>OY744529.1:40000-442500 GCA_963556195.1 Sepiola atlantica | reverse complement strand
TATATATATATGCATAGAATATATATATATATATATATATATATACGTATAATGAGGAAGTGTGTGCATATACATATGCAAACAGTCCAATTTTATATATATATATATATATATATATATATATATATTATATTATATAAGATTATATAAATAAGTAATATCAAAATAAATACATTTGTAAGCTTTCTTTGACTGCTAAATCTAGAGCTTGTAATTGAAATCTGATTCTTTTATGAATTAATCTGATCTATATATTGAATTGATATAATCCGTTATCGTCAGAACCACTATAAGTGTTTGTTGCATTTTCATTTCATTCGTAAATTGTTATACATCTATCAAGAAATGATTACATAACTGTAAGTAATATTTATGTTTACATCTATATTAATTAATTATAGAAATAAACCGACTCATTATTTTGCTATCTAATGTTCATACGTGTTTACGGTGTGTAAGAACAAACTATGTAAATGGGCCCGAAAACAAAGTCATTTTTTATTTAAATGCTAATCAACATAGAGGGCGAGATAAATACACATATTGATAAGTGAGAGATGGGTGACTTGGTCAGTTAATTACAACTTACGACTACTTAAATAAATCAAATATGACTAAATCCAAAACGAAGAATATTTAACATGTATGTTCTGTGATTAAAGTATATAGGAAAATTTATTTAGGAAACAGACATTGATTAAGTAAGCTTTGGTACCATTTAATTTGTCGACCTCCAGATCAAATAAATATTTGTTACATTTGATAGAAAATCAGAGCCTACTTCTAGTAAAAGTATATGTTCTTCTGTCTTTATGGTTTACATAACCACAATATCGAGATGGTTTATGGATTCTCGTAACTTCTGAAAATGTTCGTGGGTCGTGTGAATCTTCAAGTAACCTTGTTTAAATTCGTAGTTAGTTGTTTAAAACAATATATTTCTAACTATTTCAATTATACAGATATACACAAATATTTGCAGCACTTACAACAGAAAGTACTATAATTTAAATTTGCGTAATTCAGGACGTTTTATATATGATACAGCAATTTTGTAAGAGCTTAATTATTACTGTTTATATATTTTTACCCAATCACAAGGACGTTCAGTTATTTGATACACATATTAATATGCTTTCAAACTATATTATCTAAAGTTCAACTTTAAATTACGTTAATTGTGTGTTCATATTAAAATTCGAATATTTCTGCATAAAAATTCAATATGATTGTTCGAACATACTTTTAGTTAGTTTATCAACTAGATAAGCATAAGTGATCTCCACGATTCATCTATACATTTACAACATATCATGGCAAAATAGTTTGTGGGTGTTTGTGGATTCGCATGTATGGCAACTCAGGGGATTGGAAATTATGTAAAACGCTTATTTAGCAAGCATAGTTAATTTGCATGCATTTAAACATTAAGTTTTTGATATTATTTTCTGATGTTATAAACAATAAATTATTGGGTGCAGGTTTTCATTAAAACATTTCTTAATGTTCTTTAATTTACTTCTCATCTCAAATTCGTGTAAGCTTCTATTGAATAAAATGGAATTAAATTAAGCTTTTTTTGTTTTTATTTTTTTCGATTATGCATATTTTTCAGAAGTGCATATAAAAATGATGTCAAAAGCAATAAAAAGAAAAACCGTAAGTAAGTTTAAAATAGTTATCAGTTTTTTAGTTTTCAAATCAAATGTCAACACATTTTAGTTGCTTATGCTTTTAATTTTAATTAACATTTTTGGGAGAAGAAAACGTTTAATTTTTATTTTAGCATTTCCTTTTCAAATAAATGCTTTGCAAAGTTAGTTTTTTCAAACTTGAAGAAGTGAAAGCAATTTAGTATTTACATCTTGAATAATAATTAATAATAATTTACAACAAAATGTGTCTATAAAATTAAGAGGAAACGTAAATAAATTACCAATTTTGCGTTTTCCATTGCAGTCAAATGATCGATTTCTTCGGAAAAAGTTTAGGAATTAGGAGTCAAGGTATGAGATATGGAATATCTTCTACACAAAAAGAAAGGGATACAATGGTATGAGAACATAGAGACAGGGAACATAAAAAACCTTTTTTTCGGATACATCAGTACTTCTAAGAAAACAGAGTTGACAACATGAATAGCAATTTAAACTTACTTGAACTTGTCAATATTTTATGATTTCGATGTTCCTCCTTTTTTTCAATGAGCGATCTTTTCTTTAATCCACCAGTTGTTGTCTTTCTCCTGTTATTGAACTAGGTTGCCAAAACGCGTGTAAAAATCATCTTCGACTATTTACTTCTTTGATATCATTTCTTGGAATATGTGTCTCTCGTTTTAGTTATTGTTTACAATTATGGGGCACTGTGCTAAAATCTACTTCTTCTCTTTTGCACAGTTATTCCATGTTTTCATTGATTTGATTTTACTGCAGTATAATTTAATTGTTATTATACTTTTTGTTCTTTTTTTGTGTTACGGTTTCTACATTTTCCAGGTTTGTTTGAATGTTATGAGTGGGAATAGGAAAAGGGACTTGAATTAGTTGACTCGTTAAGCAATTTTCAATTTCAAATGTATCAGTTGATATAAACTGATTACGTACGTTTTCAATTTTCATAAAAGGGATATATTTTAATTCGATTTCAAACTCTGTCTGACTGTCCGCAATCTGTTCATTCTATGTACTAAGTAAGAAGAGATACGGGTTGACAGACACAGGCGATTTCGATTTGGACGAGCGGCCGTTGAAGCTAACAATGAATGTTCATCTCAACTTAGAGACAAAAAAATAAATCAATCATATTGTCGAGGTTGCTTTTCCTTTTCGGATTTTAAATTGCAAGTTAGACTTTTCTGTGTCTCGTGATGATAGAAGTGAAACTGCACAGTAAAGAATTATGTATCTTTCACTTTTAACAGTTTTTCGAAAAGATGATGTCTCAGCATACATAAAACAGAAGAAAGAGATATGTTTGTTTTTTATATTTTTTTTAATTTAGCTGAAATGCTTATTTACTTTAAGGGTAGGATAGAGATATCGGGCTATTGAAATAGAAGAACTTGCAAATTAAATTGTTGTTGTATTAATTGTTTTAAAGTCGAAATGTATGCAATATTTTAGAATAAAATCCTGACATTTATCAATTTATTTTGATTATTTAAACAATTCATTTTCCAAATAAACAAAACAAAACTTTAAAAATAATCTTCTTACAGGACTTTATTTCCCATCTAGAAACTAAGAAGAATGACGAGGAAAACTTCCATCATTTAATATTCTTAGTTTATTACACAAGTATTGGTTTTGGCTCAATCAAAATTCGAACTGCATAAATCCCTACAATGTTTTGTTGAACTGTATGTTAAGACAACAGCTATTTAGTAGATATGTTTTAGTTATCAAACATCAAGAAAATACATTTGTACTTTAGTTGTTATTATTATTAGTAGTAGTAGTAGTTGTATTAGTAGTAGTAGTGGTAGTAATATTCTTGTTGTTGTTGTTATTCTTATTATTACTACATGAATCTTGAAAACTAAAGTTTTAAAATGAGCAAAAGTAACTGTACACAGTGTCCGTGTTTAGTGTTGGATAACAGAAAATAGTATTTCTTTAATCCACAATATGTGAGCATTTGTGAGCATGCCGTGTGTGAGTGGATAAGAAAAAGACGGTAAATGTGTGCGTGTTCAGCATCTGTTGCGATTGAGAGCAACGTTCCATTATAAAATATGCTCGGAGAATGTGTACGTTGACAGCAGCCGTAGCAGTGAAGTGGGTCGTATTGGTTGTTTACGTCCAAGTGAATTGAAAAGAAGGCGTTTCTTTTGGAGTAGAAAAACAGAAAATCAAGAGCAATAAGTATGCTTAGATGAGTGGTTAGTTATTCCCATAAGAATGTATAATAATGCCGCGTTCATGATGGGACACATCAGACACCAACTCTGTTCGAGTTAACGCAACGTTACATGATCGTTTCTACTTAAATAACTTTGCGCGTGTTGTCATTGCCACGATAGCTAAAAGTGGAGTTTCCCCTATTTTACCGTGAATAGAATATTCTCTTTAACAATTTCCAGCTTTTCTCTTATAAGCTTTACTGTTGTTAAAGATATATTATTTGTCTTTCTTTACGATATTTTTAATACGTGCTATCTTATTTTCCCCGTCTTTTTCGTTCGATGCGGCCGGACTACATTACAAGGACTATGGTTCTGGTAGTGGTAGTTGTGCCGGCTTGAAGGGCTATGATATACAAGGCGAGGAAAGCAGTAGCAATAGTTCCACAATTTCTTCACTGGGTCGTTGTATCACACAGATTAGATTAAAATGATGTACTTTCAACATATCACAATGCCGAAAGACATGATCTAAATAATAATCAAATTATCATAATTTAAGTGTCGATCGCAGAAGTTTATATTTATCGCACAAGATAATACGAACAAACATCAACATTATTATACATACATTTGAATTTGATGCGAATTCATCGTTGTACATGTAAAACACATTCGAAATCATTTTTATGCGCAAATTTGCTTGCATCGGTCCATTAAATTGTAGAAAAGAAGCAGTAAATGAGAAAAAAATTAGTAAATATAACCAACTCAGATTCTTTTAAGACCTAAAAATTGACATTAATTAGCTTAGTCATTTCATACATAAGACAGACACACGCACAAACTCACGCACACACGCACGCACGCACGCACACACACACACACACACATATATATATATATATATATATATATATATATATATATATATATATATCAGGACCGACGGCACAGTTATAAAAGTGGGGGGGAGGTTCTCCTAAAAAGTGTGGGGGAGGGGGCGGTTAAACACATGCATATATAACTTCATTGTCGATGACCGTAAAGTGGGGGGGCAAGTCAAAAAGTGGGGGGGGGGCGCCGTCCATGTATATATATATATATGAGAGAAAGAGAGAGTCAACAAGATATAGATTATTTCGCTGGGCAGGCAAGCGCTTTAAGCTGGGATGCAAACTCAACTAATTTTCGATAAAGTTTATATAAACACTATTAGCCTAGAAAAGTGGGCAATCCTTTTTTATGAAGAGCTCAGGATTATCACTAATGAGAACTTACTAACCTTACTTACCACGATGGGTTGGCGTACATATATAGTCATCCATAGAGTGTTACGCTGTATTACAACTTCTTAGTGTATGTAAACATGATACGCTTCAATCTATGAAATTCAACCGTTTTTTTTTTTCGACAGTCAGCGTTTTTAATCACTGGGCTATCGACTGCATGCCACTTTATATGAACACTATTAGCGCGGAAGAATCCTCAATTCGTTTTTACAGAGATCTTTGTATTATCGCTAATGATAGCTACCCACTTCATTTACCAACCGGTGGAGTGGTTTATATTCACGTAGAGCTAGACTGTTTCGCTGTATTACTGGACCTTAGTATAACTAGACAGACAAGCGCTTCAAACCGGAATCGAAACTGCGTATTCGACAGTCGGTGTTTCTTGTTAGAAACTGAGCTATCAAGTAAGTGTATTATTTATGTTTATATATACACAACTGGCACCGAAGTATATATATATATATATATATATATGCAAACATTGTTGAAAAAATTTTATACTTGTCTGTTATACTTTTTTTTTCAATTTTTGTGATGGTCTTTTTAGTATTAAAATTTTAAAAATTAATAAATGTTCCATAAGTTTCACGAACGTTTTCGATTCTTCAAAAGCAAATGAACAACAAAGCTGGAGAAAGAAGAAACAAATTTTAAAAGACGGCGGAGAAACGCGCAGAGAACGTTATTCGCATTGTTCTAGTAAGTTTTTGACGATTTAAATTCAGCAACGCTGGATTGCATTACGTTAAGCATTTTAAAATATTACCACTGTTTTCATATGTTATGGTGTTAATTTTAGGTTGTATGTAGATAGCTTCCACTATTTTAGATTTTTTTTTAAATTATACATTCCGAAACCAATTTTAAAAAATTGAAAATACTATAAGCTATCTACAACAATCTTAAACAGACGAATTCTGTTATTTTTAACAATGTTTGTTTGCATAAATGAGAAAATGCTGCCTAATTCAATATATATATATATATATATATATATATATATATATATATATATATATATATATATACAACGGATTGCATCAGGTTAGACGAGCGAATTTTTTTTATATAGAACTTTCTCCAGACAAGGCATGAAGCAACATGATGTAAGGAGCTAAAACATAATACAAGGTCAAAAATTAGCGTGTACGATAAGTGTTATATGATTTTTAACAATGTTTGCATAAATGAGAAAATGCTGCTGATATATACACACAATCGTCGAACACTTTCGACTAGTCTTCTATCTGTATCCGCTTCTAGGTACATATAGATCTTTATTTCCCTTAATTACGTGACAGTTTCCGAGTGGATATAGTGACTGTGCTTGCAGATTCTAGGCTGACTCTGTGAACTAGGTTCGCGCCTGCCAACCGTCTTAAATTGTTACTTTGCGTGCAATAAGCTTGAAACAGTAGCGTCTGTAGGTATTAATAATTTTATATATATATATATATATATATATATATATAATGTCTTTAGTCTCTGGCGTCTCGGTTTAGAATCTCGTTCGTGCTGAAAACTATATTTAGAAATGTATGTTTTCTCCATATTCCTATTTATATGGCGAGACATTGATGAAAAGAACAGTTATTCAAAACTAGCATTTAAGTAAAATGCTTTTAGTATAAATAGTTAAATTCAATTAGTGAATAGTGAATAAATTCAATAGTGAAACAAGCATGTGACCTAATCTTAAGTCGTTAACTAAAAAAGGATGATGATGAGCTGCTTACCATGTATGTACGTATTAATGATTAGGCTTATTAAAGCGTAATTAGTCGGAAGTATATATTCACTCATTTCAAAAGAGCTTCAAACAAAGATGGTTGTTAGTAGAGCTAGTGTATATGTGTGGGGTTTGTTCGGCTTACATCGACAATAAATCGTGGTTTCTGTCTGTATGATCTTCTCAGAGCCGCACTTCTATTCAAATGCAGATTTCTATGTTTTGGATGTGTGTATGGGGAAAATATTTGGGGTTTTTTTCGGTTCTGAGAAAGTCATATAGACTTAACATAGGTGTTTCTATATATACCAAGCAAATCACATACGTATAGGCACACCGACGAGTCTTGAAAAGACGAAACAGCTGAATGCTCAATTGATTTAGTAAGAGATTTTTTTTAATTTAAATTATTTTACTGCATATATTGGTTAGACATCTATTTTAGTGTTGAATTTATTAAGAAATCAAACCCGTGCGGTTGAATACTACATTAAGGCCCGTCATTATTTTTCGGACTACTAACATATATTGGACGAAAATTAACTCTTCTGTATTTGAATAGTGGAAGGTTAATATTCAGAAAACTATCAAATTTACAAGAACCGAAAAACAATTAACAATTGATTGAGAATTATTTTTAAAATAAATGATATTATATCGAGGAATAAACCTGTAATAAAAACACAACATATATGTCTCTACGGAATGTTAATCAGTTTAAAATGGATGATAATTAAAACATTACAAAGATTATAATATTTCAAAACCAAATGAAATGATAGAACAAAATACATATATTTAATGAAATATAAAGAACTGAGGATATAAATAAAATAAAATAATATAAATGAAGTTACTATATGAAAATATTTTAAAATAACTATATATAAATTAAATTAATTAGTAAATCCGGTTTAGAAAAATTCGAGTGAATTGAAAATAACAAAGTAAAAATATAGGGAAAATAAGTTGTTTTAGGTCTATATTTTTATCTAAATTTTATTCATGTAATAATATTTATTGAATTCATAGGATCGCAAGAGAGTTAATTCTACAATTAATTATAGCAATATGCACCTCGACCGAAAAGCAGACCCAGCGAAAAAATCGTAAACATTACTTCATTTTCGAATTGATTAAAATAAATAAATGAGATTGAATACTTAATAAAACTCCTGATTGGATGAAATTAATATTAAATTATATGGTAATATCATAAAATAAGTTCGAGAAGTATGAATAGAAACAATTTTATTATAAAAGAAAAGGTAAATAAACATATAATTTAATTTAACTATATTTAAAGTTTAATTGAAATATCTTATAAAGTTGTGATGTCTTATAATTGTTTAAAAGATAGTGTATGAGAAAACCTATCCTAAACAGAAATGACAACGTTGAATGTAGTTACCATTTCATGAAGAATCAGTTCACAAAATACAATAGTATATATCTAAAGTATTCATTTATAATTGAATAATTTAGATATTCTACCATGTGAACAAGTGTTTGTGTATGAAGAAATTGTGTTCGATGAGAAATGTTCTGTAGTCTAAAAAATATGGCCCGAGGAATATATTGAAGTAATTTGAAATGTTAATTTACAGAAACTTTCAATATTTTATATTTACTGTAGTGTAAAAAGTATAAATAATTTGAGAAAGTTGTCACAAAAATTGTTCGTAATGACAAACATCTGTAATGGACATAAACAGCAAAATATAGTTTGTGCCGTGCTTGAAAGCTTGGAAGGAAATTTGCATAGCGTTTATGTGAACTGATAAAAAGAAATTGGACAGCGGTAGAAACGACGGTTTATTGGTAGAATATTGTCCCGTTTGGTTTTTGCGTTGGTTTCTTACAAGCTATCTCGGCACCATGGTGGCAGATAAGATCGATCTGAAGCTTCTACCGCAGTTTAGCCGTTCGGACCTCAGCCAATCCATTATTGCATGGATTGGGAAGACTGCTCTGTAAAGAAGATTGAATGCATAATCCCTATGCGTTTGACAGGCGACGCTTTTGAGGTGTACCAACAATTGAGTGAAGAAAAAGAGGGTGAGTATGCCTCCATAAAGGAAGCTTTATTTACAACGTTCACCCTATGCGTATGCGCAGTTTGTGGCACACCACATGCACCTGGCTGAAACCGTAGTTGTTTTCGCTGGTAGACTTGCGGAAACTTTCTGCACCATTCGATGGTATGATGACAGGGATCAAATGTAGTCTTGCTGGATCGCCGATCTGTTTATATTCAACTGTACATTGTATTCCAAGATAGAATGTACTTTTTAACGAGGTTAGAATTTTGTCTGAATGTAGCTCCGCAAATAATGAGGTCCATTGTGAACGCAGTCTTATTACAAGACAACGACATAAAAAGACGACCTCGACTTACATCGATGATGTGTATGTTGATGAAAGTGTCGCATCCGCAACCAGTGTTGTTGAATATTTGTCGTGCTTTGGACTGGCCAGTAAAACTCTGGAACGGCCGAAGGATGGGGTCCGGGTTCTTTGTTTGACTGTCTAGGCGATGCTCTGTTTTGGAAACGTGGGAATAAGCTATCGGACGTTCCAGACACTATTACCAGAAAAACAATGTTCTCTCTCTGGGGAAAGCTTGTTTAGCATCTCCCAGCGTGTGGCTAGCTGCTAGTAGCGACTAGTGTAATCATACCAAGAGCAAGTGCGGAGATAGAAGGATGGGGTGAGGATGTCCCATTAAGATGTATTCGAACCGAGAGTGTAACTAGAGTGAGTCAAGTCGACTCATGCAAAGGTAGAGTGTGCGTCAATGGCAAGGGGCTTGACGTGTGGATTGAAGTAAGTTCTTTGACCACAGACTTCCTGCTCGAATCACATGGGACCGCGATTGAAGATGCGTGTTGGATGCGGTCAGAATCAAACACATGACACATAAACCTGGCGGAGTTGGATGCTATTTTAAAAGGAGTAAATCTGGCTATACACTGGGAGGCAAAATTCTTAAAACTGAAGACCGACTCCTTATGTGTTCACCGATGACTTATTAACAAGTTGAGTGAGCACTAAGGCTGCCAGTGAAATGTGTATCAGAAGACAGTTGCAAACTTTTTCAAGACTGGTTAAAGAGAACACACTTGTGGTAGACGTTGTGCTCGTCAGGTCAAGTCAAAATAAAGCCGATCAGATCACTAGAGTCCGCAGATGTGGCTGGAGTCAATGAGGAAGAAACAGAGACTGTGTCGTGGATATGTACCGCCGCCAGTTACAGCATAGAACTGAGCCAAATACGACAAAGAGGCCGCGAATGTCTGTCTATTGATCCTGCACGATACGATCGCAACATGTGAAGCTTGAATCATCTAGCGTATGGCAATGGTGTGGGATGGATGTCACCCACTATGAGTGTGTTCACTATCTAATCCTCATCGATTCCGTGTCTTCCCAGTTTGCCATATGGCGACTCTTACGTCGAAAGGATTCTAATACAGTGTCTCAGTTCTGTTTTCTTTGAGAGGGTTCAACCTGACGAAATCTTAACCGACAACGGTACAGCTTTTAGCAGCAATAGAGTTACAATGTTTTTGAAATGTGGGGTTTTCCGATTCCGTTTCCGGTGTGCATATGCACCGTTGAAAAATGGTATTGTCAAGAGGTCTCATATATCGGATTGCCGCTAGGAAAGAAGGAACTGCTCAAGAAGCAGTTTATTGGTACAATATAACGCCGGAAGACGGCTCCGGTAGATGCACTGTACAAGTATGAAGTTCGTGTGAAAGACACCGATGAAGCCCTTTCATTGCTACAAGAACACAAGCATGAAATTTATGAACAGAGGACGTAATGCTGATGGAAACCGGACAAACAGGTGCAAAAGTTTGGTGAATCACCACTTTCGTCGAACTTCCTGTCTTTTAAATGAGCAATTCCGAAGACAGTAGAGGTGCAGCGTCAAAGGATGGCGAATTGTGTTTGCCGGTGATGAATCACGAGGTGATGTATGGAATAATTTCGTTAAATTTTATTAATTTCATTCTTTTTTATCGCCTTTACATCGTTGGTATATGAGTTTTTAACTCATTTCCATTATTCATATTTCAAGCAAGATGTGAATACAATCTGATGGCAATTCTTATCCTATTAATTTTATTAATAATGACCAACTATTAAAAAACAATGCATAGAAAACACTTAAACATGTTTTCCATGCATTGTTCATTTCCGACCGCCATTCTTGACATGAAACTTGTAAATTGATAGATATTTATAAATATTGTTGCACTACTTTTTATTGCGAAACACAACTTTCACACAATATATTAATTTGCACAAAATAAATACGACGCCTCGTGATTACATATAAAACCCATTTAACCCAGTTCAAATATTTAATATAATTTGATTGAAATTTTAATCGTGTAGGTCATTAACAAAATTATAAAGTCATTATAAAGGCTTCAAGACAAATTTTCAGAAAAAACTTCTTTTTTTTGAATAAATGTTCGTAAACGAATTTTGAAAACTTTAGCATTGACTTAAACTGTCAAGGCTTCAAAACCACAGTCTATATTCTTACGGACACAGTACGAAAAGCTGTTGATAAAGACACATCTCATCACTGTTTTATTTACTATTAATCGAATATTTATTGAAATAAAAAATATAAAAGGAAAATAAACGAGTTTTTTCATCTGGATTTTATCAGGATAATGGAGATTTAATAACTGTCTGAAATCGAAACTATAATATTTCAAACGATTGTACTATTGTACAATAGTCTTAAATAGTATAGAGAGGTGGTGTAGTATCTGTCCTGTTGTCATGAGACTATCCTTCCAGGCATTACTTTTTTTTGGACAGAAATCCTGAAATCACAGAGGCATACTCACACAGAGAGAAAACAAACATATAGACTCACGCACTTCTAACGCTGGTGTATTCTTCCTCGCTGCCAACACGCTACAAACACGACAACTTTTTTACGACAATTTACTCAATAAAAATATGTTTCACGCCATTGTAAATATATAAATATAGTGTGTTTGTTCACCATGTTTTCTCTTTCATTCCAGAGGGGTTACAAAAACGGTTCTGTTTCTACTCGGCGAACAAGCCGCAATAGTTGATTTGTGTAGCACCTCCACCTTCTCGTGCCAGATGTGAGAAAGTTACTAGTAAATGCAAAATATCCCATTATTTTGCACAAAACATTCGTCTTGTGAGGATTCGCTACAATCGTAAAGAAGTCTATGATTTTAAAATGGGCCCAAGCGCGGCATTAATGGCGTAGAAACTTGTGAAAACAAGAAGTTAAAAATATTTTTCTCCGAACTCACAAACATTTGAAATAGGAGGAATGTTTCGGCGCCAAGATTTTTTATCTTTATAAAATATTTGATTTTAATATGGATCCCAGTGCAAGAAAATATGACGAATACAAAAACAATGTTTTAAAATCCTTATCTTGCGTGTGAAAAAAAAAAGGAATCGGTTGAAGCAAACGGGTTTTTACAGTGCCGTGACTTTCTACCGTCGTAATAAAAATACTACGACTTTCTCTCTGCGAAAAACAAATTATGAATCATGACTTTCGTGAAAAAAAAGTTATTTTCCTCTGGATATTGTGTTAGACTTGAAAGACGTTTATTTGCTTGATCTGTTTTGACTTTGGTAAATTCTACGATTTATAAATTTCCCGGTGTGAAAAAAAAATGATATAACATATACTGACTTTCGTGTAAAAAAAATTAAGTCAATTTTTTTTATTTCTCTGGGTACACAAATGCTTAAAATTGTGTTGGACTTGAAAAGACGTTTATTTCTTAAGCTGTTTGTCATAAAAGTAACTTGGAAATTCATTTTTATTTGGACTGTTCTACAAACTTGAAATGTGTGTGAGTCGAATTGGCGTTTATACGATTTACCAACTTGTCCGACATTCAGAGTAACATTTATAGGGATGAGTACACCAACTCGTTTGGAACCCATCAAATAAAATATCTGACTATTCCTTATTCGTAGAGTGAAATCATGCTTGTACAAATCTCTTGGAAATTCAAGTGTGGATTATTTTTTATCTATTGAATTTTTCGTCTGATATTACGAACGGCATAAATACTCAACCTTTGACCTATAGATGTTCTTACGATTCAGGATTTGAATTTATTTCTCTCGATAACATTTTACGACTTAGTAAACGTGTGAGGATTATGTTAAGGAAACTTAATGAGGATATCTGCAGTGCTGGACATTATATACCAAATGTCAATTGTAGAAACTGCCCGTAGAAGAATTCAGACTTTTAAAAAATTAAAAAGTTTTAGCATAAAGAATATTTCCTCAGCTTACGAGAATCTTCGATGGATAAGTTCAGGACTTCGTTTCAGAAAAAAATGAAAATTAGATAATGGTGCAAGTCTTGTGTCTCATTCTCTGCGAAGATTATTTCGTCAGATCCGCAAACCTTAAGAAGTTCTTGTCCGAGTACGGATTGAGAGAGAGTGACAGGCAGACAGTGTGGTGTCCCGGACATGGTCTCTCCTCATTCAGTGTTACCTGACTGTGCCAGAAAATAATTTAAAATAAAAATAAAGTTTAACCGGTAATCCAACTTCTAACCAATTTTCAGTACCACCACTTTCTATCTGCAATGAAAATCGTTTCTTCTGTTTCCCAGCTGTCATTTTCGTTTATATCAGCTGATCTCCACATATGCAAATCAGACTCCACTATAAAAGTTTACACTTATGAAGAGAAGCTCTTTTTTACCCTGTAGACACGACATGCGAAGCACCTCATTCTTTTTCCTGCTAGTAAGTTCATCTTTATTGTTACACTCCCCCGGATCGTATGATAACACAAGTGACAGATGGTGGTTGGTCGCTTTATCCTAGTACTCCTCCGTAGTGGGACAGTTATTTCTTCCTCTCTTACGTAAGATGTACCAGGACCTGACTTGGCAGTGGAATAATGAGCTCAATCAAGGAACGTCCGCCCTCTCCCTCACTTTCAGGCGCAAAACACTACTACTTGCATCGGAGTACTCTCTGATAATGTGTCATTACTGTCGTTTATTTACCGGTGCTAAACTGAGATGTGGGCGCACGTCTCCTACATGTCGAGGCGTGTCATTGATGACAACTGACTGTCGACTTATCACTCTGTTGACACGACTTGGTCTGAATTTCGACGTGCAGCTTCCTTGTAGATTGTTCACCTAAAATGTGTCCTCCTCTTTATAAAGTGTAAAGATCCTATGGTGATTCGGATGGGGCACAACATTGACCCTTTCACTCTGATCTTGTATGAGTTCAACAAATTGTCAGGTTCTGATGAGGCGGACACATAATTCTTAGGGGTAACGTTGTACCAATACACAGCCTCCATAACAGGGCAAGCTGTTTCGGCGTAAAATCGACAGCCGTTTCGACCTCAAGATAAATTCTGAGTTTGATGGGACTGGAGCAGTCGTTGAATAAATTGAGGATGTGGAATTAATGTGTGACTTATCTGGTGTGAAGCGGTTTGAAAATGTCATCCCACTTCGACTAACCGGAGGGGCATTCGCAGTTTACCAGCAACTAACTGAAGAAGAAAAATCTGATGCAGCACTTATTAAGGGAGATCTATTCTCTGCCTTTGCCGATGATTGATTTACAGCGTATGAAAAGTGTGTTGTGTCAGGGTGGGACTGTAGACGTGTATTTGGCAGATTTGCGGAAGCTGTCAGTGCTATTTGGAGGAATACCAGATGATGGACTGGTATGTGTTTTTCTACGGGGGCTTCCCGACCCTGTGGAAGGGCTGATGCGGTTTTCCTCCGAGGTGAACGATATAACTTTAGAATAGCTGTTGGTTCGAGCTCGAGCATTGATGAAAGACACTGCTGAAGTGGGGGAACCAGTCGAGGCTGCGACACAGCCTGCCAGAATCAGTAAACCACCTGTGGGCATGAGGCGATCTGACTATACATGTTACAAATGCAACGGCCCTAATCATTTCGCGAGAGACTGCATGCAAAGAAGGCAGACCACCCGGCAACGATGTTATCGGTGCAACAAGGCTAGTCATCTGGTAAGAGATTGTTCGGGAAACAAAGTTGGGGGCGAGACATCAGCGCCAGTCTATTACCCAGTCAGAATGTGAACTATGCTTGGCTCTCCTCGACACTGGGTTCTCACGTTCTATCTGAAACGCAAAGTTGTCCCTGTCTTAGTAAAAGCAGAAGATGGTCAGTGTAGTTACATTGACCGACGCTACGCAGGCCTTCTGCCGAAACAGCTTGTTACTTAACTGTGTCAGAAAATAATTTAAAATAAAAATAAAGTTTAAACGGTAATCCGACTTCCAACCGATGTTCAGTACCACCACTTTATCTCTGCCTTTCTCTTTGCAATGAAAATCGCTTCTGTTTCCCAGCTGTCCTCCTCGTTTATATCAGCTGATCTCCACATATGCAAATCCGACTCCACTATAAAAGTTTATACTTGTGAAGAGAAGCCCTTTTACCCTGCAGACACGACATGCGAAGCACCTTATTTTTTTTACTGTTGGTAAGTTTTCGTTTTTATTGTCATGTTGGGGTACCGTCCCATCTACAACAGGCTGTTAACCATAAAGAAGATGAAGCGGCTACATCTGCTCTAGAAAATTGGACAGCAATTTTGCCCTGAATGTGGCGAACAATAAGACCGACTCCTAAAATGTTGTGATGGTTGCAGTACTTTCTCATTCCGTCGGTCCTTCTTTTAGTGCGAGTAACGCTTTTGGTGAACTGGCCAGGTATTTCACCCGCCCACATATAACTATCTTACCCGGCAGGAAAATCCAAACACCCACCTATCTTAAACGGCTTCACTCACAAGACAACCTTGGTGTCTATTTCTACTGGGCGTCTCCGAGCCGATTATGGGACTGGCAGGGATTATAATCAGACTACTGGATCTACGATTGGGTTCGCTTGTTGGATGTTTGTTAACAATTGGTCTAGTATATATCTCTCGGCATATATCTGTGTATCTATCAGTATATCTAGTTCGCTGACTGGATGTTTGTTGAAGTACGGTTAGTATGCAGAGTCCCTGTTAGTTGGCATGCGGTGCAGTATGTAGAATGATTGGTGGTTCGGGGCGTGGGGTGTAGTACGCAAAGTAGACGTTTGTTAACGTGTGGTGTAGTATGTGGAGTGTCCGTTTGTTGGCGTACGATGCAGTTAGTACATGGATTAGCTGTTTGTTGGCGTACGGTGTTGTATGCAGTAACCGTTTTTAGCGTGCAGTGTAGTATGCAGAATGACTGTTTTGGGGGTGTAAGATGTAGTACGCAAGGTAGCCGTTTCTTGACGTGTGGTGTAGTATGCAGTACGTCCGTTTGTTGGCGTATGCTGTGGCACATTAACTGCTAATAATGTCTTTCTACTTTAAAAACATTTCATTTCTATCCAAAGAGTGTAAGAATTAAATATATTTATGCGATGATAACATTCTTGAAGTTACTAGTTATTGCGACTTTCATCAGACTCGTCTCGATATATATATATATATATATATATATATATATATATATATATATATATATATATATTGGATAATGGCCCTGTGGGGCCGGGGACGCATGTTGAGTGGATGTATGTATGGAGGATCGTGTGGTTTGGCTTGCGCGATTTAGTGCGGGTGAACCCGTACAACCGAGTGCAAAATAGGGCTGTTCTCACAGTCGTAGCTCACCAGCGTTGACAGGGTCACCACGTTGACGAGACCTCAGGTCAAGGGTCAAGGTGCATCTGTGCATAGGGGTTCTATGATGTCACGGGCTTTTGTGTGGGAAACTGAGTTTTGCCAGTTTGGTTTTGGGAAGCAAGCTGAACATATGTAGTTCTCTATGTAGTCCGAAATGAAAAGGGGGATGTATTTCCATTAAGGAATACAGGCAAGAGATTCCTTCTTTCACCCCTCCTCGAATGGCTAAGGACTTAAGCTAGGGATTAACTATGATAAAGTAGTAATTTGATCTCTCCCTCAACGTTTAGTAAAACATTCCCAAGAGCGACAGAAAACTGCCGCCTTAATAAAACTAATGAAAATTCAAAAGATTGTTCGCCTCCTGAATCGTGTTAGGAAGGTTTTTGTTGTAGACACAGCGGACGACGATGTTCACGGCAGTACAGAAGCGAAAGAAATAACTTAACCACGAGACGACATCGAGACGACACCCCTCCTCGACGAAGAAGAAAAGGTACGAGTAATTAAAGGGTATGTAACATATAATATTAATGTTGATATATATATATATATATATATATATATATATATATATATATATATATATATATATATATATTAACAAGTACGTGTCATATACCCCACAATCTATAATTTAGGATTCAATCAATGCATGTCAATATTAGTACTACAATCAAGTATTGCGTTTTCTATGATTGATAGCATCAGTAAGTTTTTAATTCTTCAAATCTAATTATATCAAAATGCAATCTGATAGATGGTAATTTTATTTGCTATTCTATGAGGGATACGAACCATTCTGAAAAATAAATTCAAATTAGTCAAAGACCAGCTGAAAAATAATCTTCAAATGCTTCAAATAATGTATACGCTTATTGTTTACATTTAACAAACTATTAAATTAAAAGGAAAACGACAATATAATAACACGTATATATCGTATCGACATGTTTTATTCTCTTTTCTTACACTGTGAGCTGAAAAACTTACCGACGTTTCCCAGGAGTCTTTGAACGTTTAGCAATTTTGTTGCGCTCATTCATGACGTCCTCTTTCCAGCGTTTTATTTTCTCTTAATTAATTTCACGTAAGATAATATTAACATTTTGGAAAGAATTCAATGAAGGAATATGTTTATTAAAACAAAAAAAATGTTATTTTCAAATAAAATCCATAAAACGCCACTTAATCTCATCAATTCTTTCGATAGCATTAAACTATGCTGATTGTTTACCAAATTATTATTTTTAACGGGGATTTTGAAAGTGGAATTTAATTATTACAGTATCAATTTGTAATTAAATTATTAATGAAAGTCGTGTATGGCGGGCCATATATGGTTACTCTCATGGGAGATGAACGGTGCAGTGTAATATGTCTAAACGAAGCAGCACATATTTTGGGTAACAATAACCTACTAAGTAAACCTTGTAAAGAATTTTATATAATATGGGAACCATTAATTATAAATAGTAGATAAGAACACCATTAAAATATGGAAAATAACTGGTAATTCTTCTTGGCGTGTCTTTGAAGTATGTGGTCATACAACAGGTTCACACTTTTTTACGCAATCCTTTGCATTATTGTTGTACTTTGCAAGATATTTCAAGCTTCACCAATTGGCCAGTAGAGGGCGGACAAGGCAGTGTTACATTGTATGGTCCTCCAGACGAGCGATGTTCATAAGTAGTAATAATAGTACAAATAGTAAACCTATTTGTACTATTATTACTACTTATGAACATCGCTCGTCTGGAGGACCATACAATGTAACACTGCCTTGTCCGCCCTCTACTGGCCAATTGGTGAAGCTTGAAATATCTTGCAAAGTACAACAACGCTCCCAAAATTCAGACTAAAATTGTCAACATAGATCTGTAACGTAACAAATCAACTGCTAATGATAATAATAAATTCTAAACAACAGTTTCTGGAGGTTGCAGGTGCAATGAACGGTACAGGCGATACTAAAAATAGAATGAAGAATTTCTTAAGACTTCTTATGGCTGGCGGGACGAGAGCAATCTACTCCCGTGGATTAAATGAGGTGTTTAGTTCGAAATTCCACACAGATTTCTCTGCTCGACATAAAGATTCCCGAGTTTGGCAAGACGCACCAGAAGATGGTCCGAGGTTACTGTTATGAAAAAAAGACACAAATTATAGAAACTATACATAGGTTTAGTATAGTTAGGTGTAGAAATTCTCCATTTAGGCTCGATTTTTGAATCGATACGTCAGATTATTGTATTTCAGGAGAAAAATATAGTATAGAACCGACAAAGGAGAAGCAAGAATATTCGATTAACAAACGGCATAGGTCCTTTGCAGTCAATGCTGAGCCTTAAATAACGAATGGTAGCCTTTATTAGTGGCAAAGCATCACGTCGGTGAAATCTAGGTTTGTCTTCGGCACATGTAGTGCAATTAGTAGATACTCGCTTTACATCATTCACAGAGAAAGGAAGCTTCCTCCTCCTTAAAAATGCACCATTCGCATAACACTATGGTGCAAATAGACCTGTGTAATTTCTCTAAATATCCAAACTAACAGCAGAACAATAAACCCTAGATAACGTATCTGCAATGACATTATCTTTCCTCGAGAAGTAGTTAATAATGAAACTATAACAAGCAAGTTCGAACCTCCACTATCATTTTTTTTATTTTTCCAGCCTGTTTAAAATAAAACATGATAACCAACACTCTCTGGTCGGTAATAAATGTGAAGTCACGTCCTTTTAAGTAGTGCTTCCATTTTTATATGGCTTCCACGATAGCTTGAACTTTCTTTTCCTTCATTGACATTGAATGTCCTCGAAAAAAAGCTTCTGGCATACCATATTGGTTCAATGATGCTGCGATAGTATTTTATGAAGCATCGTTTTCTACGGTGAAAGGAATTTTTTCGTCAATAAAATATACTACTACTACCTTTTTTGTTTTAAGGTATTCAAAGGCTTTTCCAGCCGTTTTGGGTAGTAGAAAGCTATTAGTTTGTATGCAATGACCACTTTTCCAGAATACTTAGGAATCCATTAGGAATAGTAAAATAACAGTATCAATGAACAAGAAAGAGAACTGATATCACAAGGCAGGGTAAATGTTTAAGTGGTCGAAATCTCTAGAATTCCAGTTTAATTGTACTCTTAGATATAGTTTAGCCTAGTAGGTCCACAGACAAAGTGGATAAAGAGCATTTATTGTAATTGGAAATTAAATTTAACTTCTTGGCCGCTTCCATACATTTATGGAGGGTCTGATCGTGCTCTTCTTGGCTCTTACCACACATAATTATATTGGCTAAGTAGGCGAATATGTGGGCGAGTGAATTGTCAGCTATAAACTTATAAATTCTCCTTTGAGAGCAAGAAACTCCGTTTGTTACTCCAAACGATGCTCTGTAGAATTGATATAACTTGCCATCTGCTTCAAATGCGGTATAAAGTGTGTCGTACTTATATATCGGGACGTCGTGGTAAGCAGATTTCAACTCTAAAGTACTATAGATTGTGTTTTCTTCCATTTCATTTGTTATTTCTCGATTTTAGAAAATAGATAGGCATCAAGCATAGTAAATATGTCAAATACCATTCTTTTTATGTTGTTTTGTAGTGGTCACTACGACCTGAAATAATCAAAGGGAAGTGCTAGGTTCATTAATTCCTTCGGAAAGTCGTCCTTTTTACTTCACTAGCAATGGATTATTTATCTTGCTTATTATATTTTCTAGATTTGATAGCTACCGGTTTCAATTCTCATCAAAATTAGCAAAGAGTCGTAGAAGGAGGGCAGAGAAGGTAATTAGTCCGCACACACTTAAATATTTCACACAGTACTTTCGTGTTGCCCCATGAAATATTGCCCAATGATAACAGCAACACACAAATCAGGAAGTATAGACAATTTGACATCAAAATATGTTTTGCTTCCCCACTTCTGCATTTACCAGGCAATAATCTGGCGTTCGAGATCTAAGGAAAGTAGACACCATTAATACAGTATTATTTCCCTGCATAGTAGGAAGATGAAGCTCTCGTATCTGTGATTCATATATGAAGCTCACAGTACTTCAAGTGTCAAAAGAGCTCTGATTTTACTTCCATTTATTTTATATGGATAGTATATCATGCATAATATGTATAATATGCAGCCATTATTACAGGATTTGAGGTATGAATAGAGGCAGAAATATTAGGACGGCATACCTTTGCAAAATGGCCGACTGTCCCACATCCTCGACAAGTGGCGTTCCGGGCAAGAGCAATCACGGCGAAGATGCCTATTGTTTCCAAAAAACACTTTGAGATTTATAAACCGCTGCGGATGTTACGTTTACAGTCAGACCACAAGAATTACCATCAGAGGAGGTTGCAGCACTAAAAACTGTTTGTAAAAATAAAAGATTATGAACTTTTTTGAGCTTGTTCAAGAACCCTGGTTTGGTCGAAGGCAGTGATGTTATATTTACGAGTAGTCGTTGTCGAATATTAGTGTTCCTCAGCACTGACTGCAAAGTCGCAATCCTCGCTTTGAGCCCTCAGATTCAAGAGATATTCGTCTTTTTCCTTCTTTCGGTTTTTGCCGATGAGTTGCTAGTATATATCTGGCATAGATCTTGTCATACAAGCGTTGGAGTTTACTCTCGTGTAGTGAATAAGAATTCATTTCGGAAGCGATGACGGGAGGAGGAAGCCAGGGTGTTAAAAATAACATTCTAGATGTATAATCTATCTCTCTCTCTTTCTATATATATATATATATATATATATATATATATATATATGTATATATAACTCAATGTATGTGTGATGTTTGTGTGTTCTCTACTAAAAGAAAGGTTAGAGAATCTACATAAAATTCAAAAGTGTATTCTTGTGCACAATTTACTGGGAAAGACAATGTAAGTGTTCCTAAATTTCTAAGTGAACATCTAGTAATGCTATGAAGGCATAACCCTTTTAAAACAATGTAAGTTGTCCTGAAAGTCTACGTTACTCTCTATGTGCTGAATATCTATGCACCACTGCTTCTAAATGTCCCATGGAGACATAACCAACTTTAAACTTCAAGTACGTATATCCGATTTTTCTTATGAGTATCATTTTAAAAGTTTACTAAACAAATATCTGAATTGTTTATTTAAAAAGTATAGACTGAAAACACCGATTGTGCAGTTTCGATAAAATTATATGAAATCAGAAAATATATTTTCATTATTTTCATTTTTAAAATGTAACGCAACATTTTTGTATATCTAGTGTTAGCCTGTCCGCCTGTCTATCTGTCTGTCTGTCTGCCCCTCTCTTTCTCTCTCTTTCCATTTTTCTCTCTTTCCCTTTTTCTCCCTCTATCTCTCTCTTTATCTCTATATATATAACTAGATATCTCTCTCACTCTCTCTCTCTTTATATATATATATATATATATATATATATATATATATATATATATATATATATATATATATATATATATATATATATATATATTATTCATGGAGAACACCTCTCTGTGTCTGTGCATGTTTGTCCCTAAAAACGATGACAAGGGAGTACACATTAAATATAAGTGTAGCCACATGTATAATTTGCGTGTGAGCATAATTGACGCAGGCATGCGTCTCTTACTGTCCCTTAAAAGAGCTAATGACACTTTTGTAACAAATTATACAATAAAATTAATCTATATAAGCGTTATTTTAAGAGTATATATATCTAAATACATCAGTGAGTAAGATATCTTATTTTAAGAGTATTTACATATATCTAAATACATCAGTCAGTAAGATATCTAGCTGACAACATAAAAGTTGCCATCTCATACTCTAACTCAGGTAACGCCTGGTAACTCTGCTAGTTATATTAATTGATCTAATATAAGCTACAACACAGCATTAGTTATCTATATTTTCTTTTACCGTTTTCTTTTGATCCAGAGTTGTACCCTACTCGACTATAATTTCTATACTTTAGACGCATCACTTTCCTGTGATCCAAGTCCCCAAATCCATGTATTTAGGGGGTTGTAATGTCCACCACAAAGATTGGCTTAGTTTCTCGAACTACACAGATGCAGTTGCTAACAGCACGCATAGTTTCTGTATTGCACATTCCTTTTCACAAACCGTGACTTTACCGACCTGCCTCCTAGATCGCGGAGATAAGCAAGCCTCATTTCTCGATCTATTATTGACAACACTGCCCGAGGTTAGTGTGAGTAATGCCCATAGCCAAATCGGGAACGCTAATAACCTTGTGATTATGGTTAATATTACATTACACCTCCGACCCCAAGCCGAAGCGCCGTTACTAAAAACGACGAGATGATACCAACGGGCAAATTGGTAATCTCTCAGAAATCTAATCAGAGATTCTCTATGGAGTAAAAATGTTACCTCTCTCTCTCTCTCTCTCTCTCTCTCTCTCTCTCTCTCTCTCTCTCTCTCTCTCTCTCTCTCTCTGCTGAACAGTGTCAAAGGAGGTAAGAAAATGAGTAAAAGCAGGCATAGAAGTACATGTCCCCACGTGGAAATTCTATAACAAACCTTACTCTCCCCAATGGTTCACTTCCACCTATGCAGCTTCTATTGAGCATAGGCAGCAAGCATTCCACCGATTCAGCCACCATAAGTCAGTTACAAATATATACAGGTTTATAGTATCAAGAAACTATTGTATCAGTGTAATAACCGCAGCCAACTGAGAGAAGGTATACCGAGATGACCAGAAAACGTATTGAGTCGTAGAAATTAGAAACTCGCGATTTCTGGAAAACCTATAATAGTGTGGTGAACAATACGCAATCAATAATTCCTCCACTATCAATGATGTCGCGTGAACGTCAACGGATAAGGCTAAACTTCTTGCCCATTAGTTCGGCTTAAACTCCACTTAAGAATCCACAAACCACACACTCTTAAATTTCCCATTACAGACAGAAACAACATTTGATCAGATCATCACCCCTTCCCATGTTCTGGATATTACAAAACTCCTTGACGCATGTGGACCTGTTAGCTAGTGCCTGTTTTCAAGAACGTTGGTGAAAGAACTTATCCGTAAAATTATCTTCCCATAAGTCTCCTCTCACTCCTTATTAAAATCTTTGAATCCTTAATCAATCAAGCGATAATCCGCCATTTTGAAAATGCTAAACTTCTCTCTAACCAACAGTATGGATTTAGGCAATCACATTCTACTGTAAATATTTTAACGGACATCTCTGAATGTATATACAATGGACTGGATAAGGCAGGTGAGGTTAAGAGGTAGTACCTGATATATCCAAAGTCTTTGACAAGTCTGGCATAAAGGTCTTCTCAAGAAAATTTATTCGGATGATATTACTGGACAAGTATTTTAAATAATAAGATCCGTCTTAGCTAAAAAAAAAAAGGATCCACGTAATCCTAGATGGCTGGATATTTAAACAAGATGACATTAATGCGGGTGTGCCCTAGGAGTCGACCCGTGCACCTTTATTATTCCTGATTTTCTTACATTACCTGTCTGATGAATTATCGTCAGGGATGATTATGTTTGCTGATAACACCATGCTCTATTTTCGACATGAGAGCAAATAGAACGTACGCATATTAAAGGCAATACTAAATAACCTTAAGTCTGTAGTGGAATGAGGCTAAAAAATAGATGGTTACATTTAATGCTACCAAGACAAAATTCTTTCCCTTTAATAATTATAAGAAACTTTACCAACCACCGATTACCATGGCTTATAGCACCCTTCCCGAGTCTAACATTCAAACTCCTCGGCCTAACATCCACAGGTGACATGAATTGGAATAAATACATAGAAGCTACTGCCAAGTTTTGTGTAAAGAAGGTAGGATTCATCTATCGGGCTACGCACCTGCCAGTATCCTACATCTCTACAAAGGAACTATTCGCCCATGCATGGAGTATTTTTGTCACATCTTTGCTTGTGCATCAACCACTAATCCTTCCCTCATTGAATATGGTCGAAAAAGGAGTATTTACTCTATTACGTCCAGCCCCTGTATTATCGTTGCAATGTTGCATACTTGCGCTTGTTTTACAAGTACTTTAACAGAATGTGCTCTCGCGAACTTGCTGCACTCGTGCCCCTTCAATGTAAATACCTATCACAAACTCGATAAGCAGCAAAGCCGCTCACAATCACTGTAGAGGTCCCATGATACAGGAAACCTTTCTACTCTAATAGTTTCTTTTCTCGAACCTCTTGCATTTGGAATTCCCTCCCTTCTCCTTGTTTCTCTTACTGTACACACATGCAGACATTTAAATGTAATGTGATCTCGCCCACAACTCACCACTTAAGATACCCCTATAAATATTGCCCCTAATCCACAGTAACCCCTTACATCTCAATGACATTGTACCTTGTTTGGAGTGAATTGAAGCAAAATTATGAAATGTGTTAATGATTTTAATTTATAAGTCAGCATGGTACAACCTGCTTGATTCTGTTGTTGACATTCTTGCAGGAGGAATCACGTTGAGGCTGCCAACATCCCTAAGTTAAAGTGATATTATGAACCGGCTGCATTCAGACTTGGCACACTCAATTCGACAGTCTGCGTCATTATCCACTTAACCACCGTCACCTCCCAGGTAACATGAATTTGAATAATGTAAATACATAGAAGATATTCCTGTTACCGGTATTTAAAAAAAATTCTCATACCTTCCAGTATCCTATATCTCTACAAAGCCACCATTCCACCATGCATGGAGTATTGTTGCCACATCTGGGATGATGCACAGACTACTACTGATTAACATACCGACGGTTTTTATATAGGTTAGATAGGTTTTAACAAAAATAAACACTTATCGTCATCCTTGACTGATAACTTGTTATGTGTATCATTAAACAGAGAACTAACGAGATAGGAGGCCTTCATCTTGAGATATATAATAATGTATGTTTGTTGATGGGGTCAATCAGATGTAGTAGTGGTGTCTACATGTCACTGTTTTCGTAGAGACCCAATCGATCTGAAGGGATTGAGTATGCCTTTATAGATGAGTCGTTTATTTTGTTTTGCTCTTTATGAAGCATGAATCAATCTTTGTTTGGCTGTAAAAATTCCAGCGAACTTAAATGATAATTAAATGGCTAAGAGTGATTTTAAGTAGAGATTGACTAGATTTAGATGATGAGCTCTGACGAATGTATACGCTCTACTCAAGGGCATTCTAGTTTCATTTTTCACCTCATGTGGCGGTTCTTATAATTAAAGAATACTAAAATACGTAAAAAAGAAATTACTTTTTTATTAACATACAGGGTTTGTTATAAATGCTAGTTTCTAAAAAAAACTATGCAAACATCTTATAAATGGAAGACTTAGATATTCTGAAACGCAAAGCGACCGCTTTATTCTAAGCAGGAATATGATATTAGATGTGTCTTATCGTTTCAGTCCCCACGCCACACGTTTGTCCGTCGAAAGGAAATTAAAAACCTTGGAAACCTGCTTGAAAGAAAGTGTCAAGTATAAAGGCAAAGTGTATGTTCCATAAAGTGTCATTGGAAGGAATAACGATTAAAAAGTAAAATAAAGAATATGAGACATAACAAATGTGTAAACGTCTAAAGATAACTGTAAAATGTTGGAATGGTATTTTCAAGGATATTTTTAAGAAGAATAAGACGATCAAACAAGAATGTTTACCTCAGATGCATAAAATGTGTGGGAAAAGTCGAAAATGTTGCATAGATTATAAAACAATAAGGTTTCAATCATATATAATATATATATATATATATAATATTGTATAATATATATATAATATATATAAATAATATATATATGATATATATATAATATATAATATATATATAATATATATAATATATATAAATATAATATACATATATATATAATATATATATATAATATATATATATATATATATATATATATATATATATATATATATATATATATATATATATACATTATTTGTTTGTAAATAAACAAATGCAGTACTTTAAAAGTGGCGGTCAATGTTTATATAAATATATACACAGTGAGTAGATCTGCCGACTATCAATTAGATGGTTGTAGGTTCGATTCCTGGCTCTGGATGGGGGCTAGCTTAACCGCATTTATAAGCTGCCATACAGCGAAACATTCTGTTTGTAGATTACTATATATATATATATATATATATATATATATATATATAAAACAAGAGGTAGTTATATTCCAAAGGCCAAGATCTTACGAATCATTTATTTTTCAAAACAATTACTTTTGGTACAATTACGGTTCTGTTTCGTTAACTAGAAGACCAACCAAGATTTGTATGACATAATCGGATATTTCTTCTCTGAATCAAAAAGCCAAAAGGTTCTCAATAAGAAAAAAATATACATTGCGATACGACAAAACAAAAGTCTGAAAAACGAACAACTCATATTGAATACACCTCTATATAGAGCGTCTCTGAAATCACCATCTGAGTTAAGGGAAATATTCCGAAACCTTCTTGTAAAGACTAATATTTAAACCTGGTTTAAAGATAATTCCAGTTTTTTTTTCATGAAAATAGCTTAATCAACTTTCAAATAAAATTCATTATATAAGTTAAGTAATTTAAATTGGAAGTGTTAATTCAACACAGAAGTACGAAAATAAAAGATAGCAACAAAAACTCGTGCTCAAAACTCCACGATGCTGCCTGTTGTTTACCAGATAAGCTCAGCGAATCAAAATAGATATAGGGGACGGAACTCTTGTCGGGACCAGGTCTGTTATCTCCCTTTGTTCAAATCAAAAGAAGACTATCAAAGCTACCCTTAAGTAAGTATATAAAGATATAATTAATAATACTATAACACATGTGATCCTTTTACCTTATCTTGGATAACTAAGTCTTTATTGTATAGTCCATATTAGAGGCATAGCAATATGTCGGTCACAAATATTTGAAACGGAGAGCAACCCCGCCTGGGCATTGTTCTTTATATCCTTGTTAAAGTCTTATTTCTAAGCATAGAGAAAACTATCTGTGAAACTACCGAAAGCTAACAATGAACGACGGTTTAATGATGTATCCAATACTTTTAGACAATGGTTTTGCGTTGTTTCGTCGCAGAATATCCTACGGGTTCCGGAACATGAATAACATCTGATAGCTACACTGAAGAAATTACTGGACAGTCTAAATCTATCTAATACAATTAATACATACTACCAGTGTGTTGTGTTTTACATCCCTTTAGGTAGGATCCCCTCAAATGTGTAGAGTTGGATCACTCCAGAAAAGCTGAGAAAGTACCAACAGCATTCCTAGTCTTATATTACAAATTATCCCATCTGACCATTAAAGTTGAGAATAACGAGAAGAAATCTAATTTTACTAGTCGTCAACACGGGTTCGAAACCACGAAGACTGTGGCCTAGCAATTTACCTCTAGGCCAAGGGGCCTTGTCAAATTTAATGTCTGATTTTTAGCGACTTAAATCTATTTTTTTTATTGTTTTTCTTAAGCGAATGAACGCTCATTAAATTACATATCGCTTCCTTATCAGTGATAGGGATATTTCCCTATTTATATGCATTTTATTGCATTCTGTCGCCCACCCCTTTTCGGGGGCATATATATTTAATTGCGTTTCTTTATTTTTATGTTTTATTTTTATTTATACACACGTGGCCTAGCAATTTACCTCTGGTCCAAGGAACCCTGTCAAATTTTATGTGTATTTATTAGCGCCTTAAATCTCGATTTTTTTTTGTTTGTTATTTGTTTTTGTCATTGTTTTTCTTAAGCGCTATTGAGCGAATGAAAGCTCATTCAATTACATATCGCAACCTTAGCGGTGATATGGATATTTCTCTATTTATATGCATTTTACTGTATTTTGTCGCCCTACCCCCTATTTATGAGGTATATTATTATTCGGGTTTCTTTATTTTTATACTTTATTTTTATTTATACACACATAAAAGTAATCCGTGTACACGATATTTAGTTTTTACTCACTGTCAGCACAACTCAACTTTGACAAAGGCTCGAACCACGACTACGATGACACGTGGCCTAGCAATTTACCCCTGGTCCAAGGGCCCATGACAAATTTAATGTATGATTTTTAGCGATTTTTTAAAATTGTTTTCTAAAGCGCTATTGAAAGAATGCAGTCTCATTCAATTACATATCGCTTTCTTAGCCGCGATAGGGATATTTCCTTATTTACACACATTTTACTGCATTCTGTCGCCCCCCCCTTTTTAGAACGTATATTTTAATTTGGATTTCTTTATTTTTATTCTTTATTTTTATTTATACGCACATAAAAGTAATCCGTGTACGCGTTTCATAGTTTTTACTAATCTTCAGCACGGCTCGACTTTGACAAGGCCCCAGAATTAGGACCACGATGATACGTGGCCTTGGAATTTACCTAGCTAATTTTTTTGCGTGATTTTGTTTAACGCCTGAAATCTGTTTTCTTTTTGTTTTTGTTTTCGTCTTTTTTTTGTTTTTGTTTTCTTTAACGCTATTGAGCTAATGAAGGCTCATTCAATTACATATCGCTACTATAGCGGTCATAAGGATTTTTTCTTTATTTAGATGCATTTTACTGCATTCTTCCGCTTCCTCATTATTTGGGACGGTTTTCTTTATTTTTATTATTCATTTTTAGTTATACATACATAAAAGTGATCCGTGTACGCGTTTCATAGTTTTTACTAATCCTAAGCGCGGCTCGACTTTGTCAAGAGCTTGAAACCACGACCATGATGCCCGTGGTCTAGCAATTTACTTGTCGTCCCAGGGAACCTGTCAAATTTTATGCGTGATTTTTAGTGCATTAAAAGTAAGTTTGTTTTTGTAAGTTTTTTTGTTATTGTTTTTCTTAAGCGCTATTGAGCGAATGAACATATCGTAACCTTAGCTGTAATAGGGATATTTCCATATTTAGATGCATTTTACTGCATTCTGTCGACCCCCTTTTTTTGGATGTATAGGATTATTCAATTTTATTGATTTTTATTATGTATTTTGATTTGTTTTAATTTATATATATATATATATATATATATATATATATATATATATATATTAATTATACTTAATTTTCTAGTACTTTCCTACCAACAGCAACTAATACATAATGTATATAATAGATAAAAATTTTAATATTGTTCTTAATAAACAATTATATCTTCTTGGCCAGTATTAATTCCGCGAAAGCGTTGAACCAACTTACAGCCCTCCTCTTCCGATTCCGCCAAACTTCCCCCTCAACCTAGGTGCCCAGATTTAATTTAACCAGCAACTCTACGTATGGTCATACCATAGATTACATCAACCATAACCGCAAGTTCATGAACCACATTGATATTGAAATTCCCTATCTAACCTTGAATGTGCAGAGTTCCTTCCCTATTTCAACCTAATATCTCCCTCTATAGTGCCAATAATTATCTGATCAGAGAAAATTCACACCTCAGCTATTTAATCTGGCGTGAGATGAGGGAAAACATACGCGGGTCTGTGCAAACAGATCTGGCTCCCTCTTGCTTTTTGTTAAGTAAGTTATCGTTGGATATATATATGATATGATTCCAGGGTGTAAAGGTTGCATCTGTTGGATTTGAGTAATTTGTATGTTCCTCCTTTTTCTAATATTTCCATAATAGTTGAATTTCGGGTTGTTGCTACGCAATTCTCTAACTAATTTAGCTAGAGTGGTTAGGCACTTCTTAGAGTAAAGATTAGTGTGATGAAAACAGAACTCTTCTATCTCCTTCTATGATTCGGAAATGAATTATTTCCCTTGATCACTCTTTCTTTTTTAGTCAGCCATTGTTTCTCGTAGAGACTAGATCCCTGCGTAGATCTTTGTCGAATAAAGCTTCTTCAAGCAAACTCAGTCTTCTTAAACTCATTCTATTGTATCCTTTTGACTTACCTATTACAATTTATTCGACAAAGATCTAAGATGGAAAAATACTTCAAGCCTGAACGATTGGCCTTAGACCCGTCAAAACTGGGCGCGGCCGACACGTGGCGACACTGGAAGAGGTCTTTCAACATTTTTCTTGGCGCTGTCAACGGCTCTCAACTAACGGACGAGTTAAAACTGAATTTGTTAATCGACCTCGTGTCTCCGTCAATTTTTAAACACATATCGGACATCGGTGATTATCATTTAGCTATGAACGTCTTGGAAGAAGTTTTCGTCCAGCCCCAAAACATCATTTTCTGCCGGCATTTATTAGCAATTCGTCGGCAACAGGCCAACGAAAGCGTGGACCAATATTTACAGTCTCTAAAAACACTCTCTAAAGACTGTGATTTCCAGACCGTGACAGCTATACAGGCGAGGGATGAGTACATCAGGGATGCATTCATGAATGGGATTTCGTCATCCCACATCGGACAAAGACTCTTAGAAAACAAACGTCTCGACTTACACACGGCGTACAACCAGGCATTAACACTCGAGACAGCCCAAAAACAATTAACTTCGTACGCTCAGTCGGACTCCTTGGCTGCCTCGGTCTCCACTACTGAAAAAGAAGAATCGAAGGACGATCAGTCTACATATGAGGAGTAACCCACGATAGCGGCACTCTCCGGACAGAAATGTGTTTTTCTGTGGAAACCCGAGACATGACAAAGCGAGGTGCTCTGCTAAAGACTCTATTTGTAAAAATTGCAAAAAAAGGGCATTTTGCTCGTGTCTTCTTGCTTCATCGGTTCCGTTTAACTACTTGGAGAGTCTATCTCGTTCGTTCTTATGGCGGGAAATCAAAGGTGAGTCTATGCGGATACTCGTCGATACAGGGGGCTCCGAAAATTTTATTCATCCGGATAAGGTTACGGGGCTCGGTATTGTCGATATGGAAATAATCAAGGTGAAATGGATCAAAATCAACTGCGACCAGTCTGTTTGCCTTCTTATTTATGCCTGAAGGGGTCCTTTGGCTGTACGGGTGGATCTTGCAAGATACTCGGCGTCTGGTTTGATCTTGATCTCTAGTTGGAGAAAAATTGGTCGGAAGTATTGAAAGTGGTTAAGGCCGCAGCCTACCTGTGGTTTTTGAGAAATCTTACATTGAAAGGAAGAGATGATGTGTGTCATCGCACATTATACTCTCATTGTTTACCGTCTTCCAGTGCTTCCACTTCCGGCAATCATGCTACTTGCGTTAGTGCGGGCTCTTTTTAGGTTCTTTTAGCGTAAAAAGCAGCCGGTGGTTCCTCGGGGAATCTGTTATTTACATCCGTGTGAAGGCGGTATAGATATGCCAAGCGTCGGGATTCGTCAAAATATGCTTTGCCGAATCTACCTAGACCGAATGTGTACACCTTGTGAGGGAAACAGTGAATTCTGGAAATAAGACACTAAGAAAGCATTTCCGGTATTGAAAAGTGGGTACTTGCATGAGTGGATGGTATACAGGTTACCCTTAAAACGACTGCTCTTTTTTCCGCGGGTGTCGACGGTCCTTGAAGTTTTTTATGGGTTAAGGAAAGCATCTTTGACACCCGTGTTGTCCCGTAAAGCATTATATTGGGTTATGGTGAGGGGATCTTGTAGCGAACATGAAGGGGGCTTACCTGCGAAACGTCCTCGTGTTTGTCTGTCCTGTGCGCTGCGGATGAAAGAAAGGAATCCAACATGGCGTCCATAAACCGTTATTACATACGGTTCACGCAGAGTCTCGCGAAGTCTCGTTGCACGCATGCAAATTAGGTGTGCCTCAGTATAATAAAAGCGGGTCTCGTACCGTCTCATGCGACTCAGTGCGAAGCAAGTGCACGTGTAACGAACGGTGAGAGCTGCTTTGGAAGTTGACAGAGTGATTTGCGACCTTCGTTATTACACGATTCGAGACTATACGATTGAGGAGTTTTGTTTTACAAGTGGGGAGCTTTGCTTAATCTAGCCCTGAGCGCCTCGGTTGAGGTGTTTCAACAATTACGATTACCTGGCTGATAACAATAAATGCCATCTGAGTCGGTAACAGGGGGAAACTAGCAGTCACACTTTATTTTACTGCGCTATCGTACGTCCGTTGTTTAAGTTAGGTGAAGCCAGTTGTAAGAAATAAACTTTACTCAAAGGTTTAAGCGGTTGGGGGCTTTGTGCGAACGCTCAGACTGACGTAAAGGAATAGCAGTTTCATTTACTAGCATATATGTTATGATTCAGTATAGTTAGACGTTGAAATTCTCCGTTCAAGCTCTACCGTCTCAAAGTTTTAAGTGGATAAGTCAGTCTTGTATTTCAAGAACACAGGTTTGTACAGGACCAGTGGAGGAAAGATCTCTGAGTTATATTGTAGTTTCCGTTCTGTTTTGAAGACGAACGAGGGTTAGTTCTGCCTCTTTCACAATAAGAGCATACTTCGATAGTTTGACATTTTGTTTCATAAGGACCTTTACTGATTTCGATAGCCATGTTGGAATGAAACAGCCACTTTAGGATCTGCGAGGATAACTGAATAGCCATTTATGAGGAGAAGCAATGTACGTGCCGAAAGCAGTGTACGTATTCTCTCATTGAGTCATACGTCGTCGTTGTTTTATGTGCTAGAGTTATTGCTTTCCATACTATTCAATTATACCTTTCGCACTGAACATTTCCTTGGGATCATAGAGCGTGGAGCGACTACTTGAAATTACATGCCCATGTAAGACGATTTTCACCTCGGAAGACATGACGCTGGAACCCCTGGCCAAATGTACGTAAATTGGCATACCTACATGACAAAGAGTTTGGTAAGGCATTTGATTACAGTCTGTGTGACATATCAAGACAAGTAGAAACTGGTTACGAGAAGAAGATGGCAGGGATCGTTTTCAATCGTTTTCAAAAGGCATGGTAGTTTTGATTAGGGGCAGATCATCAGAATTGTTCAATGTAGTTTTTCTTTCGGCTCATACAGTGCAAATGGTAGATACTCTCTTTACATCATCCAGGGTGACAAAGAGAGGTGTGTAATTTCTCTAGGGTATCCAAACTTACAGCAAAGCAATAAAACCTAGATAACGTATCTGCACTGACATTATCTATCCCCGGGCGGTAGTTAATAGTAAAACCATAGCAGACAAACTCGACCTTTGAATTTTCTCATTTTTTTTCCAGCCTGTTTCGAATCAAACATGAAAGCCGCTGATATTTGGTCGGTAAGCGATGTGAAGTGACGCCATGTTAAGTAGTGCTTCCATTTTCGTATGGTACTAAAATAGCTTGGGCTTGTTTTTCTATAGAAGAGTGTTTTTGTTCACTGGTATACAATGTCCTCGAGAAGAAAATCTCCATGAAAATAATTCATGTCGGTATAAGTAATGATCACCAGCAATTAAAATTATAACAGTAAAGAAGAACATCTACATGAAAATAATTGATGTCGTATGTAATGATTACAAACAATCAAAATTTAAACTTTACAGAAGAAAATCTCTATGAAAATAATGAATGTCGGTATTAGTAATGATTACCAGCAATCAAAAATTAAACTTTAAATAAGTAAATCTTGAAAATAATTTTTGCCAGTATTAGTATTAATTACCAGCAATCAAAATTTAAACGTTAAAGAAGAACATTTTCTAGAAAAATAATAAATGTCGGTATCAGTAATAATCACCAATCATCGAAATTTAAACGTTAAAGAAGAAAATCTCCATGAAAATAATAAATGTCGGTATTAGTAATGATCACCATCAATTGAACTTTAAACTTAAAATAAGAAAATATCCATGAAAATAATTAGTGTCGGTATTAGCAATGATCACCCGCCATTAAAATTATAACTTAAAAGAAGAAAATCTCCATGAAAATATTTAATGTCGGTATTAGTAATGATCACCATCAATTCAACTTTAAACTTAAAAGAAGAAAATCTCCATGAAAAAAATTAATGTCCGTATTAGTAATGATCACCATCAATTGAACTTTAAACTTAAAAGAAGAAAATCTCCATGAAAATATTTAATGTCAGTATTAGTAATGATCACCCGCCATTGAAATTATAACTTAAAAGAAAAAAATCTCCATGAAAATAATTAGTGTCGGTATTAGTAATGATCACCATCAATTGAACTATAAACTTAAAAGAAGAAAATATCCATGAAAATAATTAATGTCGGTATTAGTAATGATCACTATCAATTGAACTATAAACTTAAAAGAAGAAAATATCCATGAAAAAAATTAATGTCGGTCTTTGTAATATTAACTAGCAATCAAAATTTATACTTTAAAAAAGAAAATTTCCATAAAAATAATTAATGTCAGGATTAGTAATGATCACCAGCAATTGAAATTTAAACTTTAAAGAAGGAAATCTCCATAAAAATAATTAATGTCCGTATTAGTAATGATCACTAGCAAATGCTGTCTCTTCCCGTCTTGCCTCATCTCCCCCACCCCTCCTTTTCCCTGTTGCCCGGGGCAAAAGTATGATATATTTCTTTTAAAAGTGCTGCTGTTTTCGCACTTACCACTCTCATCTTCGATGCATATGAAAGTTATCGTTAAAAGAAAATTCTTACGGGTCTATTGGATTCTAACGCTCGACCTCCTTGTCGGTGTTCTTTATCTGTAGCCAGTATGTTACCAACGCAGAGAACAAAATCTATAGGAAAAAAGCCCATTTTAACGTTGTGCAAACAGCACATGCGCACAATGCACAGATGTACAGATGACTGGAAAACGACGAAATTTAGTATCCCCGAGAAGTTCCGTGTGAGTTCGGCACAAAGGAATCGATGTTTTTTCCATGTTTTTCGATATTTCTGTAGAGTATCACGTCACATTTTTGCAGACATACAAAAATAATCACACACACACATAGATAGTTGTCCTTTATTTATATCATAGATATTGCAAAATATCTTTACTACGGTCGTATAGGGCGGCCATAATGAAGTAGATATATTTAATATTACCATTAAACAAATTATTTTGATTAACAGTGTTCGCAATTTCTGATGTCAGATAGGGCGGCCATGACCAAGTGGATATCTTGTATATTACCATTAAACAAATTCATAAAAATAAATTATTATTTGTGAAAAAAAACATTTGTCCTAAAATATAACGTAGAATTTTTCTTTTTATTAACACCGGTTTGCTTAATTTATGTCAAATAGGGCAGCCATGACAAGGTGCATATATATATATATATATATATATATATATATATATATATATATATATATATATATATATATATGTGCATTCTATATTTATATATATCTTAACCCTGTGCGCATTCTATATATATATATATATATATATATATATATATATATATATATATATAAAATATATATATAATTGTCTATGTGTGTGTGTGATTATGTTTGTATGTCTGCAAAAAGCTGACGTAGTACTCTACAGAAAGATCGAAAAAATAGAAAAAACATCGATTTCTTTTTGCCGTACTGACACGGAACTTCTCGGGGATACTAAATTTTTTCGTTTTCCAGTCATCTGTACATTGTGCGCATGTGTTGTTTGCCATTAAATTACTACTAATCTTCCTTCCCTCTGTATTAACTTACAGCGTTTCCGATCGACGTTTATATGCTAACTGCTGATTTTTTCTTTCTATTCTTTTCCTTTTATAAAATTTCTTTCTTTCTCTCTTTCTACTGTTCTTTGTATAAATTTGAAAATTTTTCTGCTTTTAATTAATGTTCTGCTACCAATTGATTATGATTGTACAATCGAAATATTTTGGTTGAACTATTCAATATGTGTTTTTGAGTTCATTTTTGCAAGTTGTTCATTAGCTTATCCTTTATTCCATTTTTATTTTTACATTTTGTCTAGAACCTTTATATATATACCCGGTATGCATTCTCTCTCTTCTTCTCTCTCTCTCTCTGTCTCTCTCTCTCTCTCTCTCTGTCTCTCTCTCTCTCGATATATATATATATATACACGGTGCGCATTATATATATATATATATATATATATATATATATATATATATATATATATATATATATGTATATATATGTATGTATATATATGTATATATATATGTATATATCTATAAATATATATATATATATATATATATATATATATATATATATATACCCGCTGCGCATTATATATATATATATATATATATATATATATATATATATATATATATATATATATATATATATATATATATATACCGTGTGCATTCTATGTGTATCTCTACACGGGGCTCTTTCCCCCTAGCCGCCCCATTTCACCGTCTCTCTCCCTTTTGTCTTTGTCCCTGTGGCATTGGGCGTAAGCTGTCTTTTAACCGGCCGCCAACCTCACTACCGCCCCCCTTACCCGTAGCCTGGTGCAAAAGCTGTCTTTTCGCGGGTCGCATCCTCTGACCTGCACAAGTGTCTGCCGCCCCTCTTCATCCCGTAGCCCGGGACAAAAGTTGTTCGGCGCGGAGAGAGACCCCACGATATTATTTTGTCTCTCCCTGGATCAAAATATAATGCACTTATCCCAGTATCATAGATACTCTAGTTTCAAAATATATAATGTTATGGTAGTCTCCATATGTCAATATCGACTCTGCAACACTACAAAAATCATCAGAAAAATTCACAAAGAGTAAAAAGTTCTTGGATTAAAGTGTCTTAGGTGTTTGGCAAATGACATTTGTTTTGTTTCCTTCTTATTATTCTATGTTTATTTTATCGTTCGTATCAAAATATTTCCACCAATTTGAATGATAAGGGTTTATACCTATTATTAAAAGAATTTGCTCAATACATTCTTAAAGGCTGAACTTATTAAAAAAGAGTGGGCAATTAAAAGTATACCCCATCATTTATTTCTTATGTTTTATTTGTGTCTGGATAAAAGTCCGAAAGTATTGTTGAGTTGAAATTTATGGAGAAAATTATTGTCTCACAAGTTTTTTTTACTTTGCTATTTTAAATTCTGAACAAGATGAGTAATGGCTTTTTCAAATTTATATTACTCTCTGACTACACCTTTACTCGTCTGGTCTTCGAATTTAATTACATCTTTACTCGTCTTTGAATTTAATTAATCAAAATATTTGAAACATTATTAACATGATTTTCTAAAAATGGGTATTCACCTTTCCCTTCATCTTATTTAAAATTGTTGAAGTTGATTTTGACAGGATATATATATTTTCAATTAATTAATTTCAAAAAATGAACTTAGAACCAATATTTTTTTTTTAAGTAATCAAGATAAAGTAGAGGTTTATAAAGATAAACTTATATAAACATTCTAGCAGCCTAATATATATATATATATATACATATATATATATATATATATATATATATATATATATATATATATATATATCATATATATATATGTCAGAAACATTGGTGACCTTAGAATCACAGAATCAATCCTCATCTCCAGATTAAACCCCTCACTCAATCAACGTCACGAGCTGAACTCACCGTTCATTCTATAATATCTACCTCTCACCCACTGACCAACCCTCATATCTAACACTCATCACACTCCGTTTCCACCACTTCACTCATTTCTTACCTCCTATATTAAACCATCACACACCCAAACAATCAAAAAGGCCCCTCCCCATATGAACTTCCATCCAAACACACATTCAGCCACAAACCAAAAACCACTTTCAACCTATTCCACTAACCCACCAAAATAAGTCACCTCATATCCTGACATTGTTAATTTATTTACCCAAACACATATAAAATGTATATAAATAACATACAAATATAAAATAAATAAATAAATAAATAATAACAATGATGATAAATAAATAGATAAATAAATAATTAAATTAAATATTAAAAAATATATAAATAAATAAAAAAAGAAATAATATTAGTAAAAAAGAAATTTTAAAAAAAAAAAACCTACTTAAAGAAATACGATAACAAGGTAAAATTAAGAATATATAAATAAACAAATAAACAAGCAATGGTACATAAGTGTTGCACAGTTATATGCTTGTGTATGTATGTATCTATGTATACATATATATTATATGCGTATATGCATGTACGTATATATATGTATTGCATATATATATAACTATTAATATATTACACAATTCTACAATCCGAATCCATAAAATAAATTAATTTACTTAACTACTCTCCTTTATCCTATAGTAAATACATATCGCATTATTTCGATAATCTAATTTAACGAAACCCACAATTAATTTCACTTTTTGAATATAGAATATTAATAAATTTAATAATATTTAGAATAGTCAAAATGAGAGATTAATTACTTTACTTTACTTTATTTTACTTTACTTTACTTTATTTAAAATTCTTAAAATGCGTAAGAGAAGAAAATACGAAGATAAAACACACTGAAAGTATAACCAATAATCAAAATTATAAACTAAATAAAAAAATTTTTTTTGATAATTAAACAAATTATATATATATATATATGTAGGTATAAATAATTTCATATTTATTTATAAATATTATACTAAGCCCCTTTAAGAAAATTAAAGTTGAGCACTCTCGGGGAAGTTAAAAATAGACTGTCAAAAAGCTCTAATGCAAAGTTCCGAATACGTTCGTCGAACACTCTCGACTAGTCTTCTATCTGTGCCCGCTTCTAGGTACATATAGATCTTAATTTCCCTAAATTACGTGACAGTTTCCGTGGGCCGAGTGGATATGGCTGACTCTGTGTACCGGGTTCGCGCCTCCCGACCGTCTGAAATTGTTACTTCCCTGCACTGATGAGAGCAATAAGCTTGAAACGCTAGCGTCTGTAGGTATAAATAATTTAATATTTATATATATATCTATATATATATATATATATATATATATATATATATATATATATATATATATATATTATTGTCATTTTATTATTATTATTATTATTATTATTATTATTATTAAAACCAACAGTTTATCGATCACCATAACATAACTTTAAAAAAAGCATGGTTTTCGCTTTAGCAGCCATTTTATTTTGTCTATTCTCTGCATAGTCGGGGAATTCTTCTGGTATTAATTATTTTTGACAAAGGGAAGTTTCTTTTTCCGAAATATTAAATAATGATTTTTTAATCATCCGGACATCACACAAACAGCTAATAACACTCTTGCTGTTATGTAAGATTTTAGGAAAAATAAATAGTAAGTCATATTTCGTATCCGATTCATTGTTTTTGTTCCTTACAACTTGCATCTTACCCGGAATTTGCATTGCCCACAGCCTTTAAAAAACATACTACTAATATATATATATATAAATATATTTAGGGATGGGAGTATATTTGTTCTTTATTTGCCTGAATATATATATATATATATATATATATATATATATATATATATATATATATATATATATATATATATATATATATGGCTTTACTCATTGGGTAAAAACAATTCGAGCTCTCCGGCACTTGACAATGTTTACATTCAAGGTACATGGATTTTTTTCTCACATTCTGCAGAAGTTAAAATCACCAACTACCAGCTTAACAATCGCGTTTTGATTCTCGGGTTGAGGCACTTTCTTGTCGATTCACATTGAGGAGCTGTAATACAGCGAAAAATCTGTGTATATATATATATATATATATATATATATATATATATATATATATATATATATATTGGATACATCAAAATAATCTGATTTTTACGTACCAACCAAGATATATTTCAATTGCGAAATTTTCGAAATTTGAAAATAGTTATATTTAGTAACCAAAAGACAAAAAAGTTTTTCTGTCAAGAAAAAGTATTTATTAATGAACACACATTTTGAAATGTATTTGTGCACTTTATACTTATTATAGAATTATTTATATTTACTATTTCTTTTATTCGTCGTCCTGGTAGCTGATTAAATAACGGTAAGTTACCGGTGACATCTTTTCCCATTTATGTGTCATTACTAATCTTTTAAGATTTGAGGGATAGCATTTTTAAATCTCCCTTTGAAAATTCACCAGAAATGCTTTTATTGGAGTTGCATCTGGACAATTTGCAGACCAATAAAGAACAAATATGCTCCCATTTCTGGATCATTATTTTCCGCTTTGTGTGGTAACGCAGCCATGATGAAAGATGAATACCTAGTCTCACAACTTATCCTCAATAAATGGGAGGAAGAAATGATCTAGCGTATCCTGATAGCAAGCAGAATTAATCTATCTTCTCAGGAAGCATATATATATCTAACTGAAATCAGCTTCACCGTGGCCACGATTCCGTTGTGTAGAGCATTGATAACGACCTAACAATGAGTCGTTTGAACAAGACTGTGATGGGAATATATCGAGGTGTCGCATATAATCTGCGTGTTCGAAGTGAGCACATGCAGGTATGTAAATTTGCAAGGACAAATTCAGGCAACAACAGATCCAAACTATCCAGACGTGATCGGGCTTAAATAATTTATTGACGGTCGATATTTGAAGGTGATGACAAAATTGATTGAAAGACCAGACAAGGCGTTCTGTTCATTGGATATCGCTGGTAAATTGCGAAATGATATATAAATAGCGCGTTTCGCGAGGTGAATATTTAACCGGCTTAGTACGCAGTGCAGGCGTAATCGTTCCGACTCGGTGTAGAGCACAAATTGTCGATCCTTGAGTGAATGCTGAAAGTGTTTCACTACGAAAGGCACAGTTAAGAGTTCACACTCGAATGTGTTGTAACATTGTTTTGTTGATCTGAGCTGTCTCGAAAAGTATGCGAAAGGTTGATGTTGTGGTTGGTACTACTGTTGCAACACTGCATTTACAACTGTGCTCGATGTATTAAGGATCAATGTAAACTGGACATCCGACACATGATCGCCTTCGGGCTGGGATCAAAGTGTAGTATCTGTTCTGTCTTCTGTCAAAGGAGCAGAAATCCTTTTTGATTTGAGCAATTTTTATTTTTTCCTATCCAGAGTTACCTTTTGGAGAAAATAGGATACTCCCCACATAAAACCGACCTTATGTCTCACGTTGCTCTCGGGGGCACCTGACACAGGGTGTGTAAGTAATGATGTCTTCCCAAGTTGTTTGTTCACTTCACTAAATTCTTTCAGTTGACTAATGTTCAGCGAAATCTGCTCGTTTTTATCTTTTTCTGTTACGTAACAGTTCATGGATAGAGGAGACAGTAGATCCACAAAATGTAGATGAAACGTCTGTAATAATTTAGCAGACCAAATAAATATCGTAGTAGGAAAAAGTGAAGTGGGTGGCTGAAGATCTTGTAGAGCCTTCATTATTTCTGAAAATAGCGATATACAGCCAGGGTTAATAACATGACCAATGAAAATGAGAAAAAGAGCATCAAAAACAGGGTAATCATCGCCTGGTAATGTTGTAACTGTTTGAACAGAAGGTGGAGATGAATGACACTAGAATGTCCTTTACGTATTTATAGACAAAATCTAGATATCGCAATACTACATCCATGAAACTTTGGAAGATACGAGCCGCATTTCGCAAACCGAAAGACATACTGAGAAATTCGAACGTTCCAAATGGAGTTATTACCGGAGTTTTATATATGTCATCCAGATTCACCGCCACTTTGGAGAACCGTGCAGCGAAGAAGCGGAATTTGGAATATGTGAGATTGGATACGGATCGGGTACCACTATGGCGTTCAATCGTCGAAAGTTCACAGCCGGACGCCAATCTTCAACACGTTTCGGGACCTAATGCAATGGGCAATCCCATGAACTGGATTAAGTGCGTATAATTCTTAGCTACAGCATATGGTATAATTTGGCTTTCATTGGAGCGGTGAGGGAGTGAACCACAGAGGAACAAGTTTTCTCAATGTTGTGTTTTGTTGCGTGGTAGGCTTGCTCATCACAAAATTCAAGTTTGTCGACTCAGGGAAGAAGTATAGTAGTGCATGGAATGGCTCATTGGAAGCGGAAATATAAAATAGCGTGCATATATATCAGACGGTAGATCTTAAACTCCGAACGGAACGTTCCTTATTAGCCTCAATTAGCCGGCGTTTGTGCATATTTAGTGAAATATTATAGTGGTACAGAAAGTTCGAGCCCAAAATGGGGTAGGGCAGATCGCTGACCATGAAATGATTATTTCGTATTTCTAAAGAACGAGAACTTTGACCACACGTGATTCACAGCTTGCAGCAAAATATATGAAACTGGCGGCTATTCAGTGAGAAGTTTCAGATGTCATATGCTGTTTGGAATATGGAGTCCATAAAAAATGCACGATTATTAGGTAGTGCCGGTGGAGAAAAATGTCCAGGAAACGGTTTCCCCGGTTAGAAAAAGAACAGGATTATTTTCCGCTACGCCTAAACGAGTGTTGTGTGTGGGAAGTGCCCTGGTTTCTTTGATTGGTAGCAGCGTGGCAATGGCGAGCGGCCTCAAACTGACGCCCGGACAACATTTAATCTTCTTACGTCTTTGTTGAGCCGCCTTATCGCTTGAATTAAAGTTAAAGACGTGAACGATTGATCGGTGTTTTGTGTTCCGCTAGAGAGAATGAAGAGACCCCAGCTTGTGTCCAAGAAGTAGTATAGGTAAAAGTCATCATTTTATCCGCCGACGAAAGTAATTGGTCAACAGAGCCTGTCTCCATCATAGGCGTCAAAATTGCCTTAACTTCGGGCGACAGTCGAAGAACAGTTGGTTTAGCAGGGCACTATAAGTTGGAGCGCCTCTCGCTGTTTCTCTCGTAACGTCGCCCAAATATTCGTTGTTAACTAAAGTCTGAAAACTTTTCTCCACGGACAATGATGTCCGGATATGAACGTCACACTTCACGCTCTCCTCAGTAGATATAAAGAAGAGGATCAGTTATTATGTCTGTAACAAAAGGCGTTAATTACGCTGGGAAGGTGCTTAAAAGAATATGTAGTTGCCGATGCTCTGGCGTTATATAGTTCGCCGCCAAATGCGATTCAAGCCGGGTGAAACGACAGTAAATTACAAAAAGCAAAGGAAAGAAAGAAGGAAAAAAGTACAAGTGACAGAGAAAAAAAGAAGAAAAAAGTGAAAAATATATCTACGCTTGAAGTGAAATATTTATTCTTTCATATAAAGGCGCTGTCTTTGTTCTTCGAGCAGGAAGACTGATCTGCTCCGAAAATCGAAATTCAAAATAGTGTCGCCCAGTCACCATTTGATCTGGAAAATGAATTTTTGAACTTGGAGGAAAGCGTACCAAAACGTACAACATTTTTCAAATTAGGAAAACTGTAAAAATAGTGTTACTCACTTTTCCTAAATCGTGTAATTGTTTTGTTTATACTTGAGTCAGCAAGACTCTTCGAAGCAAGAGATATGTTGTTTGTCAGAATTTTTGTGCCATTCCATGTGTTGTGACTGCATCATATGTAACTTGCGGACTTCATATTCGCCGAAAATAGGTGTCTTTTTCTAAGTTTGTGTTTTAAGTCGCTCGAAGTTACAATTTTATAGGAACGAATGTTGGTATTACTTACTATACTCATCCTATAATTAAATATTTATAGAAAGAAATAAGATGTAACAGAACAAAATCGTCTGTGTATGTGTGTGCGTTAACAATTACTCAATGAAAAGCTTCCGCAGCCATGACGACGCCCTAGCAACACCTAAGAAAGATATCAGACTACAGCTGTGAACAAGACGGTTGAAGAATGGCCCCCTCCTACTGACATAGGAATACCTCCTTCTGAGGCTCTCCCTCCCGGTTCAGAAGCACCCTGGATCCAGTAGAAAACACTCAACTACCTGAGAACAGCAATCGGGCGCTCAAAAGTTGCTATGACGAGATGGGACTACAAAACTGACCCAACAATCTGCGAATGTGGAAAAAAGGATCATACGATGCAACCTTGTCTTCCCTCTACTGTCCAACCGGTGCAGCTTGACAGATATTCAAAAGTACAACAATAATGCAAAGGACTGCGTAAAAAGTTGGGCAACTGTTGTATGATCACATGCTCTTCAAAGGCACGCAAAGAAAGAAAGAAAAACATTTATTTGAAGGCTAGTGTTAAATACATAAATGTCCTAGACGTAAATAATCTTTTTGTGAAAAGTAAGACAGTTAATATCTCTGTGATAGAAGCGACTTTTCGAGCTGCTTCTGTCGAACAGCAGATAATAGAATTAGTAACGTGCGGGCAATTCCAACGTCTGGGTCCTTATCGCTGTCGGCAAAAAGTTGTAAAAAGTTCGCTACAGAGTTAATACGTCGAGTTTTCTGATTAGTCAATATTTGACAAGCATCAGCTCAGTGTAATAATTTTGCGCACACAGAAATAGTTAAAAGATAGTTGATTACCGTTATAGTAGTTAGTTCTGCACTTTGTGTAAATAAATCTGTAGCAGTAGGAGCTACATGCGGCAAAACTAAAGTAGCTGCGGTAACAAGTCGCGGTTAGCGATATTTTGAATCTGTACTTCGTTTCTAAGCTAGAATATGGTTGGTGCAAACATTTAACTTCGTTTCTGTTTTGCCCCATTAGGGGACATCTCTCGTGCGAGCTGAGTATCTGACCAGAGCTTATAAAAGACATCGTTTGGCACATTCTTTCTCTTTTCAGTCACAAGACGGCATTTCTATCTGACGTTTCTTTCGATCCCCAAACATTTCTCTTGGGACGCTAACAACTCCCCTCCGAACCGTCGGGGCCTGGGTTCGACAAGAAGGCTCAAGAAAATAAATGGCTACAACCTCACACACGTGTACACACACACACAAAGAGACATACCTACATACACACATGGACACGGCATGACTTTAACACGTGCATACGTACAGGCGTTCTCATAATATGAATTATTTTCTGTTCTCTTCTCTCTTCCCTAATAACGGGACAATTATCCTACACATGGACTCTCCAACATGGACTCTGCAACCTTTGTCTCTGTCTATTCAATTACTAACACCCTTCTATTTCATTCCATTTTCTCTGTAAAACAAATTTAGTGATTACATTTGTGTTCCAATCCTCTGACAAATAACTATTGTAGTTCTATTTTTGATATAATTATCTGCTAAACTACCATTGTGGCTGTATTTGTATTGCAATCCTCTCCAAACAACCATTAGATTTTAATTATAAATAAGAGTGAAGCGTTTTTATTTAATTTAAAATATTAATTGTATTCTTATTTTAAAACGATTATTTTTGTTCTTTTAAAATTAAATTATTCGCACATACGATAACCTAACAATGCTACAGTTTGTTTATTAAGTAGTCCAGCACATTAGTACAAAAATGTGCTTTCGAGTCTTTTTCGTTTTAAACTGTGCTTTATTTCTTTCTTTAAAAATCTTGAATCATTGTGCCGTCTCGCGTTGTAACTCGGTTTATCAAAAATAACTTTAAAATTCGGAATGATTTACCATAAGGTTTATTACATTTTGCACAGGAAAGCATGAAAAAGAAATCGGATTCTTTTGAACTATGCATGATTGTTCACCCAAATCTAACTATTTTCTGATGTGACACAAAGCTGATTTTTAAGTGAAAATTCCAACTTCCTTAAAAAGAGAACACTGGATGGGATCAAAAATAGACTTGATCAAACGCCTCGCATTCCCTGGTATGGTCACCTCAGGGAATTGGCAATAAACCAATCCCTCAATCTGAGGCGGAGACGAATTTAGTTAACTTCTGAGGTGGTACTACCTGGGAAGATGGCATGGTTAAACCGACAAGTCAACACTCAGCCCGGAAGCTACGAGCAAAGTGAGTGACACCGGCAACTCTACTACTATTTGTAATTAGTATTATGTCCCTTTGTTCGTCAGACGGTTCCAAATCTTGTAAAGAAACATTCTTCTTAATAATAGTTCGCAAGAATATCCACCAACTGAGACATAATAACAAATATTATCTCTGCCTTAAAACATAATTAAAAAGAATATTCCAAACGCTAAATGTACAGAAAGAAGTTTGAGAATACGTACCTTTGCAATGACTTATCTAATGAAGAATATTCTGGTAATTGTTTGTATGCTCGGCCCCGTTAATTCTGACTTTTATTCGCAGAAGAAATGTATTTTGGCTGCAGCTGCCTTCAATAGGTTTATGTCGCAAATGAAGTCAAGCCGATATCAACTAAAGAGAGAAAAATAAAAAATGCCTTCCTAATAATTGCTTTCTTTGGGCGTCTTTCGATGGAAGCAAACCTTGTTCAATCTGGTGGGTAACAGAGAAAGAAAGCGTTGGTTGGCTGCCAATGATTGCCTTCTGTGAGATTTTATTGCTAAGCAGTCACCTGATATTCGAATGGTAATAAGAAAATACTGGAAAAGAGTATTTGAGTTTTTAGAGGCTAACTTACGTGGCCCCCAATGGAGCAGTTAATAGGTTATATGTTCGCCAATCCATGGGACACTTAAAGGGACAAAGAAGAAAACCACTGGCTAATCACTGAGTAGGATAGAAATTCAAATATATTACGAGGAGAATAATGCTATAAAATTGTCGTAGCACGACCGGTGCTTTCAACATTGTAGTAGGCCGCTGCAGGTGGAATTTCCTGTGCGAAGGAGTTATGCAGGTCTGTTCCATCCCGAGATGCTGCATCTTAAGGCGTGTTCAGTTCCGCCTTCACGGGTTCTGGTTTGTTTTCTATTAAGGGTCGAGACTCTGGTCTGGTGATACAAGGAAGACTTGACCTTGGTGACGATAGACAACCCGACTATCTTCTAGACTTATAAAAAAGGATAAGGGAGTACTCTTTCCACAACATAACCGGCCAACTACATTGACCCAGAAGTAAAGTTCTGCGCAAAGATTACTTCATCAAATGAACGCATCTTACCAGATCTATTATGGTGCAATTGTTGTCTTCTTGACTATGGTACACACTGGTCGAAGTTGCATGCCTTAATATTCGCTTCATCAAAAAAGTTCTCGTAGTTGTGTGGTGCTGTCACGTATGTCAGCAAAAAAGTGATATATTTTTTACTGACTCCTATTCAATCTATTCTATGCCTGATGATGTCGTGAACTTGTGAACTCTGCAAACTCTGAACTGGTCAAACAGGGACCATTGTCACTAATTAGAATATGCGGAGAACCATGTTAGATTGTGGTGACTGATTTAGCTGTGCTTGTTGTGTGCACATTGATCCATTTTAAATGTACATCTGTGATGGCAAGTAAGCTTTGGTCATCATAATTTGCATAGTCAACATGAACGTGATGCCAAGTTTCTGTTGGCAACTCCCAGAGTTGTAGCGGTGCCTTAGCAGGTAAGTCTCTGGGGTATTGATATGGGTAGCAGTAGTTAACCCTCTCTTCGACATTGACACTTACAAAAGGCTACTATACATAGTTACGGGTAAGGGGCGTCATCTTAACTATTATCCAAAACTTGTTCTCTCAGACGGTTGGCAATTACCACGCGCAACCCCTATAGTAAGCACGCTCCTTCTAAACTCAGTTGATTTTTTTCAAGCATGGATTAGCAAATACGGAGGAACCTGTTGAAAATCATTTATTCTCATTTGCGAGATACTTGCGGGTATAGGTGCGTATGTCAATTGAGTTAACCATAGAGTTGTCAAGGCGGGCCATGAGATGTATAATACAACTGGGCATTGGAACATCAATAAACTCTTGTGGAGGCAGTGACAATGTGTGGCCCAGGCTTATACTCAATGACGTAATCATAAGCACCCATCAATAGGGAACATCGTAGTATTCTCGGTGGTAGGGTGTCCAGTGTAAGCTTTGTTGGACTGGAGAGTTTCATGAATGGCTTATGATCTGTGATGATGTGGAATACATGGCCAAAAAGGAACTCATGGAGTTTTTCACTCAAACGGTGGTGCTCAGGCTCTTCTTATACAATTTGCTATAATTTTTCTCTGCAGGTGACATTACTGTGAAAGCAAAGATAACATATTTTTTCTGATCTATCAAGTAACACATGTGAGAACACGGTCCCAAAACCATATTGACAGGTCAATATCAATTTCGTGTTCATGGTCATAATGGACCAACATATTTGCACACTACAACGAATCCTTGGCTCACTGAATAGCTATCGATTGGATCGCCCCATTTTCAAGAGACACCTTTCCGCAAAATGTGATAGAGAGGGTCGAGCTTATCTGAAACATTGGGTACATATCTGGCATAAAACAGGAAGGGGCCCAAAATAGTATTGAGTTCTGTTTAATTCTGGGAAGCCAGTACATCCTGGATGGCACGGATCTTTTCTTCTGTGGGATGGAGACCTTCAGAGTTTATCCTATGATCTAAGGAGGTGACGGATGATGCTATGAATTTACATTTATCGAGACGATTACGGTGACCGGATTCTGAAAGTTTATTTAACACCCTGTCAAGGTTGTTCAAGTATTCAGAGTCTGCTGAACTTTTTATCAATATATCGTCGTAGACAACATGCGATTTATTTGCAAACAAAGTATCCATACAACGCTTGTAGATTCCATGGGATGACCTTACTCCAAGACTCAGGCGGTTGAATATGATGGACTGCTTTGAGTTTTCCTTTAACGGCAGTTGTAGAAATGCTGATCTCAGATCTAGCTTTACGAATTTTTGCCCCCGCACCAACTTTGAATACAAGACATCGATGCTGGGGATTGGGTAGTGGTTGAGGTTCAAACATTTATTGATTGTCATTTTGTAATCCACAGATAACCGAATAGATTGGTCAGACTTTACAATTGCTACTATAGGAGCAGATTATTCTGAGTACTGTACGAGTTCAACAATGTCCAGAGATTCCAATCGATCCAATTATCTGTACACCTTTTCACGCAAGGTAAATGGCACATGTCGAGCTTTGCAAAATATGGGCTATTCAGGTCAATACTCAATTTTGTCGTGAAACTCTTAAATGTGCCTAGTTCACCTTTGAAAACTTGAGAATATTTTTATATGATATCTTCAATGATCGGTATAGCATTTACTGCTTTTAGCTGATGAACATGTTTCCAGCTTAGTTGCACCATTTGTAACCAGCTTCTGCCTAGAAGCATAGGGCCAGTGACAGAAACAACCATTAATGGTAAACGAAACTGTTGACCATTGTAATCTACTGACACCTAGTGTAATGCTTTCTTCAGTGTAGGCCACTAAATCTTGTGACATGTACCAGAGCGTAGGCTTATCTGCTTCGCATGATAGGTTTTTAAATTCAGCTCCAGTGTCTACTTCAATTTTAATGTTGCGGCGATTAATGCCCACCAACACCATCTAGAGGTTGATTCTGATACTCTCAGTAAGATTAAAAGGCCTGTATAGAAAGCATCACACTATGTGTTAGGTGTCAGGTGTCAAGCAGAATCACTTTCTGTAGCTTCACTTGGTGCTTCGCCATTCTTGATGTGGGTTCTTCGGTTTCCGGTTCTTTCCATGTTCTTCCGGGTCAAGCAAGCTGGTGAAATGTGATTGGTTTTCGTCGCAAAAATTACAAACTGCATTTTTGAAACGACAGGAGTCGGAGGAGTGTTTGCCATTGCACCTAAAACACATTTTTTGCTTCGGTTTTCATGTCCAGGGTGGAGTGGAATGTTTAGCTATGTTGACTTTTTTCTGTGATAGACTGTGCTTTGTACAGGCTGCTATGTCGTTAACGTTTTGGTTTGCGCTTTTCTACAACTATCAAGTCCTTTAACATGTTCTCCAACGTGTCTCCAAACTCGCGGAATCACGTTGTTTTCTTTGAAATGGCCAATAAAATCAGAGGTCTTCCTCGAAATATATTATGGAACACGGTCACACAGATTACATCAGTGTTGAAGTCTTGCTTAATCAAGTTAGATTTGCTATATATAAAAAAATTATTAAAAAAGTGTTTGAAAAAATATATAATTAAAATCACTTGTTTTTTGTCTTACTTCTCAACGCCGACATATTTCCATTTCTTGCATTGTGATCGCCTTCTAATACTCCTCTATATACGTATTACACACAATGCTTCAAGCAAAATACCTCTCCTTATTATATATATATATATATATATATATATATATATATATATATATATTCAAAGAATCGATTTACAGATTATTTAATAACTATTTTTTGCTTTTAATTCATAAATGTTATATTAATTAGATGAAAATATCAATGTATTATTAAAATTATGTTTTATCATTAAAATTAAACTAATAAAAATATTTATGATTGTATATTTCAATTTTATCATGTTATTATGGGGTGTTATAGTGCGGTGAAAATGATCATAGCCTTTTCTTGAATAGCTCCTGTTTTAAATGATATTGTCACTACTGCTACACATCAAAATATAAGTAAATTTCAATTTACCAAATAACATAATTATTTAACTTACTTTTTGAATTTCAGTGATTTTCTGAATTATTACTGGTTTGAACTAATTAAAATTTTCAACCAGCGAAAAATTACTTTTGAAAAATTATCTCATTTTACTTTTTAGAAAAGTACTTAGGTTGCTATTCAAACTTAACTTAAACTGAATGCGGGTTGCAGATTTAACAAAAAACGTAGTGATCTGGCTTATAACGTGGTTCTACCTACGTATTTATTGGCATTTGGGAAGGATTCAAAACTTTTCTTTCAAAAACATTCATTGTAAATTAGTGTAAATGTATAGCATGTGACATGTATCGATTTCACCGGAATTTTGATAATTTCTATTCTTTACTCATTTAATATCATAGAAATATATTTGTTAAATCAATTTTCAAATAATGTAGTTATGATTTTAATAAAATATTAAAGGTATTTTATTAAATTATAAAACCAAACAATATAGATAGTATCGAATTACAATAAACAGCCTTCCATCAGGAAACAATATTTTAACATTACATTGATATTTGTTCCTTCGCCATTAACCAATCTTTTAAAGCAAGTCATTTTATATTCTTGCAAACAGTATTATTATGAATAGACTGACATTTGTTTCAACTCTCAAATGCATGAACTACAAAAATAAATGTAATTTCGCTAGCGACAAAAGTGTATATTTACTTATCCAACTGTTTATTTATCCTTATCTGCGATGTCTTAGATACTGAACGTTGTATGGAATTTTATGATATATTTAGTCAAAAACTTAAATTTCTTTAATGCAGTTAGACCAATTGATATCAGCAGTTTATCTGAATAGATTCCTCATCAATATCGATCGCTATTTCTTTCAGACTATGTACAATTAAAAAGATACATAGCATGACTTATTCTTTCCTATCTGCTTCAAATAACTAATCAATACAAGCTATACGATAAAGCGAAGTTTTTATTATCTTATCTATTGCTAGTAAATGTATTTGGTTTTCCTTCTTTTTCTACCCTTTGTCAATTACCTTCTTTTTCTGCCCTTTTAAATTACCATATTCTATTTTCTACCATTTGTCAATGACCTTCTTTTTTCTGTCCATATCAATTAGCTTCTTATTCTACCCTTTGTGAATTACCTTTTTTTCAATCATCTTTTCTGCCCTTTTTCAATTACTTTCTTTTTTTTGCCTTTTTTCTAATTACCTTCTTTTTTTGCCCTTTTTAAATTTCCTTCTTCGTTTTTCTGCCCTTTTTAAATTACCTTATTCTATGTTCTACCCTTTGTCAATGACCTTCTTTTTTCTACACTTTCTCAATTACATTTTTTTATTATCCTTCGTCATTTTTCTACTGTTTATCCTTCGTCAATTACATTCTTCTTTTTTCTACCCTGCATGAATTACTTTTGTCAATTACCTTTAATATGTCACTTTAATTTTTAACTTTGTAAGTAACCTTTTAATTCTAAGATTATGTTTATTATATTTCGTATTAGGTTGTACCCTACTTTTCCTGCACCTCTTTCAACAAATACACAGAAGTAGGCAATTAGAAGACATCCGGAATCAGTTAAAACTGATGTTGTAACTAAAATCGATTCTATCTAAATTTGCACAGAGTAAAAAGTGGAAGAACCATTTGAATGATTGTCTTGAACTTGACAAATAGGAGTAATTTATCTTTTCAGTGATATTAAAACTTTCTTTGATGGTGTCTGAAAACGAAATTATATTTGAATTTGTCAATGAATAGATGTTAAACGCATCAATCAACAATGCCATTCAAATTCGGTTGACAACTATAAGCTGAAATAGGATTCATTTGCTCACTTTAATTTGCTCTTCATTCAAACTAAAAGAATGGGGCGTCGTAACTCATTTCATGATTAAATAGATTTATTCCTCGATTGTTGTGCCCTTCGAGATGGAATTCTGTTGTTCTTCACCTCATCTTCTTTCAAATGAAATTGTTAATAAAATTTGATTTTACGCAATTAGAGATATTTTAAGTAGGGTTATCTATATAGTTGATGTGGCATTGTTGTGTCTGATGGTAAAAGAGTATAAGGAAGAATGCTTCGACGAATGGACCAAAATGCGTCTAGATAAAAGTAGCATAGACAGATGACCACTAAATTCCCCCATTCTCTGCAGTTTGTAAAATTGTACTTGTTTCATTTTTGCAAATATATAATTCAAATTGAGGTATCTGTTCTTTTCTCGGTTATTATTTTTGTCACATCCAAAGTGCCCCTGACTGTACATATATATTTCAGGAAAATCCTGGGGAACGTAATAATACATAGACGTACATTTATACCTGCGTTCATTTTATTTATATACTAATGAGTTACTATTTGTCAAATAACACTCGAAGAAAAGAGTTAAGGAAATTGTCAATTGGATGAATAACACTATAGGACGATTGGAAACGATGAGTGGTAAGAGTAGAATTTGTCACTTCAGAGAACGGCTCAACAAGTATTTGTTGGCATTAGACTTGAGGACGGCTATTTTGGAGTCAACATACAATCAGAACTGTAATATTGTATTCCATGGATTTGACGAGTTTGTAAAGAACTTCTGTTCGTGGAATTTACGTTTGGTTTTGGCACACAGCAGAAGATATTAGTCATTTTGCAGTGGTGTTAGAGATAAGTTTTTGCTGTGAATGTTTTATAGGGGAAACAAGCGATTGGAGCTAAATCGAACATCCACAATGAGAATCATGAGCAGAGAAAGACTACTAACGTCTCTTATGTGGGGAAAAGACTGTAGAGAAAAGAGTACACCCCCATTAGATTACGAAGTCTGTTTTGTACTCTGTCGAAGTAAGAGGGAGTACCATATGGGGCAACCCCTAGATGCGGCAGCAGTACTACATTTCAAGACGACGTATCTAACTCTTAACCAAGTCGTCAGTCGTAAGGTACGTTCTGGGCGGTAGAATGATCTGACCATTTTTCCAGCGACTTTAGCAACAGATTTGATGGAGAACTTCTATTTCGGGTCTGGAATGAAAGTCTGTCCTAGAAGCTTATCAAGACAATGTGCTTCCTCAAGGAGAGAACAAGTACTTGCAACTAAGGCAAAACAAGGATCCGAATGTTGGTGGTGAAAGGAGAGAACCTTGGATTTGGATGTGTTAAAAGTAACTAGCTGCTTTTTTTCTACTAGCACCACGTGCTCTAAGTAGGAAAAAAGAGAATGTTCAAGATCTTAATCATCACTGCCAGAGACAGTTGTTTCGTCTGCATAAATGTCAACGAATGACTCCGGAATATGATTAGGAAGATGATTGATGAAGATCAGAAAGATGGGTTGATCCAGAATAAGTCCTTGTGGCACGCTGGCGTTGATTCCATATGCTGTAGACCTCTTGCTCATAAACAACTACTCATATAAACCTATCAAGGAGAACGTATTTAATGGTTTCGAGGACATTTCTAGATATTCCATAGCTCGTTGGCTTATGAAGCAAACTTTTGTGCCAAATCCTATCCTTTGATATGTCTATCACCTCATAAACGAAGCCACTGTCGATACAGTTACAGCTCATATGCGATATTACAGACAATATCAGATATTTATCCATGCAGGATGAAATACATAGTGATTGTCGATAAGAAGACTACTTTTTATGAGGTGATTGACAACTTCTTGGTTTATCACATATATAAAAAACTTACTTATGACGTACAGGATACTGATAGAGCTGTATTCAGTAGCAGAAGACCGATCTCTAACATTTCAAAATCCTGGGCAGATCGATTGAGTGCTCCATAGAAATGGACAGCATTTCTCTAATTAGCAACGATTGAAACGCTTTGAAAGAATAGGAGCTAGTTTCGGTAGCAGATTTTTTAAGCATATTGACTTGAATGTTGTCAGGACCTTGTTGGCATTAAGGTTCTGAATGAGTTTGGCAACCTCTTGGAAAGATATATGGATGTCACTTAGAATATTTTCAGTTATAGGGAAAAATTCTATGAGTAGGTGACCCTGATCAAAAAGAGTGAAGTTTGATGCAGAGGTTTTTGCAAAGAGTTTAACTTTATCACATGCTTAAGAAATGGTTGAAGAGATGTCTTACATCTTTTAAAGAGCCTGATTGTTATTCTCTAAAGCTCAATAGAACCAGGCCTCTGCTCAGCAACTCTGGTTTGCAACGGTGCGGGCAGTTTAAAAGGCGACTTTAGTTCCAGGACATCTATTTGGCTAAAAAAATAGTGGACACAACTATTTTATGATGGCAGCACAGCTGGAAATGTACGATTGGTGGCTGTTTAGTCTTTATTGGAATTTTCTTGAGACTGTAAAACCTTCAATAACACTTATTTTCCAAACAGATGTATCGAAAGTGATTTCTGAAAATGGAATCCGAAGTAATTTTAGAGATAAAAAATTTGAAGCTGTTCCAATCAGCTATTGAGTGTCGATACACTTTGGAAAAAAAGGGAGAATTCGAGGTCTTTTGGAACATGTATTTTTCGTTACTTGAGAGAATTGAGTAATCGGGGGATGCCAAATTAAATAGAGCACTGCATGTACACTGTTCAGGGCAAGTTGTCTGGAAAAGATCAAGAAGACTTGCGAAATGTCCATCAGCATCGGTTAAGCGAGTGGATTTGTCAACCATGCGAGAAAAAATCCTGACAGAAGGTTTTTTGCTAATCTTGGAGTAGGGATTCTACGTTGTGAACATTAAAATACCCACATACATGAGTATTAGAAGAAGGATAAACAGGGAGGATTATGTTGCTTTCCAAAGATTTTCTCAATGACAGTAACTCCATCGTTGTAGAGACGATAAGGAGAAAATATGAAAGAAGTGCTGTAATCAAAAGCAACACGAAACACATATAGAGCAACCTATGATCGTCACATTTCTCCGTGTCCCTGCCACCTAGAAAACCGCGAGCTTGAATGTATGATTTTAAGATCATGTTAGCATAACCTGGAACCTTATTTACATCTTCGACGGACATTTTAGTTGTGTTTCGTCTCTTGTAAGTTAATTTCAACTTCTGAAGAACAGGGGGTATGGGTCTTTCAGAAAAAAGGGGAAAGTAGCAACCCTAGTTGAAGGCAGTGCCCCTAATGATGCAGGATTGAACAGAGCAGAAAGGGAAAAGATTACGAAATACCAAGGTTTTATGTACGACATGAAAAGAAACTGAGATCTTAGGAAAATCTCCGTCATACCAGTAATTATAGGTGCAACAGGACTAAACATTTGAGAAAAAATATTTAGAAATATCTACTTGTGTAATATATGCACCCTCCCCTAAGTGTATTTTACGTTTGCAAAAATATATGCAACAAGAGGGTTTTACAGTAATTTGAAAATTAAAAAATACTGGTAGCATCTTTTTCTCGGTGTTGCGATGATCCAGCCCGTGCAGTCTTTCATTAACTTCGAGATGTGGTAATACCAGTCGAAGATTCGTTCTCAACAATCAGTCCGGCAGGAATAGGTCCATTAAGGTGGCTTTTTATCTGTCAGGCTGAGTATTCGGTCCTGGGTTGCCCTAGGAGATGCATCCTCCCAGGCCGTGCCTCCCCTCTTTGGGGTGGCGTAAGTTTATTGTTTACTGCCTGAACTGCCTTGACCGAGGAATGCGTACGGGGCTGCCAAAGCTATTTTGATAGGCTAGAGTGCTCCTTCTTTAGGGGCGCTAGCTTGACTCTCCTCCACATATTCCTGCGGTGGGAAGGAATAAAATAGCTACAGCGACCCCAGCCCGTTAAGTCTTTCAGTAACTTCGGTTGATTGAGGACTTCGGGATGGGGTCGAAGATTCGTTCTCGACAATCAGTTGGGAGTAACTGGACCATTTCAGTAGTTTTTATCTGTCGGGCTGAGGTATTAGGTCCTGGGTTGTCCAAGGAGGTTCACCCTCTTAGGCCTTGCCTCCCCTCCTTGGAGTGGAGTAAGTTTATTGCTTACTGACTGAAGCGGTCTGACCGGAGAATTCGACGGGGCTGTCCAAGCTGTTTTTGATAAGCTTAAGTGCTCTTTCTTTAAAGGCGCTGGCTTGACGCCTACCCCCGTCCGACTTTGTTCCTGCGATTGGAAGAAATTACATAGCTACGGCGAGCCCAGCCCGTTCAGTTTTTCAGTAACTTCGGTTTTGGGATGGGGTAATACCAGTCGAGGATTCGTTCTCGACAATCACTCTAGCAGGAACCGGGCTATTTCGTTACTTTTTATTTGCCGTGATGGGGTATAGGTCCTTGGGTTGTCCTAGAAGGTGCAAGCTCCCAGGCCTTGCCTTCTCTCTTTACAACGGTGTGGTTACAGTAAAGGATGCTTGAGAACCTTGTAAGGGACGCCACAATGAACGACAAAGTATATTATGGGTTTCTTTGACCAACCTTAAAAAGGGAAAAATGTGGCAAATTCACATCACAACGTCCTAGTTCTAAAAACTGGTTTTACCGGTGAGAAAAATACACGTAAAAGACCAACTTATTTTTCTCTCATTTGAAGAAAGATCAGTGATTTGTATTGCTATTCTGACACTGTTGTTACTTTTTAACAAGAATACATGAGTTTGTCTTTTCTCTCCAAAAGAGAAAAACCCTACTACCGAAAGAAAAAGATTTTGAACTGCATTTCTACATAAACAAGCCAGCCCTATAAAAAACAGGATAAATTACCGCTGAGACCCTATTCTCGTCGTGGAAGCCTGCATTGAGTAACAGATTTCCCATTTTGTGTGCCTGACTTGTAAAAACGTCGGACGCAAAAGTTCCCATTGTAAAACAATTAAAAGAAATAAAACGCGGGTTAAATCCACAATAACGAACGAACATGGCGGCAGTAGAAGATATGTTCAGGTACAAATCTTATATAAAAACGTAAAAATACAATTGGATTCGATCTCAGACGTATCAATTATGAACATGCATATGTGCAGAAGGTTGGAAGAACCGACCATGCTAAGAACCAATCAAATAACCAGAACAGTGACCGGTGAAAAAATAAATTTCGAGGGTAAAATATCTACCGACATCATTTTAAATGGTAGTACGAAACAAGTAAAAATGTGCGTATTAAAAAATTCAAATAATTTGTTTGGCGTAGACTTAATTCAGCTATTCAACCTATGAGGATTATTATTCAGTTGATTTAGGACGAATATGTGGCCTGAATCCAAAACTCACATTGGTTTTGCTCAATCTGGTAAAGGCCACATGTCGTTTTTTACGTTTTTGTTCACAAGTAAGCATGTGTGGAGCAGGTTAGGTATAGCGTTAGGGTTATTAATGACTAATTTGTACCTATTTTAGTTTTGCAGATGAATAAAATGGCTTCGGCAAGAAGATCGTGCAGAAATAAGCCCGACATGTTCTGCTACATATGTGAAGAACACACTATTGCTCCTAATAGAAAGTCAGTCACAAGTTTCATACTTATTTTGGTATTAAACTTGGTGACAAGGATAATACTTGGGCTCCACACATGGTGTGCAAAGCATGCACCGAGACTCTGCGTAAGAGGGCAAATGGCAAGACAAGTCTGAACTTGGAAATTTCCATGGTTTGGTCACAGACTGCTACTTCTGTGCTGTTGATGTGAATGGGATCAATAGAAAGAACCGGGGCGGCCTCAAGTATCCTGATCTTTAATCAGCACGTCGCCCAGTAGCCCATTATGATGAAATTCCAGTGCCTAGAATTTCCTGACATTAGTGACGAAGATGCCTTCAATGTTGAAAGAAAATGGAGAAGAAGAAGAAGAAGAAGAAGAAGAAGTGGTTCTTGAAGATGATGCTCCACATCCATTTTCCCAAAAGGAGTTGAATTATCTAGTTCGCGACCCCAGCTTGTCAAAGGACTCTGCCGAACTGTTGCCATCCAGATTGAAGGGAAAAACTTCTCTCTGACTGTGCTTGCATCAGCCTCTTCCGCTACAGGCATCAAGAGTACCTCCGTTTCTTTCTCTGAAGAGAATGACTTGTACTGTGCTGATATTGCATAGCTTCTGCCTAAACTTGGAGTGACATAGTACGAACCTAAAGATTAGAGACTGTTCATTAACAGCAGCAAGCGATCACTAAAATGTGTTCTGCTACACAACGGCAACCAGTTTGCATCAGTACCAAGGCGATTCATAATACAGGCTTGACAAAGATGCGACCGGGGTTCATGACTGGGGCGGACATGTGAAGAACAAATAACTACTAAATAATAATTACCAAAAAACGTTGTAGTAAAATATCTTATAGCAATTCCAGTAATTAGTAAATATACATATTATAAAGAAGCAGCTTACAATAACTTATTTATTTCCATCAAATCAAATGTAAAACGTACAGAAATATAAAAACTAAATTCACAAACAATAACTGTATTCACCATGAATTAGACACATGTTTTGATATTTCAAAATACAATCAGAAAGCAAATTCAACATTTTACAAAATTAAATAATTTATCAAAAAATAATGTTCGGATAAACGATTTTTACAATTTTTACAAAATTTGTGATGTTTATAACATATACAATTTGTTTTTACAGAAGATGGAGAAAATATTTATTTCTTCATGATACGATAATACATAACTTACATTAACAAGAACATAAAATCAATAAAATGTACGTAATAAGAGGGGAAATGTAAAACATATCTGATAAATACTTGGAAAATTATGCATTAAATAAAAATGAAATTCTAATTTTTTAAGCCATTCCGTGTGAACAACCTGAAAAACTTTGTAGAATGAATAAAAAAAAAGCAATTTACTAGAATTTAGTGAGGGGTCAGTTTCGCATATAAATTTTATGCAAAATGATCCCCCCATTTCCAAGCCATTCTAGCGTTTTAGACAGTTTACTAAAAAAAATTTCTATGAGATAGATTTTGTGTTTTTTTAGGGTGGAAGTGAGTGGTAGTTCTACTTTTTTAGGCGATTATGTGTGCTTTTACGACCTTGTCACTCGGACTTGGGGTTATTGGTAAAAATCTTTTAGTTAATAATAAAAACTGGAATAGCCCGGAAATAGGGGATCATTTTATATTTATTTTATATACGAAACCAATCTCAACTCTAAATTCTTAAATAATTGTTTACGTGTTTTTTTCTTCTTTCCGACAGATCTTACGGAGTGTTCACACGTAAGTAATTGCCTAAACAAAGTAGAATCTCGTTATTTTCAGATTTAAGTAACAGAACAGAGCACGAATATCACCCATTATTAAATAGTTTAACAACAGTCATTCTTGCTAAAAAAACGTAACTAAAAAAGAGCTTGTTAAGAATTAAAATAGATTTTTTGTCAGGACAAAAGTACCATTTCAGACTATACCAAAAATCAATTCTAGCCAACATTTGGGCGAATACAGAGTCAAATGGGGAATAAAATTCAAGTCTCTATAATACAATGGAAGCTTAAAAAGTATTTAAACTCGTTAATTTTATTTTACTTGAGTGATTTACCCGCCCTCTTCAGATGAAATAATTATTATAAGTAAAATCTTATGTCAGTTTCTGATATGCATCATTTCAATATGAAAAGAGAGCATGAGTTTATAGTATCCAATACATTTTTCAAAAATTATTGTTTGTTTTAGTCACTTTTTTTTTTTAAATTGTAACTTTAACTCACCCCAGATAAAGCACATTCCAACTGACATGTAAGGGTATACTGCAGATTGGGAGCAGTAAATTAAAGGGAGCATCCTACATGACGAGTTGTGCAGCGAGATATGTGTTCACATTACACTTAAATTTCTGCATGTTGGTAGAGTCAGGGAAACAAGGAGCAAAGAGGGGGTTCCAAATGCTGGTGGCTCGAGGAAAGAAGCTATTAGAGTAGAAGGCCCTTCGGCATCTGGGGATCTCCACAGTGAATGGATGGGATTTAACTGATTGTCAAGTTGTTCGGGTGTATTTACGTCGAACGGGGTACAAGAGCAGCCAGTTCATCAGAGCACATTCTATTGAAGTACTTGTAAAACAAGCACAGGGATGCACCATTGCGCCGATGGGACAGGGACTGAATCTTGGTGGATAGTAAGGGACCTTTTAGATTAGAGACTCTTTTTGGACATTGTCTAAGAGGGAGAGACTAGTGGATGGTGCACCAGCCCAGATGTGACACAATACTCTATTCATGGGCAGATGGTGGATTTGTAGTTATATAGAATACTCGCAAGTGTGAGAAGTTTTCTAGCACAGTATAAGGAGCTCACTTCACATGGCAATGTAGTCTATGTATTTGTTCCAATTCATGTTACCCGTGAATGTTAGGCCGAGGAGTTTGAACGTTGGACTCTTAGGTAAAGTGTTATTAGCCATGGTAATCGGTGATTGAAAGGGTTTCTTGTAGTTGTTAAATGAAAGGAGCTTTGTCTTAGTGGCATTAAATGTTAGCACCCATTTATGTCCCCATTCATCTACAGACTGCATGTCATTTTCTGAGGATTCAGCCATTGCCTTTGATATGTGCGTGTCTGCTTTTTCCACATGTTTAGAGTAGAGCGTTGTGTCATCAACATCTCAGACTTAATTTTATCAGGTAGGTCCTTTATGAAAGTCAGGAACAATAGAGGTCTGAGAATCTGTCCCTGGGGTACACCCGCATTTATGTCATGTTGCTTAAATGAACGACCATCGAGGACAACCTGAATCTTTCTTTTGGATAGGAAAAATCTAATTAGATTAAGTATTCGTCCAGAAATACCATACAAATTTATTTTTATGAAAAGACCTTCATGCCAACCTTTGTCAAAGGTTTTGGATATATCAAATGCTACCGCCCTAGCTTCTCCTGCCTTGTCCAGTGTATGGTATATGTGTTCAGAGATAACCGTTAGTATATCCGCTGTAGAACATGCCTGCCTAAATCCCTACTGATGGTCAGAAAGAAGTTAAGCATTAACCATATGGCGAACTATCGCTTGAATTATTCTTTTTGTGGTTCTTTTGTTTTTCTTTTGATAACATTTATTCTTTTTCTTTTCAATTATTAGGAATTCAATTATTAATAAGTTAAGAATTATTAAAAATAGTAATATTTCTTCTATTTAATCATCATATTTTTAATAATAAAATACAATTTTACTTATTAGTTATATTTATTTAATAATTTCAGGTGTTTTCGTTTTTAAAATATTAATTCCATATTCCAATTCAAATTAAATGATTTTCAAAATTTTCAAATTTTAAGAATTATAATTTTTAGATTAAAGTAAATTAAGATAAAAATATGTTAAATATTTTTAATTCAAATATTAATAAATTCAGAAAAACTGATTTTTAGAATAAGTTTCAATAATGAATTAGGTGATTTATTAAATCATTCAAAAAGTGAAGAATCCATGAGCGATTATTCTTTACCACATAACCTCGAGTGGAGTGTATTATGTGGCTAACTCTTCAACACTATGAAATCTGATTGTATTTAACAATGTATCCATACTGCACAAGTCAGGAAATTTTGATTTTTTTGTGTAATATGCAAAGCACATAGTTTTTTAATTTTAATTTTTAAAAAGTTGAACCAAACTTTAACATAATTGACTTACATTCAACTCTTCCTAATAGTCAGCACCATTTTGTTCCAACTTCTATTTTTAACTTTCCTAATTGTAGTATTTTTTGCATTTCTTTCAAGTGACAAATCGATTTTTTTTTAATTTCAAAATTTTCAAAAACAATTTCCAACTTTATTTTAAAAGAATTTGTTTTAAATTTAGTGATAAAGTGATCAAGTATTAAAAGTTTAGTGATCAAGTCACTAAATCTTTAAGTCACTAAATCAAGTCACAAATCAGTTAGTCTAACTTGTTAATCACTTTTTCTGTTTACTTGAGGTGACTATTTAGACGACATCTTCTGTATAATTAAAGAAAACAATATTTGGATATTTTATGTCATTCTTGTGTTAATCAAAATACTAATATCCAAGAAAGGGCTAAGAAAAACCATTGCATATGTCTGCCATTTTAGCAAACTTTGATTAAGTGTGGGTTTTTTATTGTACGTTTAATTCTTCAAATCTCAATTCCAGCTTAAATATTTTAAGAGTTAATTCCACTTGTCCTGTACTTTTCCAGGTGTATATTTAAGAATATTAATACACATGCGTCCTTATTTTTCAGTCTAGTATATATATAAAAGTATAGAAATTTCTTGAATCCTTGCTGATAACGAAGTATATATATATATATATATATATATATATATATATTTATATATATATATATATATATATGTGGGGGGGGAGGGGGAGTGTACATTTATTTGTTATTCAACGTATGCTTCTATAGAAGTGTTTTAAGGATGATTAGTGATGTATGAAACGATGTTGTTGTTTTTTGTAAATATTATATTTTATTCTGATATTTCGAGCAGACCTCCGCTCTTTGTCAAAGTATTATACGAAATGAAGAAGATAAAAATGAAACTGTTGAGAAAACAGGAATTTTCAAAAACGTGCAGCGTTTATACCTTTTTTTAACGTTCAAGTCAGTTCACGCAAAATGTCTCTGCCGATAGGATAACAAATCCGTTGTTTTTTTTTAAAAGGAATGCGTATGCGTCCGTATCGTTATGCATTAAGAGCAAATGATTTTCAAATATATATAGTTTAAACGGCACTAAGAAATGTAATTAGGCAGAGTAGAAGAGAAATAAATAATAATAATAATAATAATAATAATAATAATAATAATAATAATAGGGCTATGAATGTACAAACAGACAAACCCATAACAGCAAGGAGACCGGATATGATAATAATCAACAAGAAAGAAAAATCCTGCAAAATCGTAGACTTCGCCGTTCCAGAGGACCACAGAGTTAAGATCAAAGAGACGGAAAAAAGAAGCAAATATACCGAACTTGCCAGAGAATTGAAAGGAATATGGAACATGAAGAAAGTCAGTATAACACCAATAATCATAGGAGCACTAGGAACAGTCCCCAAAAACATGGAGAAAAGACTAGAAGAAATAGGCATAAAAGGGATAACTGAGACCATACAAAGGACAGTAATGATCAAAACAGCTACAATCCTGAGAAATGTCCTCGAATGCGGAAACCAACTCACATAAGCAACGAATGGAGAACAAACACATGGAAGCACAAGACAACAGAACCGGGGAAATACAACCGCACGGGAGAGGCGCAAGCATAGGCTAACGCCACGAAAATTATGGACAGAGGGTCGAGGAGGGAAAGCGCAAACCAGACCTCCACTCAAAGAGCGCGGACAGCTCTGGGACCTTGGGGAGACTTGTTGCCACTCGGGCCCCAGAGGGTACCAATGGCCCTTATCGGCGGGAAATCGGTGGTGGGTGGCTGTTGAGATACCGCAAGGTCATCAGCGGTGATGAACGAAAAGAGGTGGAGCATACTGGAAGTCTGAGGAGACTTGTTGTCACTCAGACTCCAGGGAATACCACAAGTTGTTGGCAGTGGGCGATCACTGACGATGACCAGTGTGATAACTCCTAGTGAGTAAATAATAATAAATAATAAAAATTATTAAAAAATTAATTAAATCACAAATGAAAATATTAAATAAAAATCAAATAAAAATAAATATAACAATAGAATAAAAGGTAAAAAGAAAGTGAATGAATGGAAATATAATAAATTGATTAATATAATGTATGTACTACTACTACATCTACAACTACTACTACTACTACTAAAATAATAATACTAATAATAATACTAATAATAATAATAATAATAATAATAATAATAATGCTAGATTGTTTAAATAATAAAATCATAGAGAAAGATATATAAATAGATAGACAAAAATATACAAATAGATGCATGAATATATTAGAATTAACGGAGGTACCTTAAAATGAATATAAGCGCAAACAAGAAATTAAGTAACATAAATTAATTATATAGAATTACATAAATAGAAAGATAGATATATTACAGTAATAGATGCATATATATATATATATATATATATATATATATACAAATACACACATACACACATATATTTATATAATACACATACATATACACACCTAGATCAATCAATACGCTATCCATGAATAATAATGAGAGTAATAATAATAATAATAATAATAATAATAATAATAATAATAATAATAATAATAATAGCATATATATATATATATATATATATATATATATATATATATATCACTTTGTTTGTGATGCGTTCCTCCACTTATTAATAATAACCAGAAATCAGAAACAACAAAAGGCAGTTTTTTTAGTAGTTATTCTTCAGGCTTAAATATTCGATGTAGTTCTTTCGGCATTACCATATGTCTATAAGAGGCATTTATTCTCTTTTTGAATTGTGTTTATTATATATACTAGCCAAAATAGCCTCCCTACAGTCATCTCTTTTTGCTAGGCTGCCGAGTCAGAAATGAACGCTCACCTGTAAACCGATGGAGCCCCAGTCATATTTCTTGGGTATTGATTCTCTTTGTTTCGGACCAAGAATATTTTTAGTTAAGTTTTTTTTTTTAATTTGGACCCCACCCCAATTTTTTTTAACCTTTCCCCATACATAGAAACATTTTTTAGTTAAGACAAGAAAAAAACATTTTTTGACCCCCCCCCCATTTTTTTTTACCGTCAGTTTTCAGTTTAAAAAAAGAAAAAATATATTTTTTTTTTTACCCGCCCCCCATCAACATTTTTTTACCCTCCCCCATGAATAGTAATATTTTCAGTTAAAAAAAAAAAGAAAAAAAAAGATTTTACCCCTCTTCCCCCAATTTTTGTTTGTTACCCTCCCCCATACATAGTGAAAAAAAGAAAAGAAAATTAGGAGGTGCCTCGGTCATATCAAAGAACTCATGTTTAAATATGCTATTGAAGGCGCCTACGTCATATCAAAGAACCAGTTTTGTTATTCTTCCAAAATGGTTACCCATTTAGTAATGGCCAGGATATGTATTGTTTAACTTTAATTTACACAAAACACCTTGTCTTATCAACGTAATGAAAATAAAGAATGATAATGTGAAACAACAGAACAGATACTACACTACCTCCACACCTCTCATAAAAGGAGGAGGTAATGCCTGTGAGGATGGTATCATGACAACAGAACATATACTACACTACCTCTATACCTCTCAAAAAAGGAGGAGAAAATGCCTGGGAGGATGGTATCAAGACAACAGAACATATACTACACTACACTATGCCCCTGAATCGAGCATTTAAAGATAGTACATTAGTCTGAAATAGTATGCACTATACTATTTCATAAGTACAATAGTCTTAAATAGTAGAGTTTTGGCTTCAGACAGACAGACAGACAGACAGACATATACATAAACTCTATTATTAATACATGGTGAGAGTGCTTGTCATCGTTCTGTATTATCTTACTGAATAACCATTCTGGATAGATCCGCTAATGCCATGAATGCCGGTCATGGGAGGTAACTCTAATATTTATTGTTCAAGTTGTCTTCTCTTTAAGTATTTATGCCGTTTTTGCCCGCAAAGTGTGAACTCGTCTGATATCGAGAACGAACGATGTAACTTCTTCAGCTTACAAACGGAAAATCTTGCATTCAATATGTTAACTGCTACGAATTATTTTGTTTTATCTTCTATTAGGAAGCTTTTCTTTTAGGAATAGTGCAGTGTCGTTGTTTCCAACTGATATTTGTCAATCTTATTCGATTATTACTGTAATTATATTTACTCATCTGATTGTTTTCAAATCGTTTTGGTTGGATCTTGTTTGAGATTAAAGAATCATTTTAGTTAATGTAGATTAGCAACCGTCCGCTATCCTGGCCATCACCCCAAACATTTATATTCTACTTTTTTAGGCGATTACGTATGAAAACATTTAAAAAATTGGTGAAAGAAGAAAAGTAGAAAAAGGCAATTCATTTAGAATTTAGATTGAGGGATCAGTTTCGTATATAAATTTCAGGCAAAATGATCCCAATATTTCCGGCCCATTCTAGCGTTTTATGACAATAGGCGATTATGTGTGGTTTTACTAGAGATTTCTTTTCGATGGGTCTTACCACCACTCGAACTTAGTGTTATTAGTAGGGTTAACGGAGATTTTTAGGGTCGGGACTTGCCACTTGGACTTAGTGGCAGGGATAAGGAAGGCTTTCTTTTACGAAGGGGCTTGCTACTGGGACACTCCCATAGAAAAAAAAGAAATTGGTGGCTGCCCTTAAAAGCTAGACTGGGACAGAAATGAGGCCATAATTAAATAATTAAATTAATATCTGAATCTGATCCCTCATCGGTAAATCAGCGGAGGATGTCAATCTATAAATATACCGAATCTTTTTTAGGTTTGCAGACATTTATTTAATAAAGACGAATTAATATTTGTTAATGTAGTAAAATGAACAAGCGAAAATCCATCTAGTCCATTATACACATCATTTCACATTGACAATGCCATTTTGATTTATTCCGTAAACATGTGCAAAGTGTGACAATAGATAATATTAATTCCTAACAAATTATAGTAAATTGACAAAACAAAGCAACCAAAAGAATTTGAAGCTTAGGAAAAATATTACTTGTGGCCATTATCATATATGGCCGGATTGTTATCCCGATTGTGTAAATATACACCAATAGAGACCAGTAACCTACACTATTCACATTTTTCTCTGTAAATAAGTAGTTTTTGCGTTAATTGTTTAATTGAAATGAATTTAATATATATGTTAGCCGTACGAACTATATATTAGTGATGCGACTATTCCAATATTTCCCCGATTCCGATACAATTACCGATTTTATTCTAAATTCCAGATTCCGATACAATTACCGATGCCGTTTCCTATTCCAAAAATAAAAGCGCTCGAAAAAACACAGCTACAGCATAAAAGTAATCACGTGCGCAACTATAGACCCCCTATCGAAAGTATTCATTAAATGGCGCCGATTAAAGTTCGTTTATATAGAAGATTTCCGATATTTGGAGCTTTTCTTATCGTATACTTTTCCCTAAAAAAACAATGAGGAACAATGCAAATATACCAAAGTTATTTTTTAAATGTAGTTACGTCAGTTTTTGTTTAATATAATTTTGCGCTGTAACAAAATCTATAGAAACTAATATGTTCATTTTTTGTATCTCACATATAAATTATAAAAAAAAACAATACACATTGGGAAACTTGTAGATAAATAAATTTCCTTATGTGATATGGGATTTTATGACGATGAATATTCCACCGGAAAATTTAACCAAAAATAATTCTACCCCAAAAAATGTAACCTTGTTGCTAAGAGGGCGCGAAATTTGGTGATGGAATATCGTCGTTCAACCGTGCGGGAGATCGTCCAAGAGTGAGTAACAGTTCCGCACAAGCAATTTTGCGTGAAGATTTGAACATGGAAAGAGTGACTGCGAAATTTGTGGCCAAGTTTTTGTCGCAGAAACAAAAAGACCTCCGTTTTCCAGTTGCACAGGACTTTCTGGAAACCGCCAACACTGATCTTGGGTTTCTTAACACCGTGATAACTGGAAATGAGTCATGGGGGTATGGGTACGACCCAGGAACAAAAAGACAGTCGTTACAATGGAAGCATCATGAGTTTCCTAGGCCAAAGAAAGCGCGACAGGGACGAAGCAACATCAAGGTGATGCTGACTGTCTTCTTTGATATCCGTGGAATTGTGTATCACGAATACGCACCGGAAGGACAAACAGTGACAATGGAGTACTATCAAGATGTTTTCCGGCGTCTCCGTGACGCAGTTCGGCACAAAAGACCAGACATTCGGACGGCGAAAAACTGACAACTGCATCACGACAACGCCCCGCACATTCATCCAAATTGATCAAACATTTCTTGGCCAAACATGGAATTCCAGTCGTTCGCCAACCTCCCTACTCTCCAGACATGGCTCCTTGCGACTTCTAGTTGTTTCGAAAATTGAAGACGCCCCTAAAAGGTTCCCGTTTTGAGACTTGATATAAAATAATGCGGTGATGAACACACTTACAAAAGAAGAAATCCAGAGGTGTTTCCGGCAGTGGATGGATCGGTAGGCTAAGTGCGTGGAAGCACAGGGGAACTTCTTTAGAGAGGATTAGGGTCCCAACCCCATCAAGTATTTGTAAATATTTGTTTGGCATAAGGTTGGATACTTTTTTTACAGGCCTTGTATATATAGAGAAAGACATATCTCCGATGGGAGTGTTATGAGCATAATTAAGTGAAAGTGAACATACACAAATGTAAAGTTACATAATTTACAAGTTTAATAATTTCAACATATACAACAAAGAATAGTATAAAATATAGAAAAGTGCTTCAAATCTAGGTTTTTTCAAAAAATCTTCTGCTATTTCTGTTCTAATTTTTCGCCATATTGCAACTCTCCCAGGTCCAAAGTCAATCATAGTTAAATGCAGTTCATGGTTATAATGCGTGATATCAATGGTCAGTCACCTCCAATTGTCTGTTACATGCAGCTTTCCTTTTTCATGCCTGGATGGCGCAGTGTGAATGGACTGACACTCCCTACAGTGTTTACCTACGTCCTAAACATATTCCATTTCGATGTTTGGATTCACGTTTCTTGCCAGATATAACGTCCTTTCCTTACCAAAATGATGCATATTATGCAGGTGCTTTTTTCATCCACTATACAGCACACATCTTCCTTCTTTCGTAGCCAAGCCTTGTTAACTCTGGTTAGCACGTCTGCCTTGTTTTTCTGTGATGGACCCAATGTGACGGTTACTTTTAGTTTGAATTCTCTGATCAAGTCTCCAAGTGCCCCGAGTCGACGCTTGATAAGCATCTCAGCTGCTCATTTAGTCCTGATCCGTTTTTCTCTCGACACTTCTGATTTAATCCACGATGCCACTGTTGCCGAGTCCGTTCTAATGTCCACTGCTTGTAGTTCCCATTTCAAAGCCAGGTTGATGCCCTTCATTTTGGCTTCGAGCTCCGCAACATTAATGTGGGCGCTATGAGTCTTGTTTCGTAGTCAGGCAGCATCTTCAACAGTTACACCGTCTATTTCCAACAATGCTCCTAATACCAGGCTGCTAGCGTCGTTCCATATCACCCCACCCGGTCCACTTTTTACGTGCCATTCTCCCTTTACACTGTCTACCTTTTTACTTCCGCGATCACTTCCTTTGTCATGTGCAACACCTGTGGGTCAATTTCCTTCTCCCATCGGTCCATACCGGTCTGTCTTTTAATAAAGCTGCATGCAGTCCGCAGCCACCCAACTATGGGATAATTACCAACCAATTACTCGCACACTGAGAAAAGTTCTCGCTTGGTTAGGCCGTCCGTGATTCCATGGATTTCGTTCCTTCTTCCAAACATCAACTTTCCTGCCTTATTCCACTGTAATGTTAATCCAAGGGCCATTCCATTTTCTAACAACTCCGATGGCTTAGCTGTAAGTCTATATGTTATGACATGGTCTCTCACCGTTTGCACAATCACCTCTGTTTCGTCAACCAGTATATCATCTATATAAAAACAGCTGGCTCTTTTCGCTGCTTAAGACCGTGTTGTCCAAAGAAAACACCGTCTTAAGCATTGCCGTCATATTTTAGGTGGAGAGTTTAATCCTAGTCGGGTCAAGCAATAAATCCGACCTTTATATTCGACCAACTGATACCGCCATAGCTTTTTGTCCACATAGATTTGAAGGTAGGCCGATTTTAAGTCCACGATTTTGGTGGCTTGCTCTCTTTTATGACTTCGATTCGATCTTTAGTGTGGCAGGCCACGTGCTTTTTCAACTCTCGGAAGTCCAATACTAGCCTAACTTTCTTCTTGGTAAATTAAACCACTGCCATGAGTGGAAGAATTCCTTCAACCATCCGTGACCATGGTATTAATATTACTTCGTCGATCCACCTCTCAACTTCCTTCTCAAACTGTGGTCGTATCTCCACTCGGTAATCCTCATTCTCAATCTGGATGTTGTCGGCTGGATGGCGTTACTACTGTTCGCACTTCTTGATATTCTAGTTTCATACTGCTTGCTGAAACTCACATCACTCTTAGCAATGTAGCTCCTCCCAGTCGGTCGATAACATTCAGTATCACATCAATTCCCCCAACGAGCGTATCAAGCACAATTACTCGGAGTCGTAGCGGTATATTTCTTACTATAATCCTGGCATCAGTATCTCCACAACACTTCACCTCTCTGACATCTACTGCTCTAATATTGCTGGTTCCATTCCAAAAGTTGCCGACACTTGTCGTGACAAGTGTAGTATCAACAAGGGCTCTCGCCCTTTTTCCGTTGACAGTAACCACTATCTGTGGCAGTAAACTCTCACACGCCTTTTCAGAAGTATAGGGGCAACTACTGGCTAAATAGCACGCTTTTACTCGTTTCCCTGAAGTGAAAGGCAATTCCTACTAATGTGCCCAACATGGCCACACCTAAACAGATAACACCCGGACTTGGTGTACTACAGTCTTTTATCAGGTAAGCCACCTGATATCTAAATCTGTTTCTAATAAATTTACGTCTCCTCACTATCTGCTCTTCTTCACCAGGTTTGTTTGTGGTAGAGGTTGCAATTGCCCCCAGTTTATTAGAATGCTTCGCCAGCACTCTGACATGCCTGAAGATCTCCGCTACCTCCATGGTTTCAATATCAGTCATTCGTTGTAGTTCCATCAAGATGCGGTCAGGGAAACCACACACGAGAGCCATCTCTTCTCAAGACTTTGTCCCGTGTATCTTGCCAATCCTGCTAGTCGCTTTATTTCTGCCGCATATACGCCCCCCGATTCTCCGGTCCAGGTTACTCTTCTGGGTTTGTTATAAGCCTCAAAAGCAATCTCCAAAAATGCTGTCTTCAATCTTGTTTCAATCCTATCGGCATCTGCCTGGTTCGCCTCTGTAATTTCCAAATAGACTGCTAGCGCATTCCCCTTCAAATACATTTGGATCAATGTCGCTACGTCATCAATCTTTTGTAGCTTTGCAACCAGCTGCAGCTTATTAAGCCACGCGACTACACCGTCTAAAGAAACGTCCTCAAAATGTCACTGCTTAATTTCACTCGTTCGCCTATTTTTACCGAAATAGCTTCTGGTCTATCTGTAAAAGAAAGCTACTTGAAAAATAAAAGTCTGATGCTTCACCAACTGCCAACTTCACCTCTTTCTCTCTGCACTTCACTCTTCTCACTGAGCAACAACACCAAAGAGTACAGTTCTTATACTGATCAATTCACCCCTATGCAAATTGACTACCAACCAGAGCCATCTAGCAGTTAGTAACTCTAAACAGCCAATTTTCAAAGGTGGAGTGTTTACTCAATTGGCGACTAAACGACGTCATTTTTTGGAATTAATCTTGGCAGTCCATCCGCATGCGCATGTTTTTGAATGCGATGTATTCTATCCTAAAATGATAGTTCAGTAGGGTTACACCCCATCGCTGTAAACGATTAGCAGTGTGGGTAGGAATGTTTGTTTTTTACTCAAATATAGCTACTAACGGTTCATGGTCTGTTTGAAGTACAAATGTTCTACCACCTATAAAGCGATGGTATTTTTAACCCCGAACATAATCGGTAATGCCTCTTTCTCGATCTGACTATATTTTTCGGTTTAGTCGTACCATCTTCATATTTGTGTAGCAGTGCAGCACCCACTCCGTATTCACTAGCATCAGTCGCAAGGCTAGATATGAGACTCTTTTTTATTTTCTGGAAAGCCGTCTCGCAATCTTTTCACCATATCTATTTATTGTCTTTCCTGAATAATTCGTTTAGTAGGGGGTCTTAGATCGTACATTGTTGGAATGTAGATTGCATAATGTCGGGTCAACCCAAGAAACGATTGTAGTTTTGCAATTGTGTCAGGTGCAGGCATATTTTTAATTGCATCAGTCTTCTGTGAGTCCGGTTTTCTGTTTTCACTGTCCATCACTTGTCCGATGTATTTCCGATGTATTTAATTCTTTCCGTGAAGAATTGACACTTCTCGGGACTTAATTTGTAACCAAATTCTTCTAATCGTTTAAACATAGCGCTAGTGTGTTTTTCTGTTCGTGAATTTTCTACTTCTGACTAGTATATCGTCTATTTAGGCGATAGCAAACTCAAGACCCGCCAACAAAGTTTCCATAATCTTTTGGAACAAAGCTGGGGCGACCTTTAAGCCGAATGAGACTATTTAGTTTGAAAATTCCCTTATGTGTATTTATGCACAAATATTTTGTAGTATTCCTCGTTCCCTTTAACCTGCTATGCGTCAGATAGATCGATTTTTGAAAAAATCTTTTCTCTAGTTAACTTCGAGAAAATGTTTTCTGACGAAGGAAGTGGATAATTATGATCCGTCAGGCAATCGTTTAACCCCGTTGAAAAATCGGTGCACACTCTTATTTTTTTTGGGGGGGGGGTGACGTAGACGGCGGATATAACTCCCATTTTTACTAATCTTTCTAGTTCCTTGTTAATTGTGTCTAAGAGGAAAAAGGGGCGTTTGTCATTGGTTTAAAAATTGAAGTCATATTTTCCTTAAGTTCAAACTTGACTTCTGTCTTTGTTCATAAACCCAAACCCTCAAAGAAAACTTTGGGGTATTCTTCTTTCAATTCATTCATGAATTTTTCATTTTTAATATATTTCTTCTTTTCACCACTGTTTATTTTGTTGCAAAAAGAGTTCATTGGGAGTTCAAATAAATTGCACAGTACTATCCAGTCTATTCCGAAAAGACATGAATTAACCCCTTAAATCAAATATACTCTTGTTTTTGCAATTTTCCCACAGAAAGAAATATCGCACTTCAATTCTCCTTTAAAGTTTTATTTTTTTCCTGAAACCACTTTGGCAATTTTCTTGGTTTCAGATCATCTGGGTTTTCTAATTTTTCTCCATGTTTGTTCGTTTATAATACTTATATCTGAGGCAGAATCCAGTAAAAAATGAGATTGTACGACCATTTATACGTATATTTACGTTTTTGTTTTTAGTTTCACTGTTCTGGATTTCGTTTTTTAGAAACACGACGTTTACTTTTTCAAAATTATTTTTCTTATTCTTGCGGCAAACATACCATTTATGACCCTCAATTCCGCAAGATTCACAGAATTTGTTCTTATATCAACACACATTTATAGTATGCTAATTATTTCCGCACGTCTCACGTTTTCCTGTCTTTTTGAATTCAGGAGTTTTTTGGGTTTTTATGCGTTGTACTTTGGCAACACTTTTTTCCTTAATTTGGGTATTATCCCTTTTAACTAATGTGACAGTGACATTCTTCTGTCACACTTTGTAACGTCGTTTTCGTGTCTTGCTCCATCATTAAGAGCCTAGACCTTGTACTTCTTAGGGTCTATTAGTCCTTAAAGAAATATTAGGCATTTTAATAAATCTTTGTGGATTTCATCTATCTTGAATTGCTCAGCCAAAGCGTTTACTGTTCGTGCGCATGCCAAAAACACCATGGCTATCCGTTTTCACGATGTTTAAACATTTGTATCGCGTGTGGAATAGACTATTTCTTTCGTCGAATATCTTCGACAGTATATTTATAGTTGCATCGAATAAAACTTCCTCAGGTTTTCTGAGCAATTTCAAATTCGTATATTTGGTATTCTTCTTTTGTTCCCAGTTTCTGTAATAACAGTGCTATCCGTTCTTCATCAGACCAATCTAAGCACCTTTTAGAAAATATCGTTTAAAATCGTTATATTTCTAGCATAGTGCTGGAAATGTAACGCCAGAATCAGGTTCGTATACAAATTCAGATAAAAATTGTTTAATTCCTTCAGCAGAAAAAAACTGTTTTTTTCTCTCACCGGTGGTCTATTTCAGAATTTTTTCGAAACTTGTCTACTGTTGCAGTATTTGTTGTTGTGATTCTTGATGCTGTTGTCAGTGTTGTTGCATGCTCGTATACAGCATTTTAATCATTCCGACTAATTGTTTCATATCGAAAATACTCAGAACTCGACCCACAAAAAAAATGTGTTTAGAAAAATTAATAGCAGTGTATGTACTATTATTAATTGCTTAAAAGTATTGAACTTTTATTTTGTATAGTTCGTAATGTTAATGGTTCGAGTTCTCATTTGAGTCACGGTCCATCATACATTTTTTACAAATCGAACAATTTATTTTTACTTTTTAAAAGGTTTTACTTTTTGACTCGCCTTATTTTTAAGATGTATTTTTGTTGTACTGGAAAAAAACAAATCCACAGTAATCTTTGTTCGTTACCGCACATGTTGTCACATAGTTATGCCGCTGATTAGGCGTGTTTCGGGTTTCATGGTTCGCATACTTAACGTATCGTCTTTTGACCTGGATCCTATTAATGTATGTAGCAACTGGGCTCCGACAACGGATAGACAGAAACGTTTTTTTAGCATACTAGCCGTTATGAGAGAAACGATACGGAAAGCCTGGTATGAAGGCAGTCTACGGAGCTAAGACCTACGCTCCTCTCGACCTTATTACGATTACTACCTGAAAGCTCGCATTAGGGCCGAAAGGGTGATATTCCTTTCGGCAGATTTTGGTGAAAGGTGGGTGACAGGTGCACGACTGTGTAGAGTGACTGTAGCTGGATTAGAGTGGTATTTAGACTACCTTATGTATAGAATATTGGGCTGCAGAAACGAACATTGATTTTTGTCCCGTTTTAAGTTAGACTGAAGACACGTTCTTTTGTTAGTTTTTGTTAGTTTTAGTTCATAATTTTAGCTAGTGTATGAATGGTTTCATTACGGCCCTTTTATTTTCCCACCTTTTTTTAACAACTCCCCTTCTTTCCCCAATTAGGTGACAGAGCTCTTGATTTGCCAGAGATGCAGAATACCCTTTGATATTTTCGAAGGAAGTGTGTCTGAATAAAACGTTGAGGGTCTGCATCAACCCCTTTTTTTCGATCTTTCGATTTCGATTGGCAAATCTGCGTCTCTGCCACAGTTTAGTAATTGGCGACTTTTTACTAACTTCCGGTTTTTTCATTGTAAATATCATTTTTGTTGTACATAACATTTTATTATCGCCCCCCCCCCCCCCCGGTATTGCATATTTCTTTTATGTGGGTTTTAAGTAGGTTTTCATGGCATGAATTCTTTTGGTGATTGGAGATGGATGTATAGTATAAATGTGGTATTTAAGTGAATGATGGTTACGAATGAAACTAACTAAGTTAGAAGAGTTAATATCAGTTAGTGATAACCGATCTTTTCCCCTCCCTCTTTTTCGGCCTCGTGTCACATTTTATAAATATTTCATATTTATAAATACGTACCTTGTTGCTCAGGGAGCAGAGTGAAGTGCAGAGAGAAATAGGTGAAGTTAGCAGTTGGTAGTTAGTGGAGCATCAGAATTTTATTTTTAAAGTAGCTTTCTTTTACAGATAGACCAGAAGCTATTTTGGTGAAAATGGGCGAACGAGTGAAATTAAGCAGTGACATTTTGAGGCCGTTTAAAGGAGAAGGCGATGTGGTTGTAGGGAGCATGAAGGAGGCTTACCTGCGAAACGTCCTCGTGTTTGTCTGTCCTGTGCGCTGCGGATGAAAGAAAGGAATCCAACATGGCGTCCATGAACCTTTATTACATACGGTTCACGCAGAGTCTCGCGAAGTCTCGTTGCACGCATGCGAATTAGGTGTGCCTCAGTATAATAAAAGCGGGTCTCGTACCGTCTCATTCGACTCGGTGCGAAGCAAGTGCACGTATAACGAACGGTGAGAGCTGCTTTGAAAGTTGGCAGAGTGATTTGCGACCTTCGTTATTACTACAGTGGTCGCGTGGCTTAATAAGCTGCAGCTGGTTGCAAAGCTACAAAAGATTGATGACGTAGCGACATTGATCCAAATGTATTTGAAGGGGGAATGCACTAGCAGTCTATTTGGAAATTGGAGAGGCGAACCAAGCACATGCTGATAGGATTGAAACAAGATTGAAGACAGCATTTTCGGAGAGTGCTTTTGAGGCTTATAACAAGCTCAGAAGAGTAACTTGAACTGGAGAATTGGTGGACGTATATGCGGCAGAAATAAAACGACTAGCAGGATTGGCAGGATACACGGGACAAAGTCTTGAGAAGAGATGGCTCTCGTGTGTGGTTTCCCTGACCGCATCTCAATGGAACTACAACGAATGACTGATATTGAAACCATAGAGGTAGCGGAGATCTTGAGACATGCCAGGGTGCTGGTGAAACGTCCTAATAAACTGGGGGCAATTGCAACCTCTACCACAAACAAACCTGGTGAAGAAGAGCAGATAGTGAGGAGACGTTAATATATTAGAAAAAGCTTTATATATCAGGTGGCTCACCTGATGAAAGACTGTAGTGAACTATGGTCGGGTGTTATCTGTTTTCGGTGTGGCCAGGTTGGGCACATTAGTAGGAATTGCCTTTCACTTCAGGGAAACGAGTAAAGGCGTGCTATTGATCCTGTAGTTGCCCCTTTACTTCTGAAAAGGCGTGTGAGAGTTTACTGCCACAGATAGTGGTTACTGTCAACGGAAAAGGGCGAGAGCCCTTGTTGATACCGGCTGTACAACTACACTTGTCACGACATTGACTGTAATCCGAGAAACCAAATCTATCGAGGATCGTTGTTCGGAAATCTTGTTAGAATTGGAAAAGAAGATGAACATTCGTATTAGTGAGCTAGAAAAGGATATGGTTAATATGAAAGATGAGATGGATGCTATAAAACAAGACATTATTAAGGAGGCCAATTTGTCTCAAGCAGGTGATATAAGATCGATGACAAATGAAATCATTAAAGAAGTCTATCCGATTCGGAAATGATAGCGAAAGAAACGATTCTAGAAAACGAACATAGATAATAGAAGACGGAATGAAGAGGAGAAACAACATAATATTACAAAATGGTCAAGAATACAAAGGAAACATAAAGGCAGAACGCATTAAGCACGATGTTAAGATGATAAAAACAGTTGGTCAATGAATCGGAATAAATCTTCAAGAAGAGTATGTTTTGCATGTGCGAAGACTTGGGATAAAGGAAACTATAAGACCAGTCTTAGCAAATTTAAGTGATACTGTAAAAGCCAATATGATGGGAAATGCTTTCAAACTACAGTACTCAGAATCAGACACAATAAAGAAAATTGGCTTACAGCACGATATGAACAAGAGTGACAGAGTGAAAGAATCTGAATTGAGAAAAGAAGCGAAGCAGCGCCAAGAGAAATTATCGAATAAAAATGTCCGTTTCCTAGTACGGGGACCAATAGGGAGCAGGAAGATAATAAGAGTGAAAATTCAGAAGACCGCAAAGGCGCCAATCTGAAAGCAGCATAGAAAGTGAACACAATAACTGTTAATAATTATGTAAATAATGATGTAAATAAGTTCACATTTCTAGTTTCAAATGTAGATACGTTCACTCAGGATAAAATTGCAGAGACAAACATACGCATTGAGGAAATGGACACAAAACCAATGTTGATCACCTTACAACAAGCTAAGAATTTCAGATTTGAGAAGAATTTGTCTAAATACAATCTTGAAGGATACGGATTAGTAGGAAGGAATATAGAGAAGAAAGAAACTGGTAGAGGAATACTGAATTATATCAGCAACGATCTAAAATTTACACTAATGACACTCGATGTAAGATGTTCAGAGTACCTGTGTTCACAATCCAGTAAACAAACATGACAAACTATTGTTTACTTCCATATATAGAAGCCAAAGCTCAAGTGACGAAAACAATGCTAAATTAAACGAGCTGCTAAATTTGCTGTCTGAAAGACATTGTTCGGTTGGTGACTTCAATTATGGCAATATATGCTGGGACAATTACTAAACTAATGGAAGAGCACACTATGAATTTGTTAAATCTATAAAGGACTACTTCTGGTTTCAACATGTGGTTGAACCAACTAGGGGCAAAGGATCTAGTAACCCATCAAGGAATGATATCGAATATGCAAATAGGAGCTCCACTGGGCAAAAGTGATCATCAGTGATAACATTTGACTTTAATGTGTATGTGGAAAATGATGATAAAAAAACAAGATACACATATAAAAAGGGAGATTACAATACCATGAGGGAGATTCTAAGCATGGACTGGGAAAAGGTGTTAGAAACAAAAGATATTGAAACACAATGGAATATGTTAAAGATTAAAACATACGCAGTAATTGAAACTTGCGTATCAAGGGCAGTAATAAAATGCAATGAAAAAAAAAGAAATAAATCGTTGACAGTTACAGTAAAACTGAAAAGTGTTTTGAAGAGAAAAGAACGGTTATGGCAAAAATTTAAACAATCTGGAAACAATAAAGATAGAGAACAGTATAATCGCATCCGAAACAAAGTACGGTATTTAACTAAAAATGTCTTTTTCATATAACAGGACATTGTTATGGGCTTTTAGTCAAATCCGAATCAGTCGAAATCTAAGACTAAAACATCAATTCCAGACTTATATGCTGACAATGATAAATCTAAATAATCAGATGGCGATCGTGAAAAAGCAGATATACTAGCAAAGTGTTTCGCTTCCATATTCACGGTGGATGGCGATCAAGAATTGCCGTCTCTGGATTACAAAGTCATTGAAAGTACAGATTACGCAAGCAGTATAGTAATAACTCCCGAAACTCAAAATAGACAAGTCACCCGGACCTTATAGAATTAGCCCGAGAATATTGAAAGAACTGAGTACTGTGCTAAGCATACGGTTGTCGAAAATATTTAGCATGTTCTCTGTATGAAGCTAAACTTCCGACTGAGTGGAAATCTGCTAGAGTCATGTTATACATAAGGAGGCAAAAAAGATCTTAGCCGGTGAATCGGACATGTATAATATGCAAGGTATTGGAGTCAATCTATCTTTGACCAGATGATAAAACATATGACAGTAAGTGAACTATTTATAGATAAGCAATTTGGATTCATACCAAAAAGATCAACTGTGTTACAGCTACTGACTCTACTTGATATATGGACGGATTCTATAGATGCTGGATATTGCATATACACTGTATATTGTGGTTTTATGAAGGCGTTTGACAAAGTGTGTTACCGCCTGTTAATGCACAAGTTAAAAATGTACGGATTGGGTTCGGTATACATAAATTAGATCAAAGCATTTCTTTCAGACAGTAGTAGTGAACAACGAGAGCTCTGCGGTCAAATATTTGACCAGTAGTATCTCTCAAGGATATGCTTTGGGTCCTCTTTTGTTTGTTGTATATATATAAATGATGACTCTAAGTCTATGAGGAATGACAGTGAAGCCTTTTTGTATGCTGACGATACCAAGTTATTTCGTGAAGATATCCATTGCATGTATGATTGGTCGGAATAATGGCAGTTTAAGTTCCATCCAGAAAGATTGAAAGCTCTGAAATTACCAAGTTTGGCCGATAGAAGAATATGTGGGGACATGAGTGCTATACGGTTCTCTCTGGAAAATTTAACTTCAATGCAGATAAAATATTGACAAGAAACAATACAAGAAAGGAAATAGGGGCACAGTCAAATGCTCTCCAAGAAACGGGCAAATTTGAACCTAAAAAAATATTAATTCAGCCATCGCTGTGTTGATTGGTGAAATAGATTGCCACTAAGTGTAATTGAAGCCGAAACCGTAAAGATATTTAAGAAGCGGTTGAAAAAGTTATTGATTGACCAAATTCAACTATAAGGCTGCTATCGTCACCGGACACATACAAAAATGAAGACAAGGAGCTGGTACCATGTCCTTTTACCAGAATTCATCTGCATTTCTATGTCTCTCTCTCTTCTCTCTCTCTCTCTCTCTCTCTCTATATATATATATATATATATATATATATATATATATATATATAAGGATTAATGGTGATAAAAACGATGCTGTTAAAAACGATGTTGTTATTTTCGTAATTGTACCCTAATCCTTTGCAATGTCGAAGGTTCTCGTCTAGTTACTAACACAGTCCCCACCTCGTGACTTTTTATAACAGTGAACAATCGTAGGGCGGACAGTAATCGGTTATCTCTGCAGAAAATAGGGGCATTCAAGCAGAACAAAAAAAAAGAATAATGACATTCAACTCGGTATAGGTTTTTGCGTTTTCCTTTGGAAAATAATTATTTCAACAAAAAAAATTTGATATCAAACTACACCTGGTAGATTACAAAAATCCGTTCGGTACTCTGTGTTTTTTCTCTGGAAGAACTATAAAAACAAAAATAGGAAGAATCTAAATTACACTCTTTTGTTTTAGCAACAAGCGAGTCTCTATTATTTCTCTGTGTGAACAAAGTCGTGGCTGTCAATTGTCTGTGAAAAATGAATACGTGTTCGTCCGTACCATTATGAATTACCATTAAGACAAATTGGTTTTCATATATATATATATATATATATATATATATATATATATATATATATATATATATATATATATATATATATATATATATATAGTTGAAATAACAATTGAATAAAGCGGAATACATTAGAAACAAAACAAAAATAAAAATATAGAATGAAGGGGAAAAAGAAAGTGAATGAATGGAAATATAATACATTAATATCCTACATATAAGTAATAATAATAATAATAATAATAATAATAATAATAATAATAATAATAATAATAATAATAATAATAATAATAATAATAATAATAATAATAATAATAATAATAATAATAATAATAATAATAATAATAATAAAAGAGTATTTAAGTAACAATATGGTATTAGATAAGTAGATAGATAGACAACTAAATAAAAATACATAAATAGATACATAAGATTTAACGGGGGAACCCTAAAGTGAATATATACGCAAAAAAGAAAGAATGCAATATAAATTATATAGATTGAATTATGAAAAGTAATATCAATAATAATAGTAGTAGTAGTAATAAAATCATGTAATATATATATATATATAAATAAATAGATTGATAAATCAATAACAATTAACTGAGGTTCCTTAAAGTGAATATATACTTAAAAAAGAAATTATGTAATAACAATTATATAAACACAAAGATAGATATATTAATAATTAAAAAAATAAAACAAAAGTAATAGATGTAAGAGTAAATAATAAGATGCATTTACTGTCATGAAGGATTAATATATGCTATGATTATTATGTAATGTATACTAGCCGTTAATCTATTATTTGTAAATATTACAGGAATTTATTTAGTAGATTTATCTGAGTATTCGTATAATGTTGTATTACTTGAACGAAAAACAAGATCAATATATATATATATATATATATATATATATATATATATATATATATATATATATATATATATATATATATATATATATATATATTCTCTCGCTTATCGAAACACAGATTATGTTTGCTTCGGTTTTCTCCAAACACGTCGTTAACGACCGGACTCTGATTACAATATTTCCTGGAACCCTCCACCCTCCCACAGTTTGAGTTTTTGATTTGAATGCGGAATTGGTATTTATTTCTTATGAAGCTGGTTCTCTCTTCCTTACACACCAGTGAAATTAATAAGAAACTGTTTCCCCTCCCTCATATCCTATATATATTCATACACTTATATGTCCAGTGCTGTTGGTATAGTCCCAACTAAACTCCTTTTTTTATTACACCCACTATTTCCTTATTATTTCTGTCTCTTTCCCCCATAATAGTTTTTATAAGGTGTTTTTTCTACTAAAAAATGATCTTTGTTCATACCTTCCCCTATACTCTTCCTTCTAACCTTCTTACCCTACACATCCTCTTGCAAGATGTTTTCCTAAAAAAACTTTTATTTTCTAACTTTATTTTCGTTCTATTTTTATTTTCATTTTTATTTTTATTTCTATTTTATTTTTATTTTAAATTCGATTATTTCATTTCTTTATTTTTATTTTGTATTTTTCATTTTTATTTTCATTTTTTATTTGTATTTATATTTTGTATTTTATTATTTTATTATTTTATTTTTATTCATTTTATATATTTTTTATTTTTTATATTTTATTATTTTTATTTTATACCTTTTTATCTTATTCTTTTTTTATTATTTTATTTCTATTATTATTTCTTTGCTAAGTCCAGGCTGCCACTGAGTTCTCTCAGCCCGGACCTTGGTCCTGCGCTCCCAGTAGTGGCTACTACTTCTTCTCGTCAACCCATCATGTCAACCCAATATTTCTATGTACTTGCATGACATTTTGCTTAAAATTATCATCTTGAAGAAGTCTTACAAATAAAGACGAAACGTTGATGAATACATAAAAAACAACTTTTGTTTTTTTCTTTTTCATTTCTCATTACGTCGGATTACTCCTACCATTCCTTTCTGATATATATATATATATATATATATATATATATATATATATATATATATATATATATATATATATATATATATATATATATATATATATATATATATATTGGGGAAAATCTAGGTAATCGGATACGAAAGAAACTGATAAGAAAGTAAGAATAAGTGAATGTTAATGAAATAATAATAATAATGATAATAATAATAATAATAATAATAATAATAATAATAATAATAATAATAATAATAATAATAATAATAATAATAATGCGGAAACTAACCCACATAAGCAACGAATGGAGAACAAACACATGGAAGCACAAGACAACAGAACCGGGGAAAATACAACCGCACGAGAGAGGCGCAAGCATAGGCTAACGCCACGAAAATTATGAACAGAGGGTCGAAGAGGGAAAGCGCAAACCAGACCTCCACTGGAAGAGCGCGGACAGCTCTGGGACCTTGGGGAGGCTTGTTGCCACTTGGGGCCCCGGAGGGGACCAATGGCCCTTAACAGCGGGAAGTCGTTGGTAGGTGGCTGTTGCGATACCGCAAGGTCATCAGCGGTGATGAACGAAAAGAGGTGGAGCATACTGGAAGTCTGAGGAGACTTGTCGTCACTCAGACTCCAGGGAATACCACAGGTTGTTAGCAGTGGGCGATCACTGACGATGACCAGTGTGATAACTCCTAGTGAGTAAATAATAATAATAATAATAATAATAATAATAATAATGATAATAATAATAATATATTAGTGATAAGAAAAATAATAAATGAAAGGTTATATAAATAATAAAATCATATCGTAAGAATAGATAGGTAGGTCTATGAATAAATACATACATATGTACCATAAATTGAATATATATATATATATATATATATATATATATATATATATATATATATATATATATATATATATATATATATAAATAGATATAGCAAGTTATGGTGAATATGCAAGTTATAGTTAAATATGCTATAATATGATATTGATTGCTGTGGGACTGTATAGGTAAGTTATTTATAGTTATGGGAGTATCATGTAATCTTATTTAATATATATCCTTGGCGTTTGTGGAAATATATTTATATGGCTCAGGAGACGAAAGTCTGTATAAGACTTATGTTGTGTGTGTCAAACCAAAGAATCCATTCAATCTCTTTTTGTTAGCGATTTTTGTTATGGGGAAATTAGAGTTTATCAGGCTGCATTTAATGGTGTCTATTGTATGACCAGGTAAGTTAAAGTGTCCTGCTAGTTGCCGAATGGATATTTTATTGTTGTTAAAACGGGATCTGAACCGCGTTTTAATATCCCCAATATATCCCCTGTTGTTACAAATGTAGTAAATTATGTTGAAACTGCCACATGTGCAATGCTAGGGTTGGAGTTGAATTTTGGTATTAGATATGTTAAATAGGGGTGTGGTGTTTATGTATGTACATAAAAGGCATTGTGTTTTTTTTATATTTGTAATTATCATGTCGCAGCAGGTTTGGTATGCATTTGCGTGAGCGGGTGAGAATGGCTGCCAAATTAGATGGCAATCTAATTGCATTAATAGGAGTATGATTAAAGATGGACTTTATGTAGGATTAGTTTGTAGGTTATTGTTTAAGGTTAGTTCTGATTTTTATTCATGTGTTGACCATGTTTGAACATCATAGAGATGCGGTTGTTAGTGTGTTTATGTTTATTCTTAAGGATATGCAGTCTGTCAATTCTAGTGGTTTTGTTTATAGCTTTTTTATGTATTTGATGGGGTATTGGCTAGTGATGAATTGTTGCATAAGATTGGTGACATGGTGCATGTAATCTAGAGGGTATGAGCATATGGGGTTTATACGTATGCACGAAGTGTAAATAACTGAGTTTTTCAGGTTTAAAGAGTGGTTGTTGTTGAAAGTAAAGAATGTGTGGTTTACTATAGAGGGATGTAGATATTTTTTGTTATGGGCTTTTACTGACCTCTAAAAATGGAATGGATTTAGATGAGTGTTTCATGGTTGATTTGATGGTGCTATGGAAACTATTGGTGTATTAGCGCAAGTCCTTAAGGTTTCTAAGATCTTGTGGCCAAATGTAGAAAATGTCCTCAATGTATCGGCAGTAGTGAGAAAGCTTCAGTGATATGCTTTGGAGTAGTTGTGTTTCTAGTATGTGCATGGCGGTTCCTTTAATCTAAATGAAGTTTTTATTGTTAAAGTGGAAATTGTTGTGTGTGAGGATGAAGTGTATGAGGCTGCATATGTCTTGTATTTGGTCATTGGGGAAATTTTGGTGAGATATGAATGTTCTACAAGCCTGTACACCCCTATAATGTGGGATATTAGTGTGGAGGGCTGTTACATCAATAGTTGCTAGGATAGTTTCATGGGGAAGATTGCCAATTTGTCTCATAATGTTGAGGAAGTGTGTGGAGTCTTTGATGTAGCTAGGTAATAGAGGGTTTAAAATGTGGTCTATATATCCAGATAGTTGTTCAGTTAGTGTGTAATCCATCGAGATTATAGATCTGCCTGGGAGTGGAATATTAAGGGATTTGGCTAGCTGATTTATGTTGTCAGTGTTGTAAGCGTATCAATGGTAACAGTGGTGGTAGTGGTAGTGATTGTTATGAGTTTGTAGAGTTTGTGCAATTTGGGAGTGGTATGGAAATTGGCTGCTGTAGGGTTAATGGGGATACGGGAAGTGATGATGTTGGAAGTGCAGGTGCTGAGGCTTTGGATGAGAGTTGTGAGTTCTATATTGTAGTTGCAGGTAGAGGTCTTCGGAGAGTGGTTGACAGAAGTAAGTATTCCTGAGTTGAGTTTCTGCTTCCTCGATATATTTAGTAGTGTCCATGATAGTGATGACTCCTCCTTTGTCTGCCGATTTTATCGTGATGTCGTAGTTATTCTTTAACGTGTAAATAGCTGTTTGTTCTTTTGGTGAAATAGTGTGGTCTTTGTTGAGATGTTCTTTGCTGTGTAGGAATTCATCAAATTATATTCTGGCTGTGTGTGTAATCGTATTGGTCTATATCTGAGTTTCGTTAACTGGGTGTGGTCCACATATTAGAGCTGATGAGTTTCTAGGGTTGTTTGGTATCTGGAAACGTTGTTATTGTGGTCCTTGAAATATTCTTTTAGTCTAATTCTGCTATATTTACGGGTTGGGATGTTGTGTAGCAGCAGGGATTTTTCATCTTTGGTGAGAGTGTATTGAGAGTTTGGCAATGGAGCGTGTGTTTATAGTGTTGACGTTAGATTGTGTTTCGTGTGAGTTGAGTAGACATTGTAGTTTGATGGGATTTCGTAATTTGGGTATCTGTTTGAGGATTTGGTCTTTAGATATAAAGTTGTTCAGTTTGTGATTCTTATTATATAGGAATTTATGCAATTTCTTTTGGTAAATGCGATTCATGGATTGGGAGATTTGGCTAGTAGTGTTACTGGGAATGGTTCAGTGGAGAAATGGGTACATTTTCTTGGTTTAAGAGAGGGAGCGTTGTATTGCATATGTGTTGTCTTGTGACAAATTCCGTAGTTGTGCAGAGGCCCTGTCATACATGTCTTGGAAAGTATTCTTTATGATTAAACCTGCAAGTAAAATGCCCAGTTTTTTTCACTGACTTAGGAAAATAATGTCCGATCTCAGTTTTCTCCCAACGTGGAGTTGGGGTTCGTCCAAAATAGGTCCGAAACTCATAATGCGTAATTTTTTTTGTTATTCCACTATTCTTCTAGGGAAGTATTTTAAGGATGATTGGTGATTTATGAAGCATAAAAACGATGTTGTTGATTTTATAATCATTCTGATATTTCGAGAAGTCTTCCGGTCTTTGTCAAAAAATGATACGAAATGAAGAAAATGAAGAAAATTAAAACCGTTGAAAATATTGGAATTTTCAACTGTGTACAGTTTGGAAATGTTATTTTCTTCGCCATTAAGCAGTGTCGGTTGAGAGGGGGGTTAACATTTCATGCTATGCTACGTATTCCATTTTTCCTGTTTTCATTGTCAGCCTGTTGCTATGAGGTGTCCGCCTGCGTAGCTCTTTGGTTGCCCCTCTTTTTCAACTATCGGCATCATCAGCATTATCAGCATAGCTCTTTGCTTGTCCCTCATTTTACACCTGTCAGCATCATCATCATCGTCATCGTTGTCATGTGTGTGACGCTTGGCTGGCAGCGGCTGCATAGAATGTACTGTCACGGTCGTCCCCCTTAGCGCCTTTTTTCATCAGTTCCGGCCTGACCTACTTGAAGAAAGGACATGTTCGCCGAAAGGGAACACTGATGTTTAAACGTTTTTAAGAGACCCGAACTCACAAAGAGCCTATTTAAAGAATTATTTTAAGAAGCCAGGGCTTTTATGTACAAGAGCAAAGTGTCCTTATAGCAATAAAAAGATAACCCTTTTCATGTACAGGGAAGTTTTGAAAGAATTTCGTTCAGACATACAGCTTCCTGTTGTCGCACCCGTCGTTTGAAGAACGACACTTATCATTTGAAAATTTTATTTGCAGATTTTTGGTGAGAAAACCCAAATACTTTGACCCTTTGTGGGTTTTTTTTGAAAAAGAAATAAGGTCTGAGCGACCGTTTAAGATATCAAAATACTGAGGAGAAGGACATTTGAATCCCTTATAAGGACAGTTTTTATTGTATTCTTATTTTTATTTTCAGCCTTTTCAAGTAAAATATCTTGTTTTTGTGTGTATTTCGTGAATAGGCGAGACTTCTCGTTTTCTTGCCACTTTTCGTTATTACCAGAGGGGATAACAATTGTTTTAGAACGGATCTGTTTGGTACCATCTGTTCATTTATCGGTGTCGTTTGAGACGAAGATATTTATTAGAATAACTTGGTTGTTTCCTATTATCGTCTTAAAAGCCAGAAATGAGTTTCTATTTGGCAGTAATTCATTCTTATATTTACAACTATTGACAAAAGAATAAATGGCTGACTTGTTTACGAAAAACAAAAATGCATTATGCCTGATTTAATTTTAAAAAATTTTTTATAAATAGTTATTTTTCAAATATTGCTTTTAGTATTGTAAGCTATTTCATTTCTATTTAAATAAATAACTAATGACTAATGAATAAAAATAATAATGTGTAAGTGACGCAGATGAACACACACAGACACGCGTGATGTTGTATTTTACTTATATATATATATATATATATATATATATATATATATATATATATATATATATATATATATTTATTTATTAGAGAATATAAGATGCACACACACATACAGATTATGTTAATATAAACTAAATTTATATAGATCAGATTGATTCACAAAAGAATTTAATTACAAACGATCAGCTCGATATTTAGCAATTAGATAGAGCTTATAAATAAATTTATTTCAATATTTTATTATTAATATCATCTTATAATAATGTATACCTACCGCAACTCATCGGATTTACAATTCCTTTAAAAAAACTGTACAGTAAACAAAATATTTAAGTAGTATACCAAAAAATGTATTATTTTCAGAATCCTTAGATCAAAAACATAAACAAAAAACTGAGGGTCATCGCATGTAGGAAATAAGATTAAAAAACAAAAGGATAAAAAGCTTGTTCAACATTCACTCCAAAAGAAGGTATAGTTATTGCCGTGAAGAATGCTCAAAGGAGTAAAAATACAGGATATAATTTGTAAAACCATCCGAAAGAAAAAATCAAAGAAATTAAATACCGGGTAACAGTTCTTCCATCCCGAAATCAATTTCGATTAATCAAAGATTTCCGAAAGAGAGAGGAATAAATGATTCATGACAGTTAAATTTTATTAACGCAGAGGCGATAACTAGAAATTATTCAATCGATAATTTAGGGGAAAAAATTAAGATGTTATTTTAATTAAATTATTATATTTAGCAGTTGTTTGACTTATTACATTTATAAATGGGTTAAACAATTTACTTTCATTTATACATGTGTCATAAAGTTAAGGAAGATTTTTATTGCGATGTCTAGAATCATCAGCCTCGTCAAGCAGTTCACCACTGTCATGGTCCAGAAAGGCAAAAGAAAACAAAACAATTCCACCGATTCAAAAATAAGATAGCGCTGGTTTATTTAATAACCTGGAATATCTCGCTCACTCCACTCGTACGTCCTTAACAAAATTCTTTCAATCATTGTTTGCGTTTGGACACAGAGAAAACATAATAAATCGCTCAATCATGGTTTATCTTTTGTCTTGAATAATGTCTCCCACTCCGAAGCAAGATATACCCATTCACCATCAATCAATGTAATCGCCCGGGCCCAGGAATGGTGTCGGGTGCGAAGCAAAAAATACAAACCGTATCTTTATTACAAGTCGGTTAATATTTTAATTAGAATTTTTTCTGTTAATTAGGTAAAATCCTTACTTGTTTCGATTTTCAAACAGTTATCTTTAATTCACACTTGTATCTACACATGCGAAAAACGTCATAGTAGTAAGTACCACTATCAATGAGGACCGGAAGTGCCGAAGTCGCTAACGCGCATGTATCCATCTGTTTTCAGCAAGTAATCAGAGCGAGCAGACTCAAGTTCATAGGATTTTTCATTCACTTGGAAATCATTGTTAACTTGTTCTTGCTATTGTGACTTTATTCCCCGCCAAGAACACGACTACACTCTTAAGGAGTATTCATTCACTTGGAAATCATTGTTGACATGTTCCTTTTTTCAAACGTATTTCTTTTTTTATATATATCAAACGCGAAAAAAATAAGAAAATTGCAACAATTGAGTTTGATTTTCAAGTCTTCAAAAAACAAATTAGAATTTTATTTCAGGATAAAAAATACAATTTATGACTAATTAATAAGTATCATCCAAAATGTGTGCGAAAATCCAACAAAATAAGCGAGATATTAAAATAATAATAATATATTGTAAATAAAATTGTCCATTTGGAAAAAAAGACCTTTTTAAAATATGACTGTTTTAATTTATTACAAATGTTTACTATATTCTAAATAAACTGTTCGTTTTGCAAAAATACACACATTTTAATTTATTTCAATAAATGTTCTATTAATTAATTATTTTGAATAATTCGAACAAAATCGACACCAATTTGCAGCATGCTGCAACGATGCATAATATTGAAAATGATGAACACCTCGTTAAACATGAATTACATCCATACAACTCCTTTGAGCTATTGACCAAAATACTTCCCAGTGTAGAACTGTGACCTCCGCAAAAAATAACCATTTTTGTGTTTTTCAGAAAAGTAAAGAAAAGAAAGAAAATAAAAGAAAATAAAGAACTGGACATTTTAAAATAAAACAAAAAACATATACACTTTATGTTGAACACAAAATGAGAAAAGGTATATGACCAAACAGGTAGATGAACCTTTGGCATCGTATTGCGCTCAACCACGACCATCGTAATATAAGCAGGACAGAGCACTGGGAAATGACGTCATACTCTAAAATAACAAACGAAATATGTGTCAATTCTATAGGGGCTTATTTTAACATTGACTGCAAGACAAACTTCTATAATATTCTGTAACAGCAAAAAGGGTCGTCAAACGAAAGGAAAAAAGCCCTTTTATAAACAACAACAATGTGTATTTATTTAAGTGACCGACACCGTTAGTTGTAGATTTACAAAAGTTAGGACAGTGTCAAAGTGAAGAAAGTAATTAAATAAGTTTGTGAGCTGCTAAAAGTCTATGAACAGTCTATCTTTAAGTGAAGTCAGCTCTTGTGTCCAGTAGAAAGAGAAGCAGGAGAGAGGACGTCTTTCTTTTCTAGAAACAGGAATTGTGCAATGTTTATGTCTTTCATGTAAAGTTACAGTAAGGTACAAGAACTCAAAAAGCTTATTCTATATATATATATATAGAGAGAGAGAGAGAGAGAGTTTTGCATAGTTGTTTGGAGGCCAATATACTCGCCGACCACTACGTGTGGTTGGGATTTATGTTTATAGTTCCATTTTTAGTGTAGTGTGACGTTATCTATACACATGTGAGAATTTAATTTTTCTGTTAATTCTGTGAATGTATATTATGTATTGAATCTCTGAAGTATGTTGATAAACGCATTTACCTTTAAAACGTTACTAAAGTTATATAGCAGAATCAACTATATGGCAAAAAGACCACGCGTTAAGTGTATGAGCTCGTGTTGATCGTCATTGTGTATGAAAGGGAGATAAAAGTGTACGTTGGTGCAGCGTATGCAAATTGCCCACGTTAAGTGGCCAATCCTATTCGCTGAAAGGCCTATGAAATATGGTTACCTTTAGTTCTTGACAGCTTCGGGTTGGGATCATTACATGTACAGTTTTAGCTTTTGGGGGGGGGGGAATTGGGGAATAGTTATAAGTTTATTACCTGTCGCCTGAAGCTAAGAAAATGTCGACAGTTTCCAACAGACTATTTTATACCCGTCCAGAATGCTCCTTTTTAGCGGAGCTGAACTTTTCAATTTAAACTCGACCTGGTGTTACATCACGATTGTAGCCTTCGAGCAAGGATCATTAAAACTTTTTTGTTCGTTTTGACAAGGACATCATTCCAGGCTATACCTACTCTTTCTTTTCTGGGAGATATATAGGTTTATTGTCAGTCGCCTGGGGAATCATAGGAATTCCGACGGACTCGAAGATGGCTATTTTTAAAAGTGTCAAGAGTAACCGTTTTTTCTGGATTGACTAGACTACACACGTTAAGCCGACCGTATGACACATCCAATCTAGGTGGCAAGACACGTAAATTATGCTGCGATTACAGACGGTCCTAGACTTTGGGCTGTGAAATATAAAATGTTTAATCGTCTCTCAGATAGATATTATCTTAGGTTTTGCGGTATATAAGAACGAGAAAAGGGTTAGAAAGACTTTAGAAACTACATATAGGGTTTAGTAAAACTTTAGAAACTCAATATAGTGAGAAAATTGTGCAAATTTATATAACGAATTCAATAATTGTCCTATTCGTAAAAAGTATGATCTGATAAATATTTAAACCGAAAATCGTTGTTCTTTGATATGATGTTACCATAAAAAAATCTCTATCTCTGATGTCATACATTGATATCTCATGCGAATCTTCATGTCAACATTATGGTAACATAACTCGTCTCTTTTATTATTCATATACTTGGTATATTTCACTTTTCCTTGTTATGATTATATCTCTGCAAGCAATCATTAATTTCACGTGGCCATTCCATTCGTTGCATCCTACCAATGTTTATATTAAAGATCAATGACTTCTTCATCTACAAAATACATATTTTATTATTCGATTCATAGTGTACGTATTGTGTTCACTTGAGCTATGAGTTTGCTCCATTTTGAAGAAAACTAATCCTAAATGTAAATAAAATGTGTAAGGTTTATGTGGCATGTGTCTGAAATGCATACACTTCTATGTATGGAAATCTTAACGAAAATAATGATTAAACAGATATTCATCTAAACATATGTTATATGTTGAGGTTATAGTTAAAATTTGAATTGAGTTTCTCATCGCTGAAGAAAACACATTTTTATCTAATCATATTATTTGTTTGTAATGTTGTTTATTTTTAAATAAGAATATCAAAATATCGTCGAATGAATTCACTTCTTAAAGTATAAACGGTTTTCTTGAAGATAGACACAAAAACAGGTCAAAGTTTAGTATGAAAATTATATATATTATAGATTGAAGGAGGAATTAATAATCTACACTAATATTATATGTATCTATTTATCATAAGTGTGTCCACTATGAAATAGTGTGGATGAATTATACAGATTATTATTATTTCTTTTAATGAGGACTTAACTCCACAAACTTTAAATTATAATCAGTGGTATCATGATCACACAGTTATCACCATAGCAGACGGTGTTTTTGACTGATTGCAAGTATTGCAAATCCAACCACTTGACATTAATAAGGTCCCTAAGGTAGTAGAAAAAAATGGTTTACTTCTTAATTGAATTAAATTATTTAAAATAAATACAAAAGCTGATTCTCAAATTTTGAGCAGATTTCTATTTTTTAACAAGTTTTCTAATGAAAATTGCAATATCTATTTGGAGGGAGGGTGGACTTCTTGCAATTATTAAAGAGTAAAACTGTTATGAAAGCGTTGTTTGACGGGTATGCCAGCTAGTCTTTAATATCATTAATTATTTGAAGACGGTAAATGTTGGTAGAATCAAACGAACGGAATGGCTATTGTTACATTTCAAAAATCATCCAGTTCAGTTTAACGATTATCGATTGAAATCTGGACGTTTTAAAGGCATAATTGATTGCAGTAATGAGATCGTTGCCAAAAAAGAGAAAATACTAGAATGTAATCTAAGATGATAAGTAATACAAATAAATAAGCAAAAGTATATTAACATCATGTTTGACATTAGAATCCAGAATGGAGCAGTAATCTGTGATGTTACCGTTGGAGATGTTTCCACATAGGCGGAGATCGTAGAAAGATTGGAATATTTGGTGTAAGCGTGGATGAAAACATCCCGCTTTGTTTTAACTACGGGCATTTTTATTTGATTGACATATGAAGAAATATTATTTTGTACATTTCGTTTGCTTTTACATTTGATGGGAACTTTAGTATACTTGACGAGTTAAAATCAGTCTAGAATTTAGTTGGAAATGTTTATAAAGATGGTTTGCAACTTACGTCATGTTTAGTTCTCAGGGAATCATAAAAACGGGCCTAATACGAATTTGGAGAGTGAAACACACCTTCCTCTGTATTTTTCGGTGTCATTCATGATTAAAAAGGTTCATAGTACTTTTTATTTTGTGCAATCGGAAAATCTTTATATGTTTTCTTCTCTTTTTTACTTTCCTCAAAACTCTTTTTACAGAAACGAAACACTAAATATGATTTTATTTATATCAAATAACATGATACTGTTTGTTTGGAGAATGCGACACTTCTTCCTTAGTGTGTAGCTTTTAAGAAATTGTTGGTCTGGGATTGCTGCAAATTAAACTAGTCCCCATCTGTAATATATCCCTATGTGGGTATATTCACTATCTAGCTTTGGTTTGGAGTCAGGTAGGATCGTCTTACTGGTTAGAGTTTGCCTAAATGTGGTTGTAGTTTGCCCAAATGTGGATGTAGTTTGCCCAAATCGTAAACTACTTTTCATTTCCTATTTATACTTCAAAGGATTCAAACTACTCGTAGCCAGACATTGGTGTACTTATTTCGCTGCTGAGTTTTTAAATAATTTGTAAACGTCCTTATAAAAGAAACTCAATGTTTAGTTGCATTAATTCTCGTGCTAATTGCAAAACCTTTTTCGTTGATAAACCCCATTTCGTTAGTAACCCCCATTTATTCTACTTTTGCAAACATGGTCTTGCACAGTCTTCGTTAATGCAATAGCTGATAAGTAACGTTGATGTGTTGTTACGTTTCGTAAAACAGCAATACTATTGGCAAGAAATTGTACTAGTTTTGTTTACTCGCCATTATAAAAGTGTTGATTAGTCTGCGTTCTCTCTGAATTACTCCACTGAGGTCTGTGTAAACTTATCAATTTTAATAATCGAATAATAAACAACTTTGTAACTGAGTTCCGCTGTCTGCGATAACTTAGAGGACAACTCCAATCCATGATATCAATACATTGCAAAATTATGTGAACACTGTTGTAGCTGAAATGCCAATCCATTAGTGTAGCTAGCAAGTGACGAATATTCTTGTTGTGAGTGATGCTTAGTAGAAATGGGCGGAATTTGCTTTCAGAGTTGGTTATTTTCTAAACTCAAAACTGAATTAGTGCAAATGATTCAAGAGCCGTCACCGTTTCCAAATATAGAGGAACTTTGATAGTTACCATTCCATGTGTATGTTCATCATTTTAGTGGGGTAATGAAGATATTGAAATATCTATTTCAATTTCTTTCATGTTTAAATACGTCGGATATTTTTATCTTTCACTTCTCACAGATATTTAATTCTTAACATTTTTTCATTCGTACTATAAGAATTGAACAATTATTTATTACGGCAAAATTAGTCTTATTACAGTCATACGATCACACATCTAGAAAAATAAACATACACATACAGTAATAACAGAAACATAGACAAACAAACATACACGTATATAAACTGGAATTCTGTCGTCTGTTTTTCTGAACATTCTTTGAAAATTCTGATGAATTTTTATCATGAAAATATTAACTTTCACTGAAAATTATATTTTAAGCGAAAATTAAGTTGATTTTATGAATTTATTAAAATTAATTATTTTATAATTTTAATAAAATTATCGGTATGTAATGCGAAATGCAAATACGAAATGATTTGAGGCAAACGTAATTTCAAGTCAAATTTCTATAATTATGAACAAAAATTGCATACATAATTTTGCTTCGTAACTTGTTTAGTCGCTTATCTGTATGTGTGTTTAGAAAACAGCATTAGTTTAGTTCGCATTCACCTATCTTTATATATTAACCGGTCAGCCGTTTTCTCTTCGCTTAGCAATTTCAACGAGGAAATAGGAGTAACTAACTCCCCCATTGTCTTAATCCTTCCACTCAGAACACCGTAACAAATCCGGTTGAAATCTAATTAGGTTCAGTTATTTGTATTGCATTGTCTGTCAGTTTTGCAAACATGTGTTTTCAGATAAGAAATAATACGCAAATATCCTTTATATTATTTCCAATGTCGTTCTCATAACATACCTTAATAGAAGATTATGGACTATTTTTACATATCGTTTGTTAATCATGTGTGCTTTGTCTTTTTGTTTGGATACTGAACGAGAAGGATGCATATTCATTGTAATAACAAAACGCACCGGTTCGCAAAAAAAGCGAATCACGTCAGTCAGCGTGGTGTTGTGGTAGAAAGTAAACCATTTTCCATCGTAACACCGGCGCCTATGTTTTACATTAAAACGTGTTCCTTCTCATGACTGCTGCTTAGAAAAATGTATTTATTTACTAAATACACTTAATCATATAAAATAGTATCTACCTTCCAGTGATTATTTATTTTTAGACATTTAATTGCTATTTATTTTCAACTTTAACTTAAATTTACTTTAGCTATCTTGTTCTGGTATTCTTTTTGAGCTAGTGTAGTCAATCCGTGAAGACAAATATAAAAAAATCTGGTGGCAAACCACAGTGGTTAATCTCTTTCAACGTCCAATCGGTAAGCAATAGTTCAAGAACAATTCTTTGTACTTCACAGTCTCTTCTTTCAGCCTCACTCTGCTCTCCCTACCGCTCTTCTGCAACTCAATGAAAAAAGTACAGTTTTTATATTACTTATTGCCCCACCTATGCAAATTGACTGTCAACCAGAGCCATCTAGCTTTCAAATTCTCCAAACAGCCAATTTGCAAAGGGGGACAACTCAAACCACACTTTCTGGATCCATTCCTGTCTGGGGTAACTTTGCTAACCACAGCTAGTTTGCTGCATTACCATATTATATTATTTACTGTTTCGTCTCTTTGTCCACACAGTTTCCATTTACTGTTTTCCTGGGTTTTATCTATTTTAACTTTAGTGTAGTTTGTCTTAATCGCATTGCTCTGTGCAGCCATCAGTAAAGATTCCGTTTCTCATGCTCAGTTATTTTAGTTAGCTTCTTCTCTTGTCAGTCTTCTGTACTTGTTTTTCTTCACACTTTTCTTTTCTTGTCGTTTTGTTTCTGGTTTCGGTGCTTCCAGAGTTGCTCATTGGAACGATGTCTCTTGCTGCGATGATTAGAAGTTTATGTATTTCTCCATCTCTTTTTTGTGTCTTCCACACTATCTTCTATACTTACTAGTCGTCTTCATCCTTCGTTTCTTTTGATGTAGAGTATGTCCTATCGTCTTTTGGGTGTAGTGCATTGTGCATGGTCATTAATTTTCTAGTTCTCCGGTCAAAGTTCCCGAGTTCCTCTTTAGTCCAGCCTATGAATGGTCCAGAGAATCTTATTAGTGATACTGCTTATTCCTTTTACTAGATTCCTGCTATATAATTTTGTTTCTAAGAGTTTTCTTGTTCTTCGTAAATATTCTTTTCCAATCTTCTCTTTCATTTCAGTAGACTTAATGGTGTCTTCTTTCAGAACTCCCTGTAGCTATGCTGTTTGCCTAGCGTCCTCATCTCTTGGTTGGGGAGTTTCATGTCCTCTGTCGTCTCCAGTTTTCCTCTTTTCATTTCTAGTAGTGAACACTGTTACATTCCGAATTCCATTTGAATGTACTGACTGAAGATTCTGGTCGTATTTATAAGCTTTTCCAGCCTTTTTTGTTGCTTTTTGCAAATAGTTTCAGATGGTCCATGTACACCAGGTGGTTTAGTTTTTGTTTTGTGTTTGTAAACTTGTATTCGGCATTACATTTTCTGCGTATGTAGTTGAGCGGTATCATGGTTATTATAAACAGTAGTCGTGATAGGGAATCTCCTTGGAAAATGCCTCTCTGTATTTTTATCTCGATCAGGTGTTGTCCTCCGGCTGCCAGTTCTAGTCTCCATGTTTCCATTGCTTTCTTAATAAGATTAGTAATCCTGTCGGGTATTTTGTATATTTTTAAACATTGAATTATCCATGCTTGAGGGAGTCTGTCGTAAGCTTTTTGTAGTCAATCTATGCCATGAGCATGTTCTTTTTTCTGTTTTTTACCTCCTTCAGGATCTTTTGATTGATGTATAGCAGATCATGCGTCCCTCATTTCCCTTTCCGGCATCATTTTTGTTCTTCGGGGAGCAGTCAACGATTGTTCAAGGATTGGAAGATTTGTTCTCTCAGTTGTGCCGTTGGGATTTCCCACATTGTTGGAAAACAGGTTCGTTCCCTTTTATTCTTCTTATTCTTCTTTTTCTTCTTCTTCTTCTTTCTTCTTCTTCTTCTTCTTCTTCTTATTATTATTATTATTATTATTATTATTATTATTAGCAATAAGTTATAAAAGTTGTTATTTCTAATTCCAACAAAGAACTTAAACTGTTAGTTTCCTGTCCCTCAAATGCTTTTAGGTACGGAATACCGTACTGCCTTGTTGAGGCCATTGCGAAAAAGTCTTGTGGACGATGGAAAGAAAATGAAAAATGAGAAGCGAGAATAAAGAATAATTTCGCTTTGTTATGTCTTACTTGGATATGAATGGATCATAAAATATGAAAACAAGAAACTGAAATGAGTATCACAGGTTGAATACTATAATCAATTTATAGTTATTTTGTTTTAATCCCCCATAATGGTATACAAATAGATGAGACTATATTTCTCTTGACAGTGGTATTGAGGAAGTTGTACAATCGTTGTAAAAATAAATATAAGAATAATGAAAGTAAAAGAGATCGTATGATGCAGACTGAGAGGCGAACTATAGTCGCTATGAAAAAAAGTCACTTCACCTTTAGTGGAAAGTCAAATAAATAAAGTTACTTCACCTTTAATGGAGAGTTGTTTCACCTTTAGTAGAGAGTCAAATAAGTAAAATTGTTTCACCTTTAGTGGAGAGTCAAAAAAGTAAGGTTGCTTCACCTTTAGTAGAGAGTCAAATAAGTAAAGTTGTTCCATCTTTAGTGAGGAGTCAAATAAGTCATGCTAATTCACCTTTAGTGGAGAGTCAAATAAATAAAATTACTTCAGTGAAGAGTTAAATAAGTAAAGTTACTTCACCTTTAGTGGAAAGTCAAATAAATAAAGGCTTCATTGTCATTTTGATGATTAACTAGTAATAGTTATGAATATCTATGAAATGTTCCTACTGATATAATAGTTCAGTTACTTAATTTCAATCCAGTAAGGATAAACGTATAGATAAAAGTTAATAAGTGAATATTTTGAACAAATTTCTAGCACAGACAAACGTGACATACCCAAGCAACCGTATGAAATATAAGAAGCTTCAAATTTTTAATCTGATATGTCTGAATACACAGATGAGAACAATTAAGACATTTAAAGATAAGGAGAATAATATTATATATATATATATATATATATATATATATATATATATATATATATATATATATATATATATATATATAGAGAGAGAGAGAGAGAGAGAGAGAGAGAGAGAGAGAGAGAGAAAGAGAGAGAGAGAGATAGAAGAAAAAAGAGTGATAAATATGCGACGATTGTCCAAATTTATTTCAAATTTCAATTGTTCAATGCAAGGTGTATTCAGTAATAAACTAGTGTTTATTATTCTTTCCTTAAGCCAAGGCTTTTCAAAGATCGAAATCTTATCATCAGAGGAGAAATACAGATGGATAAGTTGGCTTTCGAAAAAACCAAAGTTCAAATATTTGAAAAATATTAAAATTATTATTAAAGGAATTTTTGTTAAAAAAAACGCAGTGAATGAAAAGAAAAATTCCATGAAAAATATATGCAGATTGTCCGGGTGGTAAATTTCCGTTGAAAAGAAGTCAGATGAATTGTAGAATGTGAGGAAAACTCGTTGCGTGGGAGCAGTGTGGAGAAAGTGCTCAAAATATAGATGAGTCCAGACGCACTTAAAGGGGATTGAAAAGAGAGAAATTGGCCATTTTTTTATATACTTCCAGGACCAAATAAGGCAGATGATATCTCGTTCAAGGTTTAAATCCAAATGAAAACAAAAAAGGCAAAACGGTTAAAGATTTGGGGTTAGGGGGAGGATTTATGAGGTACGGGATTGTTTAAATAGCCGCTTTGAGAGTTGGGAGGAAATAAAAATTAAAAAAAAGAAGGAAAAGGAACAGGAGGAAGGGTTGGTATGGGGATGAAGTTAAAGTGACAGGGTGGTTGAGGGTGTGGGCGGGCGGTATGATATATGTTTTGGAGGGTAGGATTAATCTGAAGCGGGATGAGAGTGTAGAGATTGTATTCTAAAAATAGAATTCAAATGAGTGAGCTTCTAACATTTCAGAGGTGACAAGTGAGGCAGCTAAAGCGAATTAAATTGTAGTTACCGGTTAGGGTTTCTGGGGGTTTAAAAAGGGTTAAAATAGAATTAGTTAAAAGCATGGTAAAATAAATAGAGGTATGAGAGAGAGTGAATGATTAAAATTTAAAAAATTTAAAAATTAAAAATTTAAATTTAAAAGGAGCTAGGGAATAGTTAATTTAAAAAAAAATTTTTAATTTATTTTAAAACCAAATTAAGGGTTATATGAATAATTAGAAGGGACATTAAATGACCAAGGAGAAAGAGGGGGAAATAAATTAATGGGAAAAGTGTTAGTTAAATTAAAGATCAGATATATTGAAATTTAGGAGAGGGGAATAGTATAAGGGATAAGGATAGATTGTTTGAAACAGTTTGTTTCGATTACAAGTAATGGGGGTGGGATTAGGTTGGTTCAATTAAAACTTGAGTGCAGTGTCAGTGTTATAATCTATAGTTTAAATGGTGAGTGAGTCGTAACAGGGTGACAATTAACAATTACAGTTTAAAATTAAATTAGATATATAAAGGAAGCTTGCAAGGGGTTTCCAAGTAGATTGAAAATATGATTTGAGGGGATGGGGGTGAAATTGGTCAAAGATAAGGTAAGGTGAGCAAAAGAGAATAGACCGATAGAAAATGGCTCGCGAGTAGTTAGAGGGATTAGGATTATTCAGAATAGGCCAAAATAAGTAGTTATGCAACTAGCCTGAATCAATCAATTAGTTAAAAAAAATGTCTCAAGGGGGGTATGGAGGCTATATAGGAGATAGGATAGAAATGCTAGTAACAATTGAATTTATATAAGTGTTATGGGCCAGGGTTGGATTGAAAAATTAAGCAAACTTACATTTTGATGCTAGTGTGTTAGAGATCTAATAAGAATTATAGGGGGATATAAATGGACCCAATTGGGGGGAATAGGGGGATATATATATATATATATATATATATATATATATATATATATATATATATATATATATATATATATATATATGAAGTTAATCCAACAAAAGATATAAGAGGCAACTAATATTTTTTAATTAGTGAAACATCCGGATAAAGACTGAAGCTCAATATACTGGATAGAGCATTAATAGCATAATATTAAATGAAATAATAAAATAAGGTGCGAATCAAATTTTATTAGAATTCAAAATTCAGGCAAATTATCTCAACGTCCTTAACTTATGAGTTTTCAAAGATAATTCTTCGTCTCAGAGGACCATTACCACAGTGACGTTACTGCAGGTGATAAAATTACACTTTGAAAATATATAAAGATATGTACAAAAATACATAAGAGTACATAATAACACATCAAATATATCAAGCCAAAAACATACTTATTTGTTAAAGTTATAAAATCCATCCAAGTCATACAAATTAAAACATATTCAGGAAAGATATCCAAGAGGTTGATTGAAGAGTGATCCAGGTATTGAATAACACTCCAAAAGCGAAAAAGTTGAAAGAACTGAAAAACCGAAAAAGTCGGGAAAAGCGTCCGCAATCGATGCAGTAAATTACAGTGAAAAATGCATCCAATGTTTATGTTAATTAATACAATGATAACTGAGCCAAATCAAATAAAAGTTCAATAAACTCACTTTGTGTTGAAATTATGAAGTTCAAAATTAAGGATTCAATTGATTTGACCGGAGTAGCACATGCCAAAATTCGCTGGTTAAATGGAAAATCCGCTAAATCTGATTTGAACAGAATTAAATCAAACCGAGTCAATATATTCGGCCATTTCTTCTTCCGGGTCCGATGAAGATCATTTCAATGGATAACGTTAAATTTGAAAGAAATAACTTTTCTCGCAAGCCAAGTACCCTTTCTCGCCGATCAGCATGCAATACTAAAGTCACAATCTGTCTCAAACGTTACCCGAGCGGATGTTACATTTCGAATTTAACAAAGAAGAGAATGTCACCAGACACCGACAGATATATTAAATCAATCTAATGATACCGGATGTTACTTGTCTGGGTCAAATCAGGTCAAACAGGAAAGGGTGTGCAAATTTAGGTCAAAGCCTCTAATTGCAATCCCATTCCACGTATCTACCCAAACTGTCTAGCCCAACCATAAAACAACAAATTTCACAGATCTTGCTCTATCAAATAATTTAGAAGATTTATGAAATTAATAATTACGAAGTTATTAAATTAATTAGAATTTAATAATTTAATAGTTTAATTTAAGATTTAATTTTATCAAATTAAAAAGTTTCAGAAATTTAATTTCATTTAAGATTTAATTTTTCCTAATTAAGAGATTATAAAAATATTTAGAGTTTAAAAATTTAAATACTTTTACAACTTAAAAAATGTAAAGGGGTATATAGGCATTTTCAGAGTCTAACCTTTTAGGCAGGGAGGATTTAACGAACACATCTCCAAAACTGGACACCCCCGATCCCGACACTCACTCAATCAGCTACGGTGGATTTGGTGGTGGTTTCCACTGTGAATACTTGAATTTCCTTCTATGTCGACATTTGGAGACTAATTCACTTCTAGAATTGATCAGATTTAAACGTTTAGGTGCAGTGGCTATCATTACGGCTTCTGAATTGCATAAACCACAAGATCTAGATCCCGGGCTATAGGAGTTTGATTTTTTTAGGATGGACCATTTTATATTGTGTGGAATTTTATTGGATCTTAAGTTTTTAACTAAAGTGGTCAGTGATGTTTTGTTATTGCCGACATCGTTATTAAAGGAGTAATTAGGCATAGATATGCTGGTTTTAATTAAATTTGCTGTCGCCCCAATATAATTGTGTATCTTAGGGTTTACTCTTGTTCCTGAGCCATTTATATTCCTATTCACTGGTCTACGTCTATTTACTAGTGTGTGTGTGTGTGTGTATAAAGTGCGTGTAAAGATGATATGCAAATCATAAAATATAAAGTATTTTATAATTAATTTTATTTAATTTTCATTTAACATTTTTACCTTTTCTTCACGTAAGGCCTTTTAAATTTGAAGCAAAGACGTTCCCTTACGAATTTCCTTTATTTTGTAGTTCTTTTCATCACTTGTTAGTTTCGTTGGCGATATATTAAGAACTCGCAAATAATAATTGCAAGTTTATTAAATTTCTCTCTGAAATGAAAACTTATATAAGTTTTTAACAGTTACGATAAAATGTCTATTACAAACTGTTAGAGTTCCTTTACCTATACGGACTAATTGAACTCTTCCACTCACAATAAATACTGTGAGTACCTGCTTTTCAGTGTTGGAACCACACCAGTGTATACTGACAATTAAGACTGACGTACAAGCACTCTGTTGTATTATTGTTGTATTATTATTTTTTCAACATACTTGTTTTCTATAAACTCTGAGTTCGTGCCTTATTTTCGGACCTCTTACAGGCTCACAACAACTAGCGACGATGTACATTAAGGGTTATCTTGAGAACCTTAAAAAGGCCCCACCAACAAGTGACGACGTGGGATTTCGAACTTACACCGCCACAACAACAGACGATGAGGTACAATAAGGGATTCTTGAAAACCTAGTAAAAGACGCCACAACTGGCGACGAAATATATTAAGTTTTTTTTAAGACCTTGAAAAACAAACGTGGAGAAATCAACGGCAAATTCATCCGACAACGTCCTAGTTCTAAAAACTGGCTTTACCAGCGGACAAAAAAGAAAAAAAACACGTAAAAGACGAACTTATTTTCTCTCAAAGAAGAAAGGTCAGTGAACTTTTTATATTTCTATTCCGGCACTGTGTTAATTTTTAACAGGAAGGGTATACATACTATTTTTCTCTCCAGAAAAGATTACGTTAGCAGCGTAATATAAAAGAAATAACTGATTGAATATTTAAAGGAAACTATAACAAATTCGTAAAATACCAAATAAAACATCAACTAAAAGCTGAAGAAAGATTTTGAAAGCTTCTACTAGAACAAAAGAGAAGCCGACGAAAAACATGTGTCAAAGTAACGAAAACGATAATGATTTTTCGCAGAATGCTGTTTGGAGTGCAATTGAAAATTTTACTTATTCCCCAGACGAGGATAAAACCTATGCTTCATATTTCATAAAATATTAGGATCTATAGATTAGGATCGATAGATTATGAAAATTGGTCAGACTCTAAAAAAGTTCGCCAACTGCTCTAAAAATTACGGACAACCAAACATACTAAATTCATGGACTTTATTTTACCCCGAAAAACGAACGCCTTCACTTTTTCTGAAGGTGGTAATCTTTTAACAGAATTATTTAGCCGTAAGACTTCTCTGTTCCAAAAACGGTGGAAGTGTTTGAATTTAGTCAAAACGTTCGCATCTATCATTAATAAACACTGTGATGATTTCAAATTAGCTTAACTTAGCGCGGATAACTGTTTAATTTTAGTGCAAGGACGTGTATCAAGACGCAGAAATCAGATGTAGGGTCCTCAACAAGTTAAAAAGTGAACCAAATTTAAGGTTACACAATTTAGCTGAAGACTTTTTAAGTGTTAAGCAAGATTCGAAAGACAGTCGGGCATTGCGAGCATAAGTAAAGTACGTCAAAAAACACATTTCAACTCTCCTTCAAAAACAACTCAAAACAAATAGTGGGATTTTTTCATGCTCGTACAAAAACAAGCCAGTCCATTGCAGATACCTTCATTAGATAACGGATTGCACATACCGTCGAACTTGTAATAAAGTCAGACACAAGAGTTCACATTAAAAAACGAATAGAGGAAATAAAACTCGGGTTAAATCCACAAATACAGGCGAACTGAATTATAAGAAAATATGTACAGGTAAAAAATCCTGATTAAAAAGGTAAAATTATAATTAGATTCTCGTTTAGATGTGATGTGTTGATTATCAACATGCATACATAGAGAAAGTTGGAAAAACGACCATCGTAAGAAGCAGCAAAATAGGGTGAAATTATTACCGACATTACTTTAACCAGAACTAGCAAAAAGGCAAAAATGTACGTATTAAAAATACCAACAATTTATTTGGTACAGATTTAATGCAGCGGTTCAACTTTTGAGAGTTAACAACCAACATTTCTGGCCTAAAAATAAAAGATCTGACGACCGAGTAAGAAAAACCAAAAAAGGAATCTGTCTCAGCCATTAAAAATGATATGAAATGAACTTAAAATAAATTGTCGGCAGAAATTAAACACATAAAGACACAAAATTCACGCCGGAACAACAATTTTTTAAAGTTTAAAGATGTGTTTCAAAATCTGAAGTCTAGAATAAAAAAACCGGAGGATATCAAATCTGAAGTTGATAGAGGTCCCTCAGTTCTCTTATAAGAGACTCCTAAATCAAATTAGGGAACGACTATCGAAACACACCGACAACACTCCACAGGAATAAGTTATGGTTACCAGATACGACACTTTCGAAATACAACTACTCCAAGCAGCCTCAGAATAGCAGGAATCAAAAAAAGAAACGACACTGTGACTCATGAAGAGGAAAGGTTTGGGATGAGTGTTAGGTTACCTTACCTATAAGGATTACTTGAACTCTTCAACCCACCATAAATACTGGAAGCACCTGTTTTCTCAATGTTGAAACCATACCAGTCTCTACTGGCAAGCAAGATTGATGTAGAACCACTCTTGTTCTGTATTGTATTATTCTTTTTTAATATACTTGTTTTATCTAAACTCTGAGTGCATGTCTTCCTTCCGGACCTTTTATGCCTATAAAACCATATTATATAATTATATGTCATATATTAAAAAGTATACTATTAAATAAATGCTACATAATACTTGCATATAATATCTAGACGCACTATACACACATGTATATATATATATATATATATATATATATATATATATATATATATATATATATATATATAGCTGTACGAGTAGGTGTGCATGAACGTATTCTGTAAACGTTTCCTGCACAACTAATTGCTATGAAATCAATAAATGTATTCAAGATTCATCTGATACATGTTAAGCTGCTATCGACAAAATATTTATCAATATCATGAGTTTATGTTGAACATTAGATCATTTTATATTCGATATATTAGTATATTATGATCATTTTAATTGCAATAAAATAGTTATAGCTGATCGATTATTTTTGTAATGATTAATTCTTTTGAAAAACAATTACTAATTTAAATTTCTAGCGTTAAACTTGCAAGTATAGAAGTACACTGGCATAGAGTCTTTAGACGCAGTTTAAAAATATAAATAGCGTTAAAAATGTCAAAGAATGCTGGTGAGGAATTCTCTCTCAAATACGATTTTTTACACTAAATAATAATTACTGGAAATTCACAAAAAGTGCTTATATCATCATAAAACTTAAGTATGCAAGACTTAAAATTTATGATCAGAAAAATATCATTGCAAAATTTATGAAAATTTACTAATAAAGGTTTTACTATTATGAAATATTTAGCTTTATAAAATATTTAGATTTATAAAGTATGTAGCTTTAGAAAGATTTATAAAGTGTAAAGATTCATAAAGTCTTTAGCTTAATAAAGTCTTGAGATTCATGAAATCTTTAGCATTATAAAATCTTTAGATTTATAAAGTCTTTATATTTTTACACTGTTTAGATGTATAGAGTATTTAGATTTATAAAGTCCTTAACTTTATAAAATCTTTAGATTTATAAAGTCTTTAGATTACTAAGTCTTTAGCTTTATAAAATCTTTAGATCTATAAAGTGTTTATTATATTAATAAAGTGTTTAGATGCATACAGTCTTTGTATTTATAAAGTTTTTAGATTCATGAAGTCTTAAGATATATAAAATCTTTAGATTTAGAAACTATTTAGATTCATAAAATCTTTAGATTCATAAAGTATTTAGATTGATTAATGTCTTCAGATTTATAAAGTCTTTAGATTTATAAAGCATTTAGTTTTATTACGATTTTATATTTAGAAAGTCTTTAGATTTATAAACTGTTTAGATGTATAGTCTTTAGATTTACAAGGTGTCTAGACTTATAAAATTGTTAGATTCATAAATGTGTTAGTTTCATGATATCTGTTGATTTATAAAGTCTTTAGATTTATAAAGTGTTTTGATTTATAAAGTTTTTAGATTCATAAAATCTTCAGATTTATAAAATATTTAGATTTAGAAAGTATTTAGATTCATAAAATCTTTAGATTTATAAAGTATTTAGATTGGTTAAGTCTTTCGCTTCATAAAGTCTATAGATTTATAAAGTCTTCAGATTTATAAAGTCTTAAGATTTATAAAGCATTTAGCTTTATTAAGATTTTGGATTTAGAAGGTCTTTAGATTTATAGTCTTTAGATTTACAAGGTGTCTAGACTTATAAAATTGTTAGATTCATAAATTTGTTAGCTTTATAATGTCTGTTGATTTATGAAGTCTTTAGATTCATAAAGTTTTCAGATCTATCAAGTCTTTAGATTAATTAAGTATTTAGAGTTATAAAGTGTTTGGATTTATGAAGTATTTTGCTTCAGAAAATCTTTAGATTCATGAAGTCTTTAGATTTATAATGTCTTTAGATTTATAAAGTATTAAGTTTATAAAGTTTTTAGCTTATAATTTTTTTAGATTTATAAAGTCTTTAGGTTTACAAAGTTTTAAGATTCATAATGTCTTTAGATTTGTAAAGTTTTTAGATTTATAAAATCTTTAGTTTTATAAAGTCTTTAGATTTATTAAGTCTTTAGATTTATAAAGTTTTGGGATATATAAAGTTTTTTGCTTCAGAAAATCTTTAGATTCACTAAAATATTTAGCTTTGTAAAATCTAAATTTTAAAGTCTTTAGTTGTATTAATCTAAAAATTAATGAAGTGTATAGCCTCATAAAATCTTTAGATTTATGAAGTATTTAGATTTATAAAGTTTTTTGATTAATACAGTCTTATAAAGTCTTTAGATATATAAAGTCTTAAGATTTAGTAGCTGCCTTATAAATGCTGACAGTTGCAATGTGTATGTGAATTTGTTTCTTTGTATATTCTCTCTCTCTCTCTCTCTCTCTATATATATATATATATATATATATATATATATTTAGATTTTTCACTTATAAAATAGATCATTCAGTGAAGACAGGGGTTGTGCCAATAAAAACAAGCTCGATGATACTCGATTACAGAGTACAGAGCATTTATATGCGATTTTATGAAGGCTTACCAAAGCATTCCTTTGAGGACACCAATGAGCACCATTAAAGATTTTTTCTTACAAATAGTATTTATTCAAATTAAATGTTTTTCCCACACGTGTTTCACTACCAAGCAGGTACTTGTTTGGCAGATCATCAGGGATGTTAGGAATAAGGGTTTCAACTACCGACAATACACAATGTGGCGCTGCAATAGTTGAGGTCACTTAAGAAGAGAAGAGGAAAAAATAAAAATAAAAGTTAAAATTAAAAAACAAGAAAGAACAAAGATAAAAAAGAAAGGCCTAGAAAATCTCTTAGAAAATTAGCTCGTGCATTATTTCTGCCACCAAGCCAACAAGCAAATAATCGGTCCCAAATGCATTTTAAAAAACAACAAGAGAACGGAACAATATGCGATAATACACTTTCACGTCGGGCGGCACAATGATAAAAAAATCCCTCCCCCAAACAAAAAAAACAAAAAACTAAAGCATTCAAGACACCGCTCACAAGTTACCATTCCAATCCAATGATAGTATGGGAATTCTACATCTAATTCATCATAAGGAAAGTCAACATAAATGTTCGTCCAAAATGCCAGCGGTCAGACGAGCCTTATTTCCAGGATTGAGTTGTTCCCCTTCGAAATAAACACACGACGAGTTGAACGAACGTCAATCTCGCAGAATCTCTCCTTTATTTTGAGAACAGATCTTAATTAGTATCTTATATATTTAATTTAAGTGAAAATGTTGGCTTTTATTGATCAAGAAAATGATATTGTTTACTGCCTCGTTTTAGTTTGATAAAAAGATGGGTTGTTTGTTGCATAAACTAGTTGTAAATTATAAAATAAGAGTAAGCGAAATGCAAATTAAATACTCTCTTTCTCTATAATCCCCAAACAATATTACCGCATATTGTCAAAAGTAGAGTTATATATATATATATATATATATATATATATATATATATATATATATATATATATATATATATATATATATATATATATATATACATATATATATAAGTAGAGCTATATATATATATATATATATAATATATATATATATATATAATATATATATATACATATATATATAAGTAGAGTTATATATATATATATATATATATATAAATATATATATATATATATATAAGTAGAGTTATATATATATATATATATATATATATATATATATAAATATATATATATATATATATATATATATATATATATATATATATATATATATATTTATATATATATGTATATATATTGCCACGACGAGAGGACACTGTAGCGGGACCGCAGATCCTTCACATGTTTGGGCATTCCGTCCACCTGGACAGACTATGGACTGATTATTTCTGTTACCCGACCCTGGCCAAATCCAGTGGTGCAGCGATTCTCCGGGTCCTTCACTCACACACAGTCTCTAACCTGGTAAGGGCAGTGTTCAGGACCTGATGATGGTGGCATAACATCACCCTCTTTTACCCGAACTTCATAACGGTAGATAACATTAGCTGGTGCGGTCAAATGCGATCATTTTTGCGCATCCTTACTATAATCCGTTTCACGGTACGGTGGAATTGCTCTGATATGCCATTACCGACTGGGGCATACGTGCAACGAAATATCAGGATCACGCCCCACTTAACTGTAAATGTCCTGAATTATTTGCTGCAGAAGGTTGTGTCGTTATTTGTAAGTACTTCCTGATTCCAATTGACGAATCACGCTTGTTGGGTTCCGCCGTTCCAATTGCCTCCACACAAAACCGCGATCGCCCACAATCTGTGATCGTTTCGAAATCATAAGCACTGTGGTGTGTGATATCCATCCCCAACGTCTGCAAGTTGCTGCTCACCTCCAGTTTACCCAGTGGACTAGCCTCGGATCTATCGATTGGCATTCCACGAACGCCCGTATAGCAGACATAACTGCTGCTTTCGATGTCGCTGGGTCAACTCTTCTGGCGAAATGCGTCACACTTCCTGGTGTTTACTGCTTTTGTAAATAGCCATGGCACAGGCTGTGTCCAGCTCAGCTATGTTTACAGCACCAATAGGGCTCGGGTCAACTTTCCTTCTTCATTGTGTCAAACCACCGCTGTGTCACGCGCGTCAATTTGTTAGCCATATTTTGAATTGATACAACCAACGCCAAGTCTACCGAGAGCTCGTACTTCTTCACCAGTTCCTTGAGTGTGATCAACACTCTCCTCATAAGAATCTCATTGGTGTAAACTCGCGCTTTCCCAGTGAGAGTGTCCGATACCCAGTGGTACACACTCGCAGTCCGTTTTTGTGTGCAATATCTTGCCCTGCTACTGAAGGTCCTTTTGTTTCTGCGACAACAACTTAAACACAAATTTCGCACTATCCTGTGCATGTTCAAATCATCACGCAAAATTGCATGTGCGAAATCTTTACTCACTCCAACCTCTTCGGCGATCCCTCGCACGGTTTAACAACGAACTTTTATCACCAAATTTCGCACCCTCTCAACAGCAGCTTTACTCCGGGTAATTGGGGACTGCCAAAACGCTGGTCACTCTCCGCTGATATGCGGCAATTTTTGAATCGGTTGAACCACTCCTTAATTTGTGTTACACCCATCTCATCTTCTCCAAACACCTACTGAATCTTACGAATTGTTTTGCTTTAAGAATCATCAATATTTTGACAAAATTTGATGCAGTACCTTTGCTCAACACACGTTCAGTCATCTTGAGAGAATCGGTAATTCGACGAACACGTTGTGTAGCACCTCACTAAGTGACCGACTAACGCGCAGGAAGGCGGTGATACAATTCATACATGCGCATGAAGGTGTCTTCCCACACTGTGTAGAGTGGTGTCGCCTTATTTCCCACGGAAAAAATGACGGTCGGATACTTTTTAGACAGGCCACGTATATATATATTATACCCAAGAACTGGTTCATAATACTGAATTATTCTTGAACTCTTTAATAAATGTAAGAGGCCAAACCTCATAGCAATCAGAAATATTGAGGCGCTGGACGGTATTTTTAGCCAAAGCGGATAAAATATTGTTTATTCCGATTAAATTGTAAAATCCTCTAAACAGATTTGATCTGAATTGCAATTCGTTATTAATTGTGTCGAGGTTGACCTCGATACACGGCAATAGGATGCACATTTACGTAGGAGTATTTTGGCAACAATTTTTGCAGAAATAGCTTTATGGGCTATTTCCACGTGACATTGTAGAAAATCTCTTAACGATAGTTAGTATGCAATCAGGTCATTGACATGTTAGTAAGGATATCTTTAAAACGAGCATCAGAGTGTTTAAACGTGCTGGCAGATGTTTAGTATGTCATTGAATTTTTTTCTGATATGTCCTGTTGCAGTCAATAAGTTACATTTTTTACAAGACGAATCGTTGTTGGTAAATCTTAAGTACACTTTGTAGGGTTTGACAATGTGTGTTGATGCATAAAAACATTTTTCAGACTAGAAATTATCTGTAGTCTTGGGTTTGCTGTTAAAATATAGCAACAGTAAACTCTTTCACTAAAAGGTACTGAGGATTCTTTCCATTTTTGAAGATTTCTAGTAGGGTAAATTAATGAAGAAACATCCAAGACGGCCCTAAGTAAAATGTCAGAATAGATGCAACAGGTTTTTTAAATTCGTGACATCGTATGAAAGGCTGATGTAAAAACTACCAGAGTGAATGACTAAAGCAAAAATTACATTAATAGGGCAAAGCAAGACATGAGAAACCCCAGACCAATAACCCGATTACCAACCATATTGAATATTTTAACTACACAACTGAGAGAACAGATCTTTAATTCGATTAATAATCGTGGTTAATTCCCGCAAAACAGAAAGAACGTTGGAAAGCGTTAAGAAAAGAACACTTGACCAGTTATACATAGTTCAAAAAGTTTCGAGTGAGGTAAAACTGAGATAAGAACAAAGCCATGGCATGGATCGACTACAAAAAGTCTTACGATAGAATCCCTCAAGCATAGATAATGAAATTCTTCAGGATGTACAAACAATCATACCAGAATATCAATCTTATAGATAAAAGCATTGGAATCATGGAGATTGGAACTACTAGCTGGAGGAAAACACCTGACTGAGATAATAATACAGAGAAGCATTTTACAATGAGACTTTCTATTACTACTACTGTTTATCATAGTCATGATGCAATTCAATAACATCCCCAGGAATTGCAACGTTAGACAGAGAAGAAGGAATAAACCACCTTATGATCCGAACTATTTGCAAAATTAAACAAAAAGGAACTAGAAATAAACTGGGCTTAAAGCATTCACCTGAAATCATTCCCCAAATCCGTTAATCCCAGTTTCTTATTGGAATGCGTTATGGCGTGACGGTAATCTACCCTATTTCATGACTATATGGACTCTTATAAACACTATGGCGCTTACGACGAAGTCTCGAAGCAGTCTCAGGGCAATCTTTCTGTAAAATAGTATGCTGTACTTCTGTAAATACACACTCTTGTAAATATACCATCGTGTTGTCTTATTTATTATCGGCCTTTCAAGGTCACAAGACTAGCAAGAAGAACTCGAATTTAATTGGACACAACATAACATGGACTTATGCACGTAACACTGACAACAAGAACTTCGACATGTCGGATACAATATAACCATTACTACAACTGGCAATGTTAGATTTTCGAAAAAAAAGACTTAGGTGGTGTATTCGGAAAATTATTAATTACAATAGTAACAGCGAGAATTTAAAAGCCGTACTGGATTTTTAACAGATACGGTGTGCTAAATCTGCGAAAAGAAAACACCCCAACGTTAGAAAATAAGATTGAGAAAAAATGTTTTCATTCCTGAGTACGACCAAAAAGATTTCAAGTGATTCTCTAAAACGTGATTTTCAAATCTAAATCATTCTGCCGAGGTAAAAAACAACAAAAGGTATGTAGATTTTTCTTGGTTTCTTTTATTGTTTAATCAGGAAACCGTAAATAAGTTTTAACAAGCTTACTTTTTTCTCGCTAAGAAGTGGAGAATAATATTTGAGTGAGAAAATGTACGACCGTGTAAAAAGTTAAAATTAAAAAATATACACGAAAAAGTGGCTTATTTTAAGTGAAAATGGAGGAATTTAAAAGTACTATGTTAGAACATTTTAAGCACCAACAAGTGCAACAGCTTCAGCGAGAAGCAAACATTCCGAGAAATAAAAGAGAAATTTCAATAAAGACAATTAGAACAAATGGAAAGATTTGAGGAAATGTTTCTTCATAGAAACAAACACAAAAACAATTACCTCGTACGGCATTAAAGCTTGCATATTACACAAATGGAAGACGGATCGTTAAAACCTACCGTGTACGCGTATCATACATTACTACCTGCAGAAAAAAGTTATTCACAAATCGAAAAGTAAGCATTGGGTATTATTTTTGAAGTCACAAAATTTCATCGATTTGTTCACGAAATACAGTGTGTATTGCAAATCGACTATAAGCCACTGCTACCGATTCATGGGTCAAGTAAAAGGATTACAACGCATACTACAAACAGACTACAGAGATGAGGGGTCATTCTCTTCAATTACTATTATAAAATAGAGTATCTTCCATCGTCAAAAATTAATCATGTTAGCGGATTATATATGTTAAACAAGACAGAATTATTTCCTCTCTACGAACTGAGGTAGAAGTAAAGAAAATGCATTTTGTAACGCCATTATGAAGGTAACACTCAACAAAATAAAATAAAAGGCGCTAGACAACAGTATAGGATAAAAACATAAAAAATAAAATAAAAACAACGAAAAATCACAGAAATGTATTTAATCTGTGATGAAGTAGTTATTATGGCGATCGGAGTATTACAGAAAATAATACCAAAATAATTTCATATCGGTCACTCGGAATATTCAAGAATGAAAAATCTCATGAGAAGTTATGTGTATTGGACAAGCATGGGCAAAGACATTTAAAATGCGGTGAAAATATACTTTGGTCGCGAACACGCCTCCTATATAGTTCAGATCCTGGCCGAAAACTGACAGACCGTGGTCTATGATTCACATAGGTTTTGCTAGCATACTGGATGGTCGGATGTATAAGAGGAAACAATCAAGGAAATAACCATTATTTTTTTATATTAATTATTTGCCCGATTCAGGTTCGTTGACTGTATTGTATCGGACAACGGAACTTAATTGACGTCTAGTAAATTTAAAATATTCTGTACAATTTTTGTAGTGAAGCATATCGCAATCGCACCGTACTATGCGAGAGGCAATTGTCAGGCAGAACGGTTCGTGGATACGTTCAGTACAGCCCTTGGGAAAACGAGGGGTACACCTGCCGAAAAATCCATTCAAGAATGTTTGCAGGTATATGGGATTGCCTCTAAATAACAATGTTCCATCTTCCATGACGCCAGCAGAAGCAATGTTTGCAAGGAAAATTAAAACTGTGGTCGATAGATTATTGCCAACTAATACGAAACGAGAACAAATACTATCACAGAAGTAAACAACTTAATTTCTGTAGGGGTGAAAGCAGTAAGTACGAGACTAAAAATAAAAACAAAATATCGCCAAAACAATGGACCAACAAAGCCCGGGTTGGAAACCAGATTGGCAACTCAGGTCAACATATTACGAAAAGAAGCTAAAGCAGTAAATAAGACGAAAGAGAACAGAAAATGATGAAGGAGGAGAAATATGACTGACAAAAATAATAAATGAGAACAAGAAACATGAAGAACTAAAACAAAAGATACTAGCAAAAGATAGAAAGACTGAGATGATTACGATACCAATCTAAACAATACAAACAAAATATGACCTTTGGAAACAATAAAGACCAGTTGACCAAAATATAAACTGGGAGAGAACCAGAACAGAACAACGGCTCCCGACAGAAACAAAACACTTATGGGGCAACATAAGCGAAAGGTTACAGGACCACAACAGAAATTACGAATTGCTAGAAAAATATGAATCCAAACCTTAAAGAAATTGAAGAATAAACAGAAATACTAATTACGAAAAATAGCAAATTAGAAAGCTACGATGGAATGTATGCATAATATTTTTTTTAATTCACCAACCTACATGAAAGACTAACACGAAACACGAAACAGGCATATCATAATGGATAGCGAAAAGAAAAGCTACGTTTATACAGAAAGATACCGACAAGGAAATGATTCCAAGCGACTCCGGGTCAATAACCTGTCTACCAACTATGTAGAAAATCCGTACGGCATTACTTATAGAACAGATATGCCACCCCCTTAATAATCGTGAACTACTCCTCAGGGAACAAAAAGGATGTCGAAAAGCGAAAACAAGAACACATGAAGGGGGTAAAAAACAGAAATAAGGACATACCCATGGCATTAATCGGCTACAAGAAATACTACGACAGAATCTTCCAAACATTAATTAAGTGATTAACAATATCCGACAAAATTATCACTCTTATAAAGAAAGCAATTAAAACACGGAGATTGGAACTGATTATTGAAAGACAACATTTAACTGTGAAGAATAAGATAGCAGAAATTTTCTGGAAGACTATCGCTAGCCCTGTGTATCATAAACATGATGCCATCTAACAGCATACGAAGAAAATGCCGGATACAAATTTACGAACACAAAAAAGAGGAAACCAACTTACGCTATTTGCAAAAAACAAACAAAATGGAATTGGAAAAGCTAATAAACACAACCAGAATCTTCAGCAAAGATGTATGTATGGAATTTGGAATTAAAACGTGTGCACTACTTGAGATGAAAAGAGGGAGCAGAAGATACATCATGATCAGAACAACATGATCAGAACAAACTATATCAAAGCTAAGATGGACAAAATTCAAGAAAATATGTTACATGAAAAACAGGCATGACTGCATGGGAAATGGCGTCCACTGGGAACTATGCAGAAGTATTCACTTTGAACATGCAGACAAATAGTACAGAGACAATCCAGAGACGGTATTGGAAAATGAAAATAACAAAATCTTCTGAGACATGGAAGTACAAACAGACAAGCTAGGAGACCGTATGTGATAATAATAAACACGAAAGAAAAATGCCAAATCGTAGATTTCACTGTCCCAGCAGTCCTAGGGTAAATATCAAGGAAGCAGAAAAACGAATCAAATACATGTTACTTGCCAGAGAACTGAAAGGAATAGGGAATATGAAGAAAATCACCATAATACACATAATTGTATGAGGAGTTCCGAACACACTGGAAATACAACTAGGAGATATCGGAATAAGCAGGAACGTTGAAACCATACAACGAACGGCAATGATGAAAACAGCCAAAATCTTAATGGAAATCCTTGAATGCGGAAACCAAACAACATAACTAACAAATACGAATCTGACGCAGACAATTTTAAACGGAAAAAAGCAAACATATAGAGAGAACAACACACGAGAAGAAGTTCCCTAACACCGCTAAAAATCCATTAAACTACCCCCCTCCCCCCCAAAAAGTATGTGATAAACACATGCACATAATGGCATTAGTCCCAACTAGTACCACACAAAACTGTCATGAAGGGTCACGGAGAATGAAAAGTCCGAGGTGGTTGAGCACCGACAAGACCTCCACTGTAAGTGTGTGGAGACCACTGGAACCTTGTAGGGACATAGTGCCACTAAAATTCCAGAGAAGACCACAGTCACTGTTAGCGATATATCAATGGTAAACGGCTGTTACGAAAATGCAAACTGATTTGCATTCGCTATCAAAAAGAGGTGAACTTGTTGTCACTGAAACGTCAGGGGATGCCACTGGTTATTGTCAGTGAGAAATCGTTGGTGCTGACTTGTGTGAAAACTCTTAGTGAGTGTAATAATAAAGTAATTAAAATATAGAAAATGATCAACTTCCTTTCTCGGAGTAATCGATGAACAAAATACCTTGCACATCTAAAAATATGGAGGCCCAAACCTTGCCTGCTGATATTTGCGTCTTTAGTCGATTTTGTCTCACCTGATGCTGTCCACCCAGCTGACTGCTGATTTAACTACGAGTGAAGTGGTGGGTCTATGTTTCATCTATTGTCACATACTGACAGCAAAACTCATTTTTGTTGTGTTGAAAAAGTTTTAAAAAGTTGAAAACAACATTGTAAATCATTGACGCGTTTTTGTTTTTGATTGATTGTGAGCAAATGCAGCACTCATTCTAAACACGGCTTTCCCATTGACAAATGTACATGCAAAACGGTGAATACACTGCATTCTGGTATCGTCAACTATTATGCTATCTCACGCAACTTGCGATCAGCGAAAACGAGTTTGTCACTTTTTTATGTTTCCCGACACAACTGCCGAATTTGGGCGATCTGAGTGTTCAGTATCATTTATGTCTTTACAGCCGCATTTAAAGTCGGCACAACACCTATTAACCGTTGTTTCCGACGTAGCAAAGTCCAAATATTACTTATAAAGCCATTACTTTGCTTGAACAGTAGTTTTCCATCAGAAAGCAATGCTTTATCAACAGACGAAATTTTGATTTTTCCATTGCTTTGAAAATTTGCAACAGTAGCTTCACTTAAATAACTGTAATTTGTAAACTAATAATCCGATTGGGCTCAGATTTTCACACGTGTCCTTTGAAGGTTAGTACTCTATAAAATCATATGGATTATTTTATTAGTAGCGCAATCTATATGGCAGGCCTGGACTTATTGACTCTTAAAGTGACGACGATTGTAAACTGAATTTAAATACGGGTGCATAATCAATTATTATCATTAGTGCATGATAAGTTAATTCTTCGTGATGATCTTTTTGGGGTTTAATAACCACAAAACAATCATCAACCGGGAAGAATATCAGAGCCACTCTCAGTCGCCTATACTATAGAACTCCAGTAAGAGCTGTTACAAAGAGGTGGGCATGGAAACATTCAAGTTTATCGATTACAAAGTTGGCATTTTGGTACGTTGAATACTGCTGAGGTCCATTGTTCTGGTTTAGTTCGGAAGATGTAAGTTGTTTAAGGTATACCTCACAATTAGTAACATAAAGTTTTACGATTTCGAAAAATGTCGTGGGGAAATGAGACAATTTATTCATATGATGATCAAAATCAAATACTATGACTATTCCTAAGTTCTTTTATTTTCATTCATGTAAACTAAAAATCGATTTCTATTAAAAAATAGACAAAATTTGCTTTGTAGATTACTTTATTATTCGGTAGTTTCTATTTTTTAACATAGTTCACCCCAAACAAGGCAGGCCGCCACTGTAGACGTAAGGGGCTACTGAGAAAAAGAAAAGGTGAGAAGGTAGGGGGCGGTCAACCTAGATTGGGATCTGCGCAGCAAGATGTCTGTTTACATTAGTTTTAAATGTCTGCATGTCTGTACTGTTGGGGAAACAGGGGGCAGGGAGTTCCAGAGGCCAGCAGTACGAGGAAAGAAGCTATTTTAGGAGAACGCTCTCCGACATCTGGGGACCTCCACAGTGAATGAATGAGATTTAGTTGATTGTCGAGTTAGTCTAGTGAATTTTTGTCGAGGGGGCACCAGAGTAGCCAATTCATCGGAGCATAATCCATTCAAGTATTTGTAAGCATAAGGATGCTACATTGCGGCGATGGGACAGAGGCTGGAGCTTGGTTGACAGTGAGGGACCTATTAGGTTGGCGATTCTTTTGGGGACCTTGTCAAGAAGGGAGAGACTAGTAGATGATGCACCAGGCCAGATGTGACAACAATACTCCATACATGGGCGGATGGTGGCTTTGTAGAGATACAGGATAATGCCAGGTGTGAGGAGTTTACTAGCACGGTAGAGGGAGCCAACCTTCTTTACGGCAGCCTTGGCAATGTCTTCAATGTATTTGTTCCAATTCATGTTACCTGTGAAGGTTAGGCCGAGGAGTTTGAATGAAGAACTCTCAGGTAGGGTGTTATTTGCCATGACAATCGGTGGTTGCAAATGTTCCTTGTAGTTATTGAAGGAAAGGAGCTTTGTCTTCGCGGCATTAAAAGTTACCAACCATTTATGACCCAAATCCACTAAAGCCTGGAGGTTATTTTCTAAAGATTCAGCCATTGCCTCGGATATGATTGCGTCGGTTTTGCCAACATGGCGAGAGTAAAGGGTGGTGTCATCAGCAAATAAACCAATCTCAGACTCTATGCCATCAGGGAAATCGTTTATATAGATCAGGAACAACGAGGGTCCAAGGATAGATCCCTGGAGTACACCAGCATTTATGTCATGTTGCATAGATGAACGGCCATCGAGGACAACCTGGATTTTTCTTTTGTCTAGGAATGGTCTAATTATATTAAATAATTGCCCAGTAATACCGTATGAGCGTATTTTCAGGACGAGCCCTTTATGCCATACCTTGTCAAAGGCGTTGGATATATCAGGCGCTACTGCCCTAGCTTCTCCTACCTTGTCGAGTGTATGATACATGCGTTCAGAGATGACCGTTAGGATGTCTGCAGTAGATCGTGCTTGTCTAAATCCACACTGGCGGTCGGAAAAAAGTTTAGCATTATCTAAGTGCCGTACTATCGCTAGATTGATTAAAGATTCAAAGATGTTAGCAAAGATCGGCAGCAGACTGATTGGGCGATACTTCTGAGGGTCGGTTTTATTCCCAGAACTCTTGTAGACTGGTACCATAGAGGCAATTTTCCAGCTATCGGTGAAGCAAGATTTAGCTAGACACCTATTGTAGAGGACAGGGGCCAGTTCAGCAGAGCATTTCTTTATTACTTTTGTAGGTTTAAGATCAGGCCCACAAGCTTTGGGGGTGTCAAGGTTTTTTTATGATGTCTCTGACCTCGGATGGGGTGATGACCAGGTTATCAAGTGTGGCTTCGGTCAGCAAAGGGAATCTGGGGAGGGGGTGGTTATCTGAGTCCAAAGTAGAGTTAGAAGCGAAGTGCTGGGCAAGTAGTTCAGCCTTATCAGTGGCCGTGCAAGCGACATCATTGTGGTTTGATAGTGGGGGGAATCGTTGATTGACCATTATTCACTGCACTATTGTAGATTTTCCAGAAATCACGAGTACTTAATTTCTGTGACTGGATGCGTTTATTTGTTAACTCATTATACCTTCTCTTCACTTCACCTATCACGGCCTTGCAATTATTTCTTGACTCTATTAGTAGCTGACTTATGGCGGCCGAATTTACGGAATGCTTGTTGCCTCTCAGAAATGGCAGCTGCACATTCCGAGGTGAACCATTGAGGAGAGTGGGGCTTGCTAAAGAATTTTCGCATGGGGACATAGGCTTCAATGCCTGCTTTGACCCATTCAGTTAATTCGTTTGCACACTGGTTGACAGGGAGTAAGAAGGTTTCCCTCCATGGGGCGTCACTGATGTGATCTCTGATTGACTCAAAATCAGCCCGCTCGTAGTATCTTGTTGTTTTGAGCAACGGTTCATCAGCTTTTGGACGACTTCTTAGGGTAATATGTATCATTAGCACAATGTGATCAGCATTTCCGGGTGGGCTATGAGCTTTCGTCACACAAGCCTCGGGCATTGAGGTCAAGAAAAGGTCTAGAAGTGAGGCTTGTTGGTCTACTCGATCGGGGATACGGGTCGGAAAATCGACAGTCTGAGAGTTGCCGGCTGCGTCAGTAAGGCTGGAGAATCCCAACCAGTCACGGTAGTGGGCATTAAAATCCCCAAATACATGTATCTGGGCATTCGAGTCAGTTAAGAGTGCTCTATCTATTCTTACAGAGACAGAGTTTAGCAGAGTACAGTCTTGGGTCGCCGGGGAGCGGTATAAGAAATATAAGTAACTGACGCTGTGATGTAAAGTCAATCTAAAGCACATGTAGTCGTAGTCATCTGATTCTAACCTATGTTCTCTAGTCAGGGGGAGGGTGTTCCGAACATAAACTCCTAGCCCGTGCATATGTCTGTCAGAGTCTTTACGGATGAGTGGGAGGTAGTCAGTCATGTCAAGGTGGTGAGAGGAGATTGAGGATTGGAGGTTAGTTTCACTTAGTTAGGATATCCGGGGAGTTTGTCAGAAGAAAGGATTCTACGTCGTTGATATTGGTTCTAAGTCCCCGGATATTTGTGAATGCGAGCCTCAAGGGCGGAGGCGAAAGTGTTTTTTGTTGGGTGTGGTTTCGGTTTGCTTTTATTTATTTGTAATGACATGTTTTGTTTTATTATAGAGTGGGTTGGCCAAGGTGGGTACTTGTTTGGTGCCAATAAGCTCACACAACCAATCCATTAGTCTCGACCTGGTCCATGGGGGTTGTGGCCTCGGGAAAGCCCACCGGAGATAATTGCAGGGTCCCTTTCCATGCGCAACATGGCACATACAACTACCCACGGTATTATGCAACTGATGATAGAGCAGCCGTTCTTGGCGCTACCCAAGAGCTTGGGCTCCTGTCCTGTCAGTCGGAAACAACAGCCAGACAAGCTGTCTAACCTGTACCCTCAACCTGTCGGAACAAGAGTACCCAGATTGGTCATGTAAGACTTAGTGACGAAAAGATTTTCCCAAAGTTGCCCAAATAGAGAGAAAGAGAACGGCGTTCATTGACCTAGTAAGGAAACAAGGCTAGGCACTGGGTGTTTACAGGCGTCCCAGCGCTGTTACCTCTGCGCCTGACTAATAGACAAGGAAGGAGTGCAAGGGCCGGCGATAGGCAGAACCTATCTACTCCTTAAGCAATTGTAGGTTTGCAAACCGGATATTTTGTTCGAGATTCCAACTCTAGGAAGGTTGTCGATCAGGACTAAGGAGGCCTCCCTCCCCAACGGTTTACTGCCACGGCGTAAGTAGCTGGTAGCAAGGTTTTTTGTCAGAGATTTCCTTCTCTTAGATGGATAGCCTTACAAGGTCTTACGAGTCCAACACTCTGAGAAGAGTGAAAATATCCTGCGCCCGTTTACTAGTCGGGTATTTCCTATCCCCCGCAGGTTAAAAAAATGTTTTTTTTTAAATTCCAATATTGTGTGTATATATATATATATATATATATATATATATATATATATATATATATATATATATATATATATATATAGAATAAGTTCGTTTTATAATAAAGAGAAAACTGAAAGTTGAAGATAGGTTTCTCTCTCGCAAGTAAGTATAAATTAGAGGAATAAGAAAGGATAAAGTTTAGGCAAGAATGAGATTTCAAAAACTTCAGTGGGAACTGAATATGCAGATAATAATACGGTATATATAAAAAAAAGTTTAACAGGGTAAAATACTAGCCCGTTTGGTAGCATAGTTTGAAATTAGTAAAAATGGCAAATACATTCAAGATGGTGAAGCAGGGAAACTTAACTTTGAGAAGACTTTCAATCTGCCATGTAAATGGGATTAAATGAAGACGGCTGCTTTGGAAATGACCTTCTCAACGAAGTCATATCGAGTACTAAGGAGCAGTCGAGGGATCTTTTAAAAACGGGGGGGCATCGAAGAGTTGCAGCCTATTAAGAGCCACGAGTTATTTATAGATTAATCGCTAGAAGATAGTTGGAGACCAAAGTTAAGAAGGAAAAGAGGAAAGAAAAAAAATTAAATAAAAATTAAATAGGTAAAAGATAAAGATACATAAATAGGAAAAAGAAAAGAAAAAACACGAATGGTTTAACAGGGTAAAATACTAGCATTGTTTGAAATTAGTAAAAATGCCAAATACATTCAAGATGGTGAAGCAGGAAAACTTAACGTTGAGAAGACTTTCAATCTGCCATGTAAATAGGATTGAATGAAGACGACTGCTTTGGAAATGACCTTCTCAACGAAAAGCAGTACTTAGTGCGTTTATACGCGGATTGTTATCTTAATAACACGAACAGATTAGTTACATACGTTGATTTTTTTATAGATTTTATAGATTTTTCGATTTGATTAATCGACTGGTAAGTTTAATCATTTTAATAACAATGATAGAGATTCGTAATGAGGGTGTAAACTACTGGGGGAGTCGTTTGGGTAGATAGACATGTTGATATATTTCATCTGCAATATCAATTTCATGCACAATAGACAAAGGAATACTAAATGCAGATATAAACAATAAAAAGTGTTTACATAGATATTGAAATATACAAAATCCATTTATAATCCTAGAAGACAGTATAAAAATGTTCTGAGATTAAATCTTTTCGATGATAAAATGTTGCTTTTACATTTGAGTGCGATGGATGTGTTATGAATGTGCGACTGCCTAGAGTAAAGTTAAGTGTACATGTCTACAGTAGAACGCGTGTGCGACTGCCCGAAGTAGCTTGTCAGTATTAAATGCTGTGAGAAGTGTGATTAAAAAGAAAGTGAAAGAAGGAACTCTTAAGTAATAGAGATGCCTGGGGTTGGAAAGATGAAGAGTTAAGGTAGGAAGTTGTAGCGAACAAAGGTGTTTGAAGTTACGCGCTGTGAAATACAGGAACAAACTCTGACCTCGAAGTCTTACTCGTTTACTTTTGGGATTTTGTTACAGTTTACAATCTTGGTGAAATCTTAGATGTTCGTCGAACAAAACTTTATATTTGAGTGGAGTCCTTTTAAGTGGGTTTAGAAATGCTGCGTAGAATGAACCTGTTTACAGACCATTGTAAAGCACTTTTGAATGGACGTCGCAGGGTGAACATCCCGTTCTCTATCCGTCTATACGAGGATTTTATAGTAATTAATGCATCTTAAAAACATGGGGCATGCCATTTATTTATGTGTCAATATACATTTCATATAATATAATCTACATTTATTGTAGAAGAACGTAAAGTCGCAGCGAACAAATGTTAGTATAACTTGGAGCTATTTAAGTGTTCATAATTGTACCTTGCCTATGCAAATGTGTTTTTGTGTAGGTGTATTAAAATAACTTGAATAATATTTAAAATATCACCCGATACAGGTGTAAATATATTAGCATATCAGCAACATCATACGTTTTACTATCGACGTTTTACTATTGCATATATATATAAGAAGAATACCCAAATGTGCGTGTGTGGTTTTGTAGATCACTGTATGTACGGTATTTCAAAATGCTATAGAATTAAATGAAGCTGTTTTCATGTTAATATTGTTAGGATAGGTGGAAAATATTTCGCATTTATTCACACACACACACATGTGTATATATATATATATATATATATATATATATATATATATATATATATAGTTAGTTAGTTAGTTAGTTAGTTTGTTAGTAGGAGAGAACCCCAACAGAGTACTCGATTATAAAGAATAAATAAATTAACTAGTAAGACTGTTTCACAGATTGAGAAGCATTTTAAGATAATATCTACACCATTCCACCATATAAGCACAGATAAATATACAAATAATGAAAATAAATATAATAATAAAACAAAATTAATACATTAAAATAGGTAGACACTGATCTTTACAGATAAAAGAGATTTGAAGGTGAACAACCCTATTCCCATGTAACTTCTTTCTAATTTTGAGGAGTATAGTTTTTTTTGGGAAGATGTTTTTAGGGAATTTTTTTTAAGCGTTTTCCTTTGGAAATTGTGTTTTTCTTTTTTTAGAAGTTGTTCTGAGGAAGGGAGGGAAGTCGACCAGGTGAAATGTATAGTTTGGACCCCAATTTACATGCCTCGCATCTGCTTTTTCGTTAAATCTCTTTCACCATATCCCATTAACAAGGATACGTTTTTTAGATGTCTTCTTATTTGTGTTTTTATTAATAGAAAGAGATTTTTTTTAATTAATTTTTGATATATTTTAATATTTAACATTTTTTCTTAATTTTCTATATTATTTATTTATCATGATATTTATGATTATTTGTATTATCATTATTATTATTATTAAATAAATAATAATTATTATTATTATTAGTAGTAGTAGTAGTAGTAGTAGTAGTAGTAGTAGTAGTAGTAGTAGTAATAGTAGTATTTACTTGATTTATACATAAATATGTTTAAATCTGACTTTATTTTTTCTTATATTTAGTTACTTTCTATTATTTTTAATTAAAAATAAATTATACTTTTAATTAAATTATTTTTTTTTAATTTATTAATATATTTTAATGTTTTATAATTACCCATACCCTTAATATAATCAAATAAATTAATAAACCAACCCCAATTAGGTATTTTGGGGGGCGATGAAGAGTTTACTCGCTTCCACTATATTTTTTAAAACAGAAAATTGATTCTGACTAAGGTTTGTTTACTTATCACGGGGCCGTTTGCATAATGTATCATTGGCTACTGAAAGCCATATAATTTCTCTGTTCTGATTTCCCACCTTTTCCCCCGTTCAGCGGTAGGTTTTTTTTCTATTTTTAAAATTTTGTTTTAATTTTTAAATTATACTTCTTGGATTTTGAGATTGTTTGAATTTTAAAATTTAAATTCTCCGGGATCAGCGATGTAGTAGAAGCGTCGGAGGTCAGCATAACATTAGCATGGCATCGACATAAATTTTACAGATCAAGAAATAAAACTTTTTTGCTAGCACATTGCTAGGGTATCGGCAGAATTTACAAGTAGACATATCGAAATGGTAAAAATTATTAAAATTAAAATTAAACAGAGAATTGAAAGAAACAACTGTCTTTCGAGTGTGAGCCTGAAGAAATCAGTTTCAATTTGGGGCATTCTCCGTGAATAAGCATTTCATGGCAAAGTATTCAACAATCGAAACTTTGACCGATTCTATGAGTTTCTTTCGAACAATATATATATAATTGTGCTCATTTTAATTCTTTTCAAGAACTGCGATGAACTTTAGATTCTATTTTTAATTCTTCACTTTTGCTTGGTAGCAATTTAGTCAAAGTTCTCCTGCAAAAACATGAAATGTATTGATATACAAAAAAGCAATAAAGCAAAAAAACATGAAATATATTGATATATAAAAAAGCAATAAAGCAAAATACATGAAATGTATTGATGTCGAAATCTTGATTTTTAGCACAGCTTCAAATTCAAATCTATTTTCGGTTTTCTCTGTCGACGTTTGTGCTCACTTGTATGAAAATAGTTTATATGGCTAAAGTCATATCTGCACACTCTGATTTTCTTTAACTATGTTATCTATTTTCAATTAAAAATAATGCATCCGTTCTGGATAAGAATTAATTCTTTTACAAAAGAAAACAAATATTTGTAATATTTGGTTTTGTTTACAAATAAATTGAGTAGCTTCTCTTTTGTGGAGTCTGTAGCGATTTTTAGCCCAATATCTTCATCATTTCTTAACACTACACGGATAGAGACGCCCACGTAAGAACATGAGCGTGCTTACTGATTTACACACATTTACAGTGATAATTTAATGAAGTACTAGCAACAATACCCGCTCTCCGGGCGGCAATTACTGACACTGCAGTCTTCTTTACAGAAACACAAATAAGTAATTTTTATTTGACATTTTAGTAATTTAAATTAAAAAAATAATGATTGTCGCATTGTTATTTGATATATTCCAATATGGTGGAAATATACTGTGCATGAACATCGTCAAATTTTAGAAAACAACAACAAAAAGGTTAATTGATATCGTCTTTAAGATATTCAACATCGATAAATTTTAATTTGTTTCAGCATAAAAATGCAAAAGGAATTCCCCATTAAAACTGGTTATATAATGAAATAAATAGATATAAGAGTGAAACATCGATTGGTCAAAGAAAACGATTTTATATAACTGAGTAATTCAAAATGTGTACTTTGTACTTTTCACCTTACGTTAAGAATATTAAAGAAAAATACATTTTTTGTAATTTAGAAAGATTAGAGGAGGTCTATTTCTTTTCTATGACAAATTTTTAATTTATCATCATCATCATCATCACTACCAACATGTTAACTTCTTGTCCTTTTGGCTAAGAGCAGAATGTAGTATCTGTATTGAATCTGCATTTAGTTTTTATGTTCTCTGTCGGTGAAGGAGAAATACTTCTAGACTGAGGCAATTGAAATTGTTGTTCCAATTCAGAGTAACAATTATCGGGGAGCTGGATTCTTCCTACGTTAAATATTAACATTGTACCTAACTCTTCTCTCGTGAGCAGAAGTAAATAGGAACAGCAGCAACAACAACAACAGCAGCAAATTTATTTAAAAAAATAATAAACGCATGTATTTAATTATTAACAGATTAGAAGATATTAATTCATTAGAAACTTAAAAATAAATAAATATGCAAATGAGATGCTGAGAGGATGATATCATGATGAACGAACTACATAGACTGACTCCCCAAGGTGAGGTTAATGCCTGGGAGGATGACATCATGACAACAGAATAGATAGTACACTATCCCCCACATACACACAAAACTGGTAATCTTGGGAGAATTGTATCGTGAAAAGGAATGTAAACTGTTGGACCTTCCTCTCGAAGAGGAGGTAATGCCTGGGAGGAATGTATCATGACCAATAAAATATACTACACAGAATTAAATAAGCATAAACCATTTTAATGTCAATATAGTAAGAATAGGTGGAAAAAACTTTAACCGTTATTTATTTAGATAACATTAAAAACCATGGCAAGTTTCATTGTCAACGTGAAACGCCTAAATGAAAATTGCCTGGAAAAACATAGTCGCCATCTTTTAAAAAAAACAAAGATGAATATGCTAGCTAAGGAAGAACGATAAATTGTATAATTTTCTAGTTAAAAAAATACATGTTTATTTTAAACTTGGGTTATTAGCTAGTATTATGGTGAACGAACATATGCTACACTTACCCCCGCCCCGCTGTAACAGAGGATAATATAATGATGAACGAACACTACTTCCCTCCGATCCAAAAGGAGGAAGTCATTCTTGCGTAGACGGTCTTATGAGAACGGAACCGATACTACACTATCCCCTTAAAAAGATTTTCTGACTAAATCGAGTCTTGGGTTTTTTTTCATTCTGGGAGGATCCCCGCCCCTCACACACACACTCTTAAAAACGGAGGAGGTAATTCCTGGGCGTATACTCTTATGACAACAGAATCGATACTACACCGCCCATTAAAAATATTCCAATTTAATCAATTTTTTTGTTTGTTTGTTTTTTTATTTAAAAATGCCTCGTCACAAAAAATATTTTTTATGGTTTCTTGGCTTTTTGGCTAAGATCAAAGTGTAGTATGTGTTCTCGACATCTCAGCGATATTTGACACTTTACTTAAGACGGAAGTAAATTATCTCCCTTGAAAATGAAATCCTAAATAAGTTTTTAAACGCTATCATTTTTTTATAAACGTTTTTATCTTATTTTATTTATAATTATAATAATAGTACTATCGATAAAACGATTGTGTACGTAAGAAAAAAATTTGACAATACAGAGTAGAAAGGTATATTACAGAATATTAATTTATTATAAACTTAAAAATAAATAAACTTAAATGCGCAAAATCGAGATTTGTTTGGGTAAGTTGGAGATGCCTATATATAGAGTATTTCAATATATTATCGTATCATTATAATTAAATAAGTCTAACGTGTTTTGGTGTTAATATCGTTAGGATCGATGAAAAAACTTTTTCATTTAGATATTTGACTAGTAGTTGTAGTAGTAGTACCCCATTTCACAATCAGAAGGGGACTTACTCCAGATGTTATAGTGTTAAGGTATATCGATGGCCGCCAAGGACGCTAGTCTGTCGCCGGTTACACTTCTCAGCAAGGCTTGAACCCTTTTATAAAACTCGATGTCTTATGTGTTTCTATTTACTAAAAGAAAACATTGCACAAATGTTAAGCTGAGTCAATAGAAGCGATAACTAAAATTGCACTCTTTTTTATAAGGCTAACTTTCAATTTTATTTGAAGAATAGTAGCATAATTATAACCAATAAATATTAATATATTATTACATATTTAATGATTTTTAATACATTTAAAACTTTTAAATTTGTTAAAAAGGTCACAACATAGCAACCGCGCACTACCTAACGATTACATAAATGAGAATCTTATTTAAAATTCTTAAACGTTTTAAAACTTTGAGCATTCAAAATAAGATTAACAAAGTATTCTGAGTAAAATGTTATTTATAAACCTGAAATTTCAAATAATAGTCCACAGTAGTTCAACATGTCACATAAGGTCAACATGTAACTTATAATTAAACTGTCCAAATATGAGGTCATTTTGGTGCCGTATATTTTGTTTTAATATTCCACATTTCATATCGGCATTTTGCTACTAACTGGAATAATAAGAACAGTTTCTGCTCTCTTTTTACATGCACCAGTACAGGACAAAATGAAGAAATACATTGGCTTCTTCTCCTATTAAGTGAAAGATAGTTCAATAATATTCACGCACATTAATTGAAAAAAGAATATAAATAAAGAAAGTAAAAGTTGAGTAAAAGTAGTAGATAACATCACTTTTTACAATGAATAAAAAAAATAATACAACAACAAACATCCAACATTTCAACAAAGTTTAAACAACTGTAAGCAATTAAAACGCACTTTATTTTGGGTGAAGCGACTTGTTGTCACCTATAGCGATTGCAAAATAATTGAATCCTCTCTTAAGTTAGCTGGGAGAAATGCTGTTGTTGTTTTCAAATGGGTCTTTTAGAGAATTAAAGAGTTTCTGTTGAATTCGCATTAAAATGATTTTTAAAATCACTGAACTACTTGAGGTTTGTTTTTAGAAATAATAGTAAATTATTTTTACAAATATCCCGTACAACAATTACAAAAAACATCAGAAAGATATTTTTAATTAAAAAGAATGATTAAATAAATATAAACTTTTAATTTAAACTTAAATAAAATATAAATTATTATAAGAATTGAATTAAATGTATATTTATCAAATAGATAAGAGAAAAGAGGAAAACGATGAAGTCGTCGGAACTTCTTTAGTAAAAATATAATCGGATGCTGTTGAACAGACGATTGATCTTACCCTTTTATTAATAGTTGATTTATCATTAAATCGCTTATTTCAGCATCAAATTAACACACTGAAGAAAGTAATTAGTCTAGGTAACATATAATGTAACACCCCAGTAGATTAGCTGTTTCAGTTAACGCTATAATAATATAATAATATTATAATTAAAATTGCAACTATTTTTCATCTCAACTTGTCTGAGTTCACGGGTAATTAGCGATCAGATCTGAGAAGAAAAGGAACTGTCCGCCAGAATTTTTCATATAAGTTGAGGTAGTCCATCTAAGAATCATATTGACAACCTAGGAACTAACCTTACAGCATCTGACTCTTCCTCGTCGGGATGAGGTATAATTCGTCTTGTTCTTAGGAGATCAACTTGCACAGAAATACCTTATCCTTTAAAGGAGGTAATAGTCGATCGCCTGAGGTACCCCTACCGAGAAATGCCGAAAGGACTGTTCCTAAATGAGCTGGTTTCACCTATCCACGTACCTTGTTCTCAAGGATCACTGTCTTTTTCAAGACAAATCACTGACTAAAAATTGCGTGATTCTACCTGTCTTGTCTAATGCCTCACCTGTTCTTTCTAGGACAACTTAATTTTTAGTCTTCCCAGCAATCATTCAATCTTAGTGCAACATCTACACCCGTCCAGCAGCGATTGAAAGAAAGCAACCAGACTTACGAAGCTGTTTTTCCAACTTCAGTTACGTCCACGTTACGACCACCAGGCACTCCTCGTGAACTCATCCTGTGACACCGGTAGCTGAAAAAAACCTTTTCTACCTGTGCCTATGATTCTCATTTTATTTGGCTATTCGTATATTACGCAAATCCCTGTGTTTCAGGTCTGCTCAAAAATTTATTTACGGACGACCTTCACTCGATCGTGGGCCCCCTGCAATAAGTGGTGACCTCGAAAAACAACAGCTGCTGGGAAAGATAACTGCATAACATCTAACATAACACTCGCCTCACTGAAACAGATTGGCTGCCCAGACGAAGATCTGATACGAGAAATTTTTACTAAGGAACCCAAGGTGGAAGGACTCAATCCCAGTATTTACGCTTCATGGAAAACCGCTTAGACTAACATGTTATGGCAGCATGTATCCTTCAAGATCTGTACATGGATCGCCTACCCACCACAGTGACACATATATGTGTCCCAATATCAGAAGCTACACATTTGAACCGCATGGCCGATTCGGTAGACCGAATTTTCTAGAAAATCGACCTCAACGACATATGATTACACTCGAGCTTTTTTAAATCCAAATCACGAAGTTAGAGGAGAAAATGCAAGACTTCCAACTCTCCCTGTGACAAAGACACCGGGGACCGTCACAATTTAGTTATTGCTGACAACGCCAAACCAGTATGGATGAGTATGGATTCCACGAACGTTTCGGCTATCAAACTCGCAACTGACGACAAGCATAATAAGGCCATGGAAAACCAACAAACCGGCTGGTAGTGACAAAAAATCCAATCGGTACACGTCACACAGTCGTCATTTCTATGTACATAAAAGCTGATGCGCCAATTGGAATTATACCTCTCATGGACAAGCTTGCTGCCAATTCTAGGCAGCTAATGGTTCAACCATATATACATATGAAAACAGAATCCTGATTCTAAATATCTACATGGTACGTGCATCACTTGATCCTTCACCATGACACACGTTAAGACACCGATACTCGATATAGATTTCCTGGACATTCATATGATTTCAATGTCATTGTCTGACAATATGACAGGCATCAGAGTCACGACAAAATACAAACAGGATGAACGTTTCGATCCACCACGGCCCGGATAACTGTAGATCCTGTATCAGTACAAGGATATAATACATCCACCTAACATAACCGTTGCGGGTGAACATCAAACTCAACACCACATTAAGACCACGATGAGAATCTGACTATGCAAAGAAGGCATTCAATGAAACGTTAACAGACAACGTCATCCAACCCTCTGATAGTCCATATGCTTCACCGCTGCATCTTGTGCGGGACATATTTCCGTATATATGTGTATTACAAAAAATCCGATGCCTTTACTATGCCCAACCGGTATTCTGTCCCTTATATCAATGCTTACCTTACGGACGACCTTGGAATCGAGATATACCTGACAACGGATGCTTCGGGCGCACAAGAATTGGATGCTCAACGCAAACATCTTGCTATCTTCTCTGCTAAATTATAACCGGCCACCTCTTTATACAACACATTTACCAGAGAGTTTTGGGCAAATACACCTCCGATAAGATCAGGCACCTTGACTATATCTCACATTTCACGTTCGACATCCGTTATGTCAAAGAAAAGACAACGCTGTCGCCGACGCCCGGTCTCATTCAGGCATAAATACACTGTCCATTCAGCCAGGACTTAATAGTAGATGCACAAAACTCCATGACGTTCTGGCAGACACATCCTTACAAATCTAGAAGTTTCTAGCCCCGTTCAGCGACAAGACCTTGCACTGCGATCTGAGATTGTATTTTCCAACACTCTATATACTCCAGTAATCACAAAAGATGTCTTCCAACACCGGAACGAACTATCTTACCCAAGGAAAGCTGACTCTTACCGCGGATCATTTTGTATTGCCGCAGTATGAACGCTAATGCGATTAGGTCTCAAATTGTCTCGAATGCCAGAAGTATACATCTCATCAGTATATCTTTATTTGGCTCATTCAGCAACATTGGCGCCTGTTTCACACATGTCTATAACGACATAGTCGAACCCTGACCGATGGGCCAGGATTCCCAGTTCTTCTTGACAGTTGTCAATCACTTTTTCCGATAGTTGATCGTAGTACCTATTAGGAAGACTTACCTGACTGAATCACTACTGTTGGTGTGCCTAACATGATCACCATAAACCGTGGTGAACAATTCCAGGCTATCGCTTTTTATAGGTGCTCGGTATCAAACACCTGAAAGCCACCACTTACCACCCCTGTAACTACGGTCTCGTGGAGAGATTTCATCGATCTATGAAGTCGTATTTATCAACAAAGTACAACACTAGCAACTGGGTAGTTGATTCACCCTTAGTTCTTTTATCGATGCGCAATTCGTTTAAGGAGGACCAAGGATATATCTCAACTGGGCTGTTTTTCTGGCACGCCCTTCTCTTTACCCGGATAATATTTCAATAAATACACATTAATTGACCCAACCTTCACAAGCTATGCCATAAAATGGCGCAGTTGAAATATACGCCATCTAAAACGTCATCCACGCGTACTTACGTCTCTTACCAACTTCAAGGCTGTGATTGTGTTTTTGTCAGAAACGACGCTGTAAAAAGGTCACATACCAAGGCTTGTTCAAGCCACTCGGACAAACACTTCACTCTCAGCCGAGGTAACTGTACTGATACAATCTCCATTGATCCGGCCAAGCTAGCAGTTAAGATACAACCCGATCATACAGTACCGGAAGCGCGGCCATTCACGATAACAGAAAAGACGCGACACAGCATCAGAAACACTACCAGCGACTCAGCACCAGGCATACTACCAGCATTGTCAACAACTCTAGACAAGCAGACCGTATTAGAGAGAAAGATAAATTTCCCTAAGAAATTCAAGATTTATTTTTATTTCTAATTAATCTTCTTCTACTTTTTCTTCTTCTACTTTTCATCATTGCGGACACCCGCCGTATCTCGGGATAAACGAATAAGAATGCATTAATCCTGAGCTATGGCGAGTGTCCACAATGATAGATTTTTGTCTCCTCTTTACACAATCACAGACTCGCTCCGCGTAAAAGCCGATTTTACGGAGAGTATCTGTTCATCTCATCATCGGCCTTCCTCTCCGTCGCTTTCCGGCGACTTATAATGAAAAGACAAGTTTCGCAACGCTGTCGTTGTTGCCCATTAGCACATGTCCAAACCATCTGATCCGCCATTCCATTATCTTGTCTTCAATCGATGCGATGTTGTAGCGCTTTCGGACATCCTCATTGCAGACGTAGTCGAGCAGTGTAATTCGAGAGATCCAGCGGAGGATTTTTGTTTTCATGACGGCGAATCTTCGTTTCGCCTTCCTCGTTGTCAGTAAGCACTTTGAGCTGTGCAAAGCATCAGGTTTCACAACACTCCGATAAATCTTCGGCTTTAGATGGTCGCTGATCTTGCGCTCACAGAGGATGCCGGGGTGGTGCGCCACTTGAGCCACATCGCATTGATGCGCGCAGCAACTTTTCTGAGTGTGTTTCCGTCATCGTTGCGTGTCGAACCGAGATATTAGAAGGCGTGCGTGCGTTCGTAGAAGATCATGTCCGTCAACTTGAATGTTGCCATGTTCGCTTTTATCGGTGGTTGAATACTTTTTGTCTTTTTATTGTTAAGTCGCAGATTTAAATTCGCCAGCCTGTCCTTCCAGGACTGGACTTATTGTTTCAGTTCGGATTTACTCTTTGAGGCGAGCAGAACATCATCTGCATCCCCAGGACACGGACCAGTGCAGGTCTTAGAGATGGCGTCTATGACAAGAATAAAGAGCAGCGAGGAGAGGGCCGAGCCTATGTGCACTTCAACCGCGATAGAGAAGTCCTTGAACATACTGGCACCAGTTTACACCAGACTCTTCGATGAGCTATAGTTTAGTCTGGCCCGGCTAAGCAACTCCTCGAGAAAACCATTGTGTCGCAGCGCGAACCAGATCAAATCGTGTGGCATGAGGCAGATGTGTTTTCCGGGTCCAGAAAGGAAATATGCAGCGGTTTCGACTTCTCGGTATTCTTTCCCGTCAAGAGCCGTGCAGCATGGATGGTGTCTGTTGTGTCACACTTCTTAACGAAACCGCACTGACTTTGCGTAATCGTGACAATCTTCTGCATTCTGCAGTCAACGATTCGCTCAAAAACGTTATTGTGTGCAAAAAAATTTCGTAGTTGCTGCATTTAGCTGGACTGCCTTTCCTATTAAAGATTGTCACTGTGGCACAGCGGTTCCAATCAACCGGGACCAAAGAAGAGTACCAGAGTCGGGAGCGCCACACCTCGGTCGTAATATCTTCAGGACCAGTTGCGTTGCCTTTCTCGCAACAACAAAAAGATTTCAGCGGCTGTGATCGGGTAGACACCACCCTGGACAGGTTTGGCAGTGGGGGTTGGCTCCTGGTGAAACTCCGCTGTCGAGATTTTCTCAAAATACTAACACCACCGATCGACGACCTTGTACTTGTCAACGATGTTTTCGCTTTATTTCTAATGGATATAACCTATTATATAATGTAAGGGCCTTGCAAGTCGCCACTCTTTATTAACGCAAAGTTCGCTACTTGAAATACTTGAAACACGCATTTAAAATAATAAACCTTTCATTACTGATTAACTTCTGCTTAATTCGTTTATTTCAGCATCAAATTAATACACATTGAAGAAAGAAATTAAGCTAGGTTACATCTTCTCAGCATCTATAAGACAAAAATCTGTGTCTATGTATGTTTCGCTAAGACTTTGAAAAATACACAAGAAACACCCACAAAGTAGGTATTATTAAAACTGGGTTATAAAATAATATCGAAAAATAATATCGAAAATAATATCGGGAAAATAATATCGAATAATTAATAAGAAAAAGATTCATTTTTGGGAGGTCAAATGGCCATATTTTTGCTTAATGTGATCTCAATAAAAATACACAACAAACACCCACGAAGTAGGTATTATTCAAGCCTGCATAACACCAGTAAATGACTATCGAAAAATTAAAGAAGGGTTTATTTTGGGGAGTTCAAATGGCATGTTTTCGTTTAATGTGATCTCAATTTTTAATGTTATCCGGCTCACATTACGTCATAGTAATACGTGATAGGGTTTGTTAATATTTTTACGCCATCGTCAAATTATTATCGTTTATTTTTATTACGTTTCTCTCCGGACTATTGTCCTTATCATAGGGAAGGAGGAATCAGAAAGAGTGATTTTATTAGAGCTCTGGAGGTCTCCCTGATATTATATTTATAGAAACGAGTACTTGACGTTGTCCGGGAATAAGACAATAGAATTTTAAGAAACGTTCTATTGGCATTATTATCCTTCGAAGAAGGAGGTTCCTTGTCAGTACTAAATAGATGACGATTTAAGGTGCTGTACAGTCAATATAAGCAACGCATATATTGACCACTACTAAATGGGTGACTATTTGAGAATACCAGATGCGGTACGATCAAAGTTAAGCAATGCATATCCTTGCCAGTACTAAATGGGTTATGATTTGGGAAAACCAAGTGCTGTACAATAGAAGTTAAGTTAAGAAACGCCAGTACTAAGGGGTACGATTTCAGAAGACCAGGTGCTATACAATCAAAGTTAAGCAACGCATATCCTGGCCAGCACTAAATGGGTTATGATTTCGGATGACCAGACGCCGTACAGTTGAATTTAAACAACGCATATTCTGACCATTAACAGCTTTTCTTCTGAACATGAGTCTGCAAGGGTTTCTCAATTCCAGCCGCACCTCTTATGAATATAAGTATGTAGTTGGAGGTTTGGGAAGGATTTTATTCATTTTTTCGTTCATTTCTTTCATTTTTTCATATTTTTTTTGTCCTTCATCTTTTCATTCATTTATTCATTCCCCTTTTTTATTCATGTTTATATATATATATATATATATATATATATATATATATATGTGTGTGTGTGTGTGTGTGTGTGTGTGTGTGTGTGTGTGTGTGTGTGTGTGTGTGATTTACGTTTTCATTTTGATTTTAATGGGTCTACATATTTCTATAAAAGGCGTGTAGGTTACGGGGTTACTCGCTCTTTGTCCATCAGGTTTAAACCAATGTCATTGTTTCTTGGCTGTTGCTTTTTTGTGCTAATGTACGTTGGTAGTTATCGACTATTCCAGTAATAAATTCTTTTCATATAGAACAATTTAGTTTTCATATAGAAAAATTATAGGTTTGAATTGACATAAATGACTTTAAAATTATAGTTTTTAATTTACTTAAAATTTTTCCAAAGATAATAGTTGTTTATCAATAAAAAATCTACACAAATAGTGCATATTTTAGTTTGAGGTACGAACAGCGTAGCTTGTTAAGGGCACACACACATCGATGCCTATTAATGTAGAGTCTGTAGATGCATCTTCTTTTCAACAGTTTGCGGTTAATTACTATTTAAAAACTTAATATTGAGTTCATTGAGAATATCAAAGAAAGAAAATGAAATATAATGAAAGCTGAGTCAAAAATAATAGGTGCCGTCTCATCTGAAAATTGGAAACATTGTCCGGGAATAACATTAATGGAAAATTGCAAATATAGGATCATTTTTTTTTCGTTTTTTTCTCAATATTACATGATTGCATTGAATGAAATAGGTTACATGAACAGATTATATATATATATTCAATTAGCAAAACCACTTCGTCAGATAAAATCTTTTTCATTCCTACACATGCACATATCTGCACATTTTATATGTATGAAGTTGTTGTCTCACCTGGAAGTGCAAAAATATTGATCAGAAAAATCGATGTATCGAATCAAGTAGGGCGTTTAAAATTCAGTTTCCCGAATGTTGCCAATGAATGAATAATTGAAGAATAGTTAGGTTTATGGGTCAGTATTAGAATATCATTCTATATATGACTAATTGCATGGGAACAGAAATAAAAAAAATCAGATCATAGTTGTATCTTCTTCTCTTTTCATACTGACAAAATACTTTTTCATATAATTCTATTTCTTATATTTAATCATAAATTATACGAGTAATGTGTTTAATATGCATTTAATACATGCAAATATTTTGAAACATAAAATGGCAAATGAACTGAAAATAAAAGAGTTAATAAACGTAGTTGTACCCATTGATTTCTATGTTGAGTCTTGGGTATATTGCAACCTGGTTTCAAGGTACTGCTCTGGGATAGTTTTCATCACATTTAAACTTCCTTTACAATGTATTGTATTACCTTTCCTATCTTGTAAATGACATAGTAATCATAGAAATATAAGAAACTTTTGTATACACTCTGATTAAGAGCATTCATCTTTACCAGAAACTATCAATACGATAGAGTTCAAGAGATTTAAACATCTTTATATTATTTTGAACGAATTATTCTCGCTGAACTGTGTGCCTCGGGCTGGTATTTTTTCAAAAAATCCAACGATCCTCAAACTGTAAATGTTGAACCAAAGAGAACAAATTAGGTTTGAAAATACCTTAAGAAATCGCACTATTAATGTTATTTATCATCACATCTTATCGTCATTCAGTCGATTGGAAAAGAAGCACTCCCAAATTTAATACTTCGATGTCATTCACTGTCTTTTCAATCATAGGCTAAGTACATTTTCCACTCTACTTCACGTGGATAAGTTTGTTTGTGTAAATGCCTATGAATAAACTTAATCCAAGAAACTCACTGCCTTTTCGTCTATAGAGTTTCCGTTTTTTATACAATTTCATTCTTTTAGTGTCACACGATATGTCACCTGCTCTTGAACTTTTCTTAACTTTCTTTTTTTTAATTTAGCCGTAGAGTAATTTTCCATAGAGTTTGTCATTTTTATCAAGTTTTTGTAATAATCGATCCATTGCTAGCGATTGATATTTAACATCTTGATCATTGTTGTCAACAACGAGATAATAAATTACAATTTCCTTTGATTGAGAGATCTTTTATGTACTAGCGAAAAGGTAAGATGCGTTGCAACCTTCAGTAGATTATCTAGACCCAACTTATTTGATATTTATATCATAAACTTTAAATAATGCCTCCATGCTTTTTTCACTCTTTTTCCTCTATTTTCTTTTAGAAAACGTATTTTTTATAAATTATTTTTGTTAATTTTATATTAAAATAAATCATCTTTGCATATTTAAAGTAAATGTAACTATTGAAAGTATATTAAATGAAAATGTTATAAGGGTCTAGATACTTTTATAGATAGTAAACATCAATATTATTTTAGAACATGTTTTTTTAACATAGTTCGCCCCAAACAAAGCAGACCGCCACTGTAGATGTAAGGGGCTACTGAGAATTAGGGTGGAAGTTTTTGGTGTCATCCTAAGTTGGGAGCTGTGCAGCGAGATGTCTGTTTACATTAGCTATAAACTTCTGCATGTCGGTACAGTCGGGGAAACAGGGAGTAGGGAGGGAGTTCCAGAGGCCGGCAGCACGAGAAAAGAAGCTATTGAAGTAGAAGGCTCTCCGGCATCTGGGGACCTCCACAATGAATGAATGGGATTTAGTTGATTGTCGGGTTGGTCTAGTGTATTTACGTCGAGGGGGAACTAAAGCAGCAAGTTCATCGGAGCACAATACATTGAAGTATTTGTAAAACAAGCACAAGGATGCACCTTGCGGCGGGGTAACCACATCGGTTTGAATCTTATACTTAGAAAACAAATAAAAATCATTAACACATTTTTTAAATACTGAACAGACGGAACACTGATATTATGCATATACATATTCACGAGACAGGTATATGTATATATTAATTAAAAAATATACCTCATTGTAACTAGCATAAAGGTTTACTTCAGATGTCTGAATAATCAATATCGTACGGAGAAATGAAATCTATTTGCATGAAGAAGCAATATATGAACTCATCCATCTAATCAATAACCATGCAAGCGAACTCCAATTGCATTAGGAAGCCTTACAAAAAAGCTTTAATTATATTGACGATTACTTTTTTCTTCATCTTCTGTGACCTGATGCATTCAATCAAAATCGCATTTTCAGAAGTTAACTGTAACTTTTGTCTATCATTTCGATTGGAGTCATAACTATTTTAAGGTATTTAGTAGAAACGCTTAGCATTGAATTATGTTGTCTTCTGTTTCCAATCAGTTTCTTTTCCTTTCATTCGCTAAAATAAATTCTGGAATATGAGAAAATGTTAATATACATGCAAAAGCAGTGATTAATTTGATAAGAAACATACAGTGATCTCCATAGAAAGTATATATATATATATATATATATATATATATATATATATATATATATATATATATATATATAGAGAGAGAGAGAGAGAGAGAGAGAGAGAGAGAGAGAGACAGAGAGACAGAGAAGAAAAAAGAGTGATAAATATGCGACGATTGTCCAAATTTATTTCAAATTTCAATTGTTCAATGCAAGGTGCATTCAGTAATAAACTAGTGTTTATTATTCTTTCCTTAAGCCAAGGCTTTTCAAAGATCGAAATCTTATCATCAGAGGAGAAATACAAATGGATAAGTTGGCTTTCGAAAAAACCAAAGTTCAAATATTTGAAAAATATGAAAATTATTATTAAAAATTATTAAAATAATTTTTGTTAAAAAAGCGTATTGAATGAAAAGAAAAGTTTCTTGGGTTACTCAATTTTCTTATAAAAATAACTAGAGGGCCCGTGTCCAGGTGCTGTACGAGAAAATTGAGTAACCCAAGAAACTCCTGTACTCATTGCTGAGCCTCGTATTACTATTTTTTTATTTGATTTGATTTGAAAAAAGTAAACAACAAAAATAGTCATATTTGGTTAGATTAAAACCAGCAACCTTTAACAGCAGAACTATTTACTTATACAGTGGTAAAGGCAAATCCACATCGTCAAACCTGGAACTCAACACTTGATATGATCCAAGAAACGAAAATATATATTGTCTTTTATTTTTTAAAAGATAATAAGCTAGCGTGTATTTAACAAAGTTACGTATAGGTGATAAACACACAAATAGAAGAACGGCGAAACCAATCTATAAATAATTTATATGAGTTATATAGGAAACAGCCGAAGAGTATTTAAAGCAAACATTTAAATTCTATACCTCTATTATTACAATATATCCGCGATATATGTTTCACTTAATATATATCGCATATCTTATTCTATTATTAAAATATATCTGTTATACATCTTCCATTTAAGCATATTCGTCTTTTTCAGAATAAGAAAACAAAGAGAAATTCAATTTGTATTCTTTTTCCATAATCTTACCTTATAATGCCACATCTTCAATTTATCAAGGATTTAGGAAGCGTATTTTTCTTCGTAAATTCTACAGAGATCCGATACTATATGGTTTTCTAAACGTTTCACCGCTCCGTCGCTTAGTGCATATTAAAACTCCTATAATCGGTGACACTGTGAAGCAACTTTCCATAATTATCGACACATATCACGTGCAAAAACATAATTCCGATAAAAGCGCGCACAAATTGCGATGTCGACTTCATACAAGTGTAGAAACGTTTCTGATTAGATGCTGCGAATTTACACGTAGTTATTAAAGTAAGCGCTGACTCGTGATATATTTAAAAAATGTTGTTTCCAAAAGTACATCGTATACAAAGCATACACGGTTGCGAGCTGAAAACAAGCTGGGCTGAAAACAAGCTGGGGTTACTGGTATAACGGATCGGATGTTGCAAACCCCAAAGCGCGAAATTTAACCATCACTTATGTCCTCTACCGTTTTATTTTACAAAAGTTTTTTAAAGCATATATATATATATATATATATATATATATATATATATATATATATATATATATATATATATATATATATATATATATATATATGCATGTTTGATTAAACAACAGGGACAATTCCTGTTTGTTTCTTTTTTGATCCATCTTTTCATGTTGACGGACCAATGATCTAATGTTCTGTTCGAGTGTGAACAGGGACTCGCCAAAACTGCTAATGTTTTCGACTCCCATGAGTCTTCATCAGGCATGTGAGAAGTTACGCAAATTAAAATTGGTGAATTTATTAAGAAATTCGATTAAAACATTTTTTTAATGTTATTAAAGGCATTTTAGTATAACTTCTCCCCTCTCATATGGGGCTTGGTTGATGGTAGCTTTGTTTGCTCTAATGAGTAGGCTTCAATTATGGGGAGGCGCAGGTTGCAATTGAAACAGCTAGGATGACAGTGTTTGTTTACTATGTTTCTGAAATCTTTTTGGGATGTCATGTTCTACTAGATGTTGGTAAATAGAGCTATGGGGAGGAGAGGTCACATGTAAGGCGACAAGAGATACTAGTGTAGTCATACAAATATATGTATTGTTGTTGAAGACACATTCTTCCATTGGGCATTTGAATACATACACAGTATTATTAGTTTTTAGTAAACTGTCATCCAACGTGGGGTTAGTTCTTATTAATAAATTAGTTGTTTTAAATTTGTTATAGTAAATAGTGAAACGGAGTTTATGTTTTTTGTCAGTATGAGAGATATGTTTATGTATGATATTTCCCCTACTGACAAAAAACATAATTTTCGTAACATCTCACGTGCCTGATGAAGACTCATGGGAGTCGAAAACGTTAGCAGTTTTAGCGAGTTCCTGTTCACACTCGAATCATTGGTCCGTCAACATTAAAAGATGAATCAAAAAAGAAACAAACAGGAATTGTCCCTGTTGTTTAATCAAACATGCATAAACGAAGAAATGCTGCCTAAGTATATATATATATATATATATATATATATATATATGTGTGTGTGTGTGTTTATGGAATATAAAAAAAGGAAAACCAAAAATATTATTAATGTATTCATCAACGTTTCGTCTTTATTTCATAAAAATAACACACAAGTACAAATATTTGAAACATGGGTAGTAGCAAGAGGAAAGCATAAAAGACCGCTTATGAAAAAATAAAGTATGATCAACAAATAGATGGTAGCGGTGCGAGAAATTGAGTTAACTGTGGACAGTGTGGGGGGGGGGAATGGTAGCGGTCGAGGTTATTAAACCATTAGGGAGGGAGAGCGTGCGTGATGTAAGTCCAAAAGGGTTGCTTATAGAAAACTAAGTTACGGGCTCAAAAAGATGGTGGCAGTAGAAGAAAAATAAGTTAACTATTGAAGGTGTAGGAGTCAACAAAATTGGTAGCGGTGGGGGTTATTTAAATCATGAGGGAGTGTAGAGGAAAAGCTGTATCAAAATAAATTGACAAAAACATTTCGTACAAATATAAGAAAAATCGAATTTTGTTCCCGAAACTCGGTGACAAGCCAAGTACGTTAGGCTGACAGACCCACCTTTACACGAAGATAAAAAAGAAGTATTTATAGTAGCAGTTGTGTCTCTGATGTCACGAGGGCTCGAGTTCTCGCCTGTCGCTGCTGTTTCAGCAATACTCGATCACCAGATCGATTTTTACGGGGCGAAATAAAAATCGAAATCTATCAAGTAGATTTCAGTGCTAGGAAAATTACGAATTCAGAAAAGGAGAAGAAAACAAAATTATTACTTTATTTAGTTAATAATTCTTAAGAAATGAAAATATGTGTGTCTTTTGCTCTGTTCTTTTATTTTTAGATCAAAGGAAGTTTTATTTATGCTGTTTGTTAAAAAGTTACAAATGTAATCTTTGTATTTTTTTAGCCAATGAATGTGTCTGCCGGATTTGATTTGCGCCACCTTGACTTCTTTTTTATTTTCGTTATTTCGACGTAAGTTGGTTTTAATCTGTCAATCGAAACATAATCTGTCTTTTCATTTTTCTTTATGATAAAATATTTCTCTTTTCTTCGAAGAACTTCGTACGGCCCCTCGTATCATGGTTGTAAAGGTCTTTTAACCGCATCTCTACGAACGAAAACGTATTTGCTTTAGTACAAGTTAGAGGACAAATATGCGTGAGACATGTGTTTTGGTAGGTGTGAAAACTACTTTTGACATAATACGTTTCAAAATCTGAAACGTAGTTGTTCGCTCCTGTCAGAGTTGTTTGTTTCTGCGCAAAAAACTTCGCCTGGGAGACACAGTGTCGTGCCGTATACTATTTCGGCTAATGTGGACTGGATGTCTTCCTTGAAATTGGATCGCAATCCCAGAAGAACTAAAGGCAAATTTTCGCTTCACTTAGCAGGATCTGGTTGAGCAGCTAGTGAGGCTTTTAATTGCCTATGGGATCTCTCAACCAGGCCGTTCGATGAAGGGTGATAGGCGGTAGTCTTGATATGATTTACACCCAGTACTAACTCTCTAAATAAATCTGATTGGTATTGCGAACCTCTGTCGGTTGTAATGTGCAGAGGCACTCCGAAATTTGCAATCCACTTTTTTACGAAGATTTTAGTAATGTTTTCAGAAGAAATATCTTTAATAGCGAGTGCTGCAGTCCACCGGGTAAACCTGTCTATCATCGTAAGCACATAGTTATTTTCGTCCGACGAAGGTAAAGGTCCGACTAAGTCGATATGGACGTGAGAAAAACGTGAATCTGGAGGATAAAATTTTCCTAGATTACTTTTGGTGTGTCTGTGTATTTTTGTCCGTTGACAAGCGATACACATTTGCGTTCATTTTCGAATGTCTGTGTGCATTTTCGGCCAGAAAAATATGTCTGTTATTAGTTTTTTAGTAGCACGTTTGCCTGGGTGTGCGATTTCATGAAAGTATTTGAAAACCTTTTTTCGACAAGGAACGGGTAAATATGGTCTAGTGTACTCCTTTGTATCATCATAAAAATACGTATTTCGTTGAAAGGAATAGGAACCTTTTTTTTATTTTGTAGAGTTGTTCTTAGACCAGTTTTGTAGAGAAGTGCTTTGCTCGAGAGCAATGTTTTCAGAATTAAGAGGTTCGTCAATCGCTTGGACATTAGCGAGTCGTGACAGTGCGTCAGCAACTATGTTGTCGTTTCCTAGCGGATGTCTGTACAAAACTGGACAATATAGTTCAACTGGCGTATTTCTCTTGGTGAATACTTAGAAGGTTAGTGGTTTATGATCTGTGAGGATTGTAAATTCTCTGCCTTCCTAACGGTGACGAAAATGTTTACTTGACAAATACACGGCTAAAAGTTCTCTACCAAAAGTGCTATATTTCTGTTAAGGGACGCTTAACTTAGCCGAACAAAAAGAAATGAGTGTTGTCTAACCTCTTATATCCTGTTGCAAAACAGTTCTAATCGCGCTGTTTGATGCGTCGGTCGCTAAAAATAGTTGCTCTGATGGGTCTAAGACAATTAAGTGTATTTTGTTATTTTTTCTTAGCTGTTTCAAAAGCTTTTACAGTTTCGCCAATAAATATTATTTTCTTCTTTTTTGTTTTCATAAGGTCTGTTAATTTCGATAAGATTTCGGAGCAGTTAGGGATGAATCCCCTATAGTAGTTTATAACCCCTATGAACCTTCATAATAGTTTCACATAATTAGGAATTGAAAAAATTTTGATAGCTGCTACTTTTTTGTGCAAAGCTATTATTTCCGAGCTATCAATCTGATGTCCTAAAAAGTTCAGTGATTTTTTTACCGAATTCGCATTTCGCAAGTTTTATTTTTAAACCGTATAAATCTAATCATCTTAACACTTCCTTGGCGTGATCTAAATGTTCGCTTGGCGAGTTACTAGCAATTAGAATATCTTCAATATATGCGAAAACGAGAGGTAATCCTCGTAATACTTCGTCAATAAATCTTTAAAAAGCTTGTGCAGTGTTTCTCAGACTGAAAGGTAAAAGTGTAAACGCAAGAAGATCGAACGGAGTACACATTGCCGTATGGGTATGTCTTTGTAGTGCAGAGCAGGAGAGGCAGCCGACTGCTGTGGACCAAGACGCTTGTCCGCGGCGGTCGAAGAGAAGACATTTGCATATGCGAGATGTCGTTACTGCAAGAAGCAAGAAAACAAACGTGATTGTGACATTCGTTGGGAGGTGAGCGCGAACGGAAGAGAAAGAAGAAGAAGAAGAGAAAGAAGAAGAAGAAGAAGAAGAAGAAGAAGAAGAAGAAGAAGAAAGTGCCGCATTTATTTTTGTGAAAGCTTTGCATTCGTTCAGTTTTCGTCAGACGGGTATCTGGTAATAATCTCTAATGAGATCTATTCTTGAGAAGATAGTAGTTCCGTATAGTGACGACGAAAAATTGTGAATATGCAGTATCGAGTATCTGTCGGGTGTTGTAGCCGGTAGTCGCTACACAGTCTCCAGTCGTTTCCACATTTCTTGGGGACCATATGTAACGGTGATGACCATGGGCTGTTAGAAGGTTGTATGATTCCCAAATCTAACATGTGCTGAAATTCCGCTCTTGCTATTTTAGTTTATTCTGGGCTCATTCGTCTTAGTTTCGCGTGGACCGGTGTGCCGTTTTTCGTGATGTGGTTTTTCGCTTGATGCTTAGTTTTATATGTGTGGGAAAAATGTTTGGTTAATCCGGGGTATTCTTTAATTAGCTCTACGTATTGGAATTTTTGTAACATCGCCGTTCTAATACCAGATGACTGAATGACTGAGAGCTAAGTTTGTTGGTCCGTTAGACGCTGTTCCTTCAAGTTCGCCGTGATATTGCAATACGGTAAAAAAAATCGACACCTAAGATGGGCAGTTTAACGTCCGTTACCATGAAAATCAATCTAAATATATTTTCATACCGAGGTCTAGCGTTAGTGAAACCGAGCTGTATGTTTGAATGCTGCTACCGTTTGAAGCCTTTAACGAATAAATTCGTGTGGCCGGTTTATGCTTATTTTTTCGGTCGAAATTACGCCGGTGTCAATCAAGAACTTTCTCTTCGAATTTCTGTCAAACAGAAAAAGTAGACGCCCGTTTCGTTTGTGTCCGGCGAAGGCAGGCACTCCTTCTCGCCGGTGTGCTCGCTTGTTCAAACGAACAAGGTGGTACATATTTATACGATTTCTTTCCGTTAGAACTTAATCTGATCCTAGCCGAGAATCGACGATGATCTGTGCAGTTTTTCGTTTAGTACTTTGTTAAGTCTTTCAGTTAGACTTGTAAGTGCTGTTTTCAGTTCAGCAATTTCGGTATTTCCTTTTACGTTCACCATGCTGATATTGTGCGTGTGATAAGTACCGCGATATTGTCTGGTTTGCTCTTGCACAGATTTCTCGTCTGAGAAAGTGACGAAGAGTTGTGCCATATTTACTGGTAATTTATCCAGCTACAGTTGTCGTCAAATGCTCTCATCCATTTGCTTGTTTCAGATCAGATTTTCATGAAATGGAGTAGTTACGAGGGTTTTCTATCGTCTATCTCGATGCTATTAAAAAGTTATTTTAAACAAGCAGTTTCGGACTTCCCAATCCTTAGTAGAATTGTTTCTTTCAGGATTTGATAGACTTTATCATTTAGTGGATTTTCCATTAAATCCTCAACTTCCTCTACAATTTTTTGACAAATATAAAACTACTCTGTATATTTTTTTTGTTTTTTTTCTTCGTTTTTCTTTTCTCTGTACTCCACGTGATGGACAGAGAGAAAAAAATAATAATTATGGTGTTGTCTTCTCAGGTTTTCGTTTCGCTCTGCCTTTAGACGTCAGGGTGTTTCTTTCCCGTCGGGGTCACCAAATTTGTAGAAGAAAAGTTGCATCAAAATAAATTGAGAAAAACATTTCGTACAAATATGAGAAAAATCGAATGTTGTTGTCGAAACTCGGTTGACCAACCGAGTACGTTATGCTGAAAGAGAGACTAGTAAACGCATGCTTGAAAAAATAAGTTTTTTTAAAGTAGCAGTTGTCTCTCTGGGGTCACGAGGGCTCGAGTTCTCGCCTGTCGCTGCTGCTTCCACAGAAAAAGGAGGAAGCGTGTATCATGTTTATTGAGGCTATATAGTTGGTTATTGAAGTTGGAGAAATGGAGGGTTAAATATCAAAGTCGCATAAAGGGATGATTTAGGCGGAGGGATAAAGAGGAACATCAGATATAGCAAGGGGAAAGTAATGTATTAATATTATTTATATATATATATATATATATATATATATATATATATATATATATATATATATATATATATAGTACTTCATGTATCAACATAAAATATTATAAGGAGATATAATTTTTTATGTGTCAGATTTCAGTATTTACTTCAACAGTGCTCGATACGTAAGAATGAAACACGGGAGCCTCTGTGTAGCTTGATTGCCATATATATTTTCATTGCTTACTATATATATATATATATATATATATATATATATATATATATATATATATATATATATATATTTATATGTGTGTTTATCGTTCAAGTTTTAAAGTATTGCATGGAAAGTTAATAAAATTGAAATATAAACCAAATTAGCAATACAAGATTAATTTTTTTTTCTTACATTAATCCTATCGATTACGGAATAAAATTCCTTCTTCAGGGGTGACCAGTATTGAGTCATTTTTTTTTTTTCATCAAAAAACAAGAATATTCTTTGTTAATTTGATAAACGTCTTTGATGGTACGACGTCATCGCCGTGCTGTTATGAAATGGCGGGTAGGATTCAAAAACTGGTGTCGAACGAGAGATGCGTTGGCACGCTGTCAAGTAATGTGTGTGTTTATCGTTCAAGTTTTAAAGTATTGCATGGAAAGTTAATAAAATTGAAATATAAGCCAAATTAGCAATACAAGATTAATTTTTTTTTCTTACATTAATCCTATCGATTACGGAATAAAATTCCTTCTTCAGGGGTGACCAGTATTGAGTCATTTTTTTTTTCATCAAAAAACAAGAATAAAGAAACTTATTTCTTTGTTAATCTGATAAACGTCTTTGATGGTACGACGTCATCGCCGTGCTGTTATGAAATGGCGGGTAGGATTCAAAAACCGGTGTCGAACGAGAGATGCGTTGGTTGGCACGCTGTCAAGTAATGTGTGTGTTTATCGTTCAAGTTTTAAAGTATTGTATGGAAAGTTAATAAAATTGAAATATAAGCCAAATTATATATATATATATATATATATATATATATATATATATATATATATATTATGACATCTTCAGAGTAATTGACTTGAAAAAATAAACATCAGAATATTAAAAAACGTTGTTTTGTCCTTTTGTTAAAACATAGCTGTTGGAAATTCAAATGCGTAACATGATACGGATGTTTTTTATTTATTTATATTTATTTTGTTTCATCAAACTACTGTATACCACACTCCCAACATACTTCACACATAATAGCTACAATAAAATGAATAAATAACAAAAAATAAGATAAATATAAATAAATAAAAACATCCGTATCATTTCATAAACATGTTATGCATTTGAATTTTCAACAGCTATGTTTTATTTCGAAAAACTAACAAAAACTTCTTTTATACTATTCTAACGACTATTTTTTTTCAAGTCAATCCCCCTGAGGACGTCATAACATAAATAATGTATGTGTTCACCTTTTCTTATTTTCTATATATATATATATATATATATATATATATATATATATATATATATATATATATATATATATGTGTGCGTGTATGTGCATATATATATATATATATATATATATATATATATATATATATATTCAAATGTGTATATATATATATATTTATATATATACTAGCAAACATATGCATCCTCCAGTCTCATATTTTTGCTAGTTATTTTATTTAATTGCTCTCTCTCTTTTCTCTTTCTCTGTCTGTCTGTCTGTATGTCTGTCTGTCTGTCTGTCTGTCTCTCTCTCTCCCTCTCTTTCTCTTGTTTGTAATAGAACATTTTGTGTGTTCGAATAATCAGAAGGCGGGTAACCAAGGTTGGAATGGCCGCCGGCTATTCCATCATATTCCATTACAATCTAATAAAATTATGTAACTCAATTATATATATTCATAAAAAACAATGGTTATAATTAATTCTATTTATAATTTTTATTAAGATTATGATCGAGGAAAATATTTTAAATATATCTGGAAAGCTGAAAAAACAATCATGAGTGTAGATTTGAAAATATTAATTCATTAGAAACTTTAAAACAAATTAAGTATGTAAGACGCATGATGTTTGGGAAGCTTTGGAATGGGTATATAAAACAGCTGATAAATAGATATCACGAGTGTATATTTGCGAATAATAATTTATTAGAAGCAAATTAAAACAAATTAATTATGTAAATTTGAAAGACGCGTGATGTTTGGGAAAGTTTTGGAATGGGTATATAGGAGCTGATAAGTAGATATAAATAGAGACCGATCAAAACTAATAATATAATTTCGGCTTCAAACAGACGGATACATCATCTCGATTATAATTAGATATATATTAAATATTAATACATTATTTCTCCTCGCTATATTTTATGTTTGTCCTCTCCCCCTGCTTACGGCATCCCCTTATGCGACTTTGATATTTAACACCTCATTTTTCTAGCTTCGATAACCAACTGTTTCACCTCAACACGCTTTTTCGTCACCCCTCATGGTTTAAATAACTTCGATCGTTACCTATTTTTTGCCCCGCTAACCTTCCACAGTTAACTTATTTTTCTTTTACTGCTACCATCTCTTTGAGCCCATCACTTACTTTTTCATAAGCGACCCTTTTGAGCTTACATCACGCACGCTCTCCCTCCCTAATGGGTTAATAACTCTGACCGCTACCATTTCCTCCCCTCACACTTTCCACAGTAAACTAATTTTTTCGCACTACTACCATCTATCTGTAGCTAATAATTTTTCTTTTCATAGGCGGTCATTTTTAACTTTTCTCCTCCTACTACCACTGTTTCAAATATTTATACTTGTGTGTTATTTTCTTCAGATCATAATCCTGAGGAAGTCTTGAAATAAAGACGGATTTTCCTATTTTCATTTTCCATTTTTTATCATTCATATATATATATATATATATATATATATATATATATATATATATATATATATATATATACAGACATGTACATAATCCGCAATACTGGCATGTGGATATTATCGATCAACAGCCGTTAGAAACTGCGATCTCATCAGGTGGAAAATCTGATTCTTCCCTCAGATCATATTTGGTTGTTTCCAAATATGATCTGAGAGAATAGCCAAGTTTTCTTTCCGCCTGATAAGATCTCGGTTTCTAATCGATAACATCGACATGCCAGTATCGCGGATTATGTACATGCCTATATAAATAAAAAATAATTATATATAAGAAGACCGTATTTATAAAGTCCGGTTGAAATTCTTTAGATTTTTATCTGGGCGATGTTTACTTTACCTGAATTACTATATATATATATATATATATATATATATAAACTATCAGATATTTTTGTTAGTATACGAGGCCTGTTTCAAAAGTATCCGACCGTAGGCATGAACAAATATTTCAAATATCTTACGGGGTGGTGACACCAATCTACTTCAATGTAGGCACACACTTAGCCTACCGATCCATCCACTGCGGAAACGCTTCTAGAAGTCTTCTTTTGGAATGGTGTTCATCTCTACTATCGCGTTACACATTATCTCTTCTCTCGTCTCAAAACGGGACCTTTTCAGTGGCGTCTTCAATTTTCGAAACAACCAGAAGTCATGTAGTGGGGAACGATTGTAATTCTATGTTTTGCTAAGAATTGTTGGATCAATTGGGATGAATGTGCGCGGCCGTTGTCGTGATGCAGTTGCTAGTTTTTCGCCGTCCACATAGCTGGTCTTTTGCTCCGAACTGCATCACGGAGACGCCGGAGAATATCTTGATAGTACTCCTTTGTCACTGTTTGTCCTTCCGGTGCGTATTCGTGATGCACAATTCCACGGATATCAAAGAAGACAATCAGCATCACCTTGATTTTACTTCACACTTGTCGCGCTTATCTTGGCCTTAGAGACTCGCGATGCTTCCATTGCGATGACTGTCTTTTTATTTCTGGGTCGTACCCGTACACCCATGACTCACTCATCTCCAGTTATCACGGTGTTCAGAAACCAAGGATCAGTGTTGGCGATTTCCAGAAGATCCTGTGCAACTTCCTGCGACAACACTTGAACACAAATTTCGCAGCCACTCTGTGCATGTTCAAATGATCACGCAAAATTGCATGTGCGGAATCTTTACTCACTCCGACCTCTTTGGCGATCTCCCGCACGGTTGAACGACAATCTTCCATCACCAAATTTCGCACCCTCCCAACAACAGCTGCACTCCGAGCAGTTTGGGGCCTGCCAGAACGCTGGTCACTCTCCGCTGTTGTGCGGCTATTTTTGAATCGGTTGAACCACTCCTTAATTAGTGTTACACCCACCACATCTCCAAACACCTGTTTAATCTTACGAATTTTGCTTTGAGAATCACCAAACTTTTGACAAAATGTGATGCATTAGCTTTGCTCAACACGTTCCGACGAACACGTTGTGTAGCACCTCCCTCAGCGACCGACAGACAGCGACTAACGCATGAAGGCGGTGATAAAATTCACACATGCGCATGAATGTTTCTTCCTTCACTGTGTAGAGTGGCGCCGCCCTGTCGTCTTTATTTCGCACGAAAAAATAAAGGGGGTAGTAATATCTGCGAGTATTGTATCATAGCAACAGAACGGATACTACAAGAAAAGTTTAACAAGGGAAATTATCTCATGACAAAATAAAACAGATGCTACATTACTCCTTACCCAAAGGAAGATTCAATACCCTGTGACAATAAAGAGGAACACTCATCATCAGGAAAAAAGAATGGGGTATTTCGCATGCCGTGTATGCAGATTTAAAAAAAGGGCTTCTCTTCATAGGTGCAGGTGTTTATGGTGGTCTCTGATTTGCACATGTGGATTTCAGGTGATATAAATGAAGAGGACAGCTGGGAAGGGGGAGGGGTTTGGATTGGAGAGAGAAAAAGCAGAGAGGAAGTGGGTTGCACGAAATTCGGTTGGAAATTGAATTACAGTCAAAAACGTTTTTGTTATTCTTTTATTTTTCTGGCACTGTTAGTTAACAAGCTATTTCGGCTAATTCCTGAGGTCGATGGGACTGGAGCAGTCGTTGAATGGATTAAGAAGGTGAAATTAGTGTGTGACTTATCTGGAGTGAAGCGGCTTAAAAATGTCATCCCACTTCGGCTAACTAGGGGGAGGATTCGCAGTTTACCAGCAACTAACTCAAGAAGAAAAATCCGATGCAGCACGAATTAAGGAAGCTCTATTCACTGCCTTTGCCGATTACAGATTTACAGCGTATGAGAAGTTCTAGGCACGTGTATTGCGTCCGGGTGAGACTGTAGACGTATATTTGGCAGATCTGCGGAAACTGTCAGTGCTATTTGGAGAGATACCAGATAATGTACTGGTGTGTGTGTCTGTACGGGGGCTTCCCAACCCTGTGAAAAGGCTGTTGCGGCCTCCTCTAGGGTGGACGATATGACTTTAGAGGAGCTGTTAGCTCGAACTCGAGCATTGATGAAAGACAATGTTGAAGTGGGGGAACCAGTTGTGGCTGCGACACAGCCTACCCGAATCACTCAACCACCTGTGGGCATGGGGCGATCTGATTATACATGTTACAAATGCAACGGCCCTAATCATTTTGCGAGAGACTGCATGCAAATGAGGCAGACTACCCGTCAACGGTGTTATCAGTGCAACAAGACTGGTCATCTGGTAAGAGATTGTCCGGGAAACGAAGTTGGGACAAGATATCAGCGTCAGTCTTTTCTCCAGTCAGAATGTGAACTCGGCGCTACCTGTCATTACCATCTATGTTGATGATACACCATGCTTGGATCTCCTCGACACTGGGTGTTCACGTTCTATCTTGAGTGCAAAACTGATGTCGGTCTTGGTCAAGGCAGAAGATGGGGTAACTACATTGACCGGCGCTACGCAGGCCTGCTACGGAAATGGCACTATTAGGATTCATACAGAGACTGGTAACGTTGCCACAGTCAACGTGCTTATTATGCAAGATTAACCTCTTGATTTTAATATGTTACTTGGCGTTGACGCCATTAAGGCACTCGGTGGCGTTCGCATCACACAATCTGGAAGTGTGGAGTTTGGGGAGGCACAACCCATCTGTGCAGCACTTTGTATTAACGAAGCTGATTTTGTAGCCAAATTTGACGAACGGAAGGGAGTGTGGGTTGCAGCATGGAAATGGTGAGCGAGTTATGCACCAGAGAAACTGGAAACTCGGATTCTGAATATCCAATGTCTAATGAATTAAGGGAGATTATGAATGCGAGTTGCAGACCTGGATAAACAACGGTTTGTTGTTGCCATATAATCATGAGGAGTTTGTCCCACCCAAGGGACTAATACCACTGATGGCTGATCTACAGACCAATAAAAATAAGGTGCGTACTGTGATGGACTATCGTGAATTAAACACCTATGTTGATGCATTCACTGGCGATGCAGATGTTTGCGCAGAGAAAATGCGAGAATGGAGACAGCAAGGAACAAATGTATCCATTCTGGACCTACAGATCCATGTTGAGAGACAGTCATATTTAAAGGACAAAGATATGTTTTACTAGGTTGGGATTTGGCTTAAATGTGGCACCTCTTGTAATGCGGGCTGTGCTCGATGCTGTGTTAGCCCAGGATGAGAAGATAAGGAGAGCAACATCGGCGTATATTATATTAATGAGGATGTGGCGTCGGCAGAATCCGTAAGGAAGCATCTGGACCTTTACGGACTTACTAGTAAGGACCCAGAAAAACTGAAAAATGGTGCAAGAGTGCTGGGATTTGAAATTTGGGCATAGAATGGCCAACTGCAATGGCGGCGAGATACTAGTACTGTGGATGCGCCGAGAACTATGACATGAAGATGTATCTTCTCTATGTGTGGCAAACTGGTGGGGCACTTTCCAGTGTGGCTTCGAGTGGCAACAGGCTTTATTAAAAGTTACGCTACAACTGTTACACAGTACTAGGATGACAAGGTTAGCGATACTGAGCTGGAGTGTATTATAGCAGGTACACTTGCCCGTGTACAGAAATCAGATCCCGTCCGAGGAAAATGGTGCGTGGCCACAAAGGAACTGGATGTGTGGGTGAACGCAAGCTCGCTTGCTGTGGGCGTAGCTCTTGACGCAAGTGGAGCCATCATCGAGGATGCAGGCTGGTTGCTACCAACAAAGGATACCCAACATATAAACGTGGCAGAGCTGGATGCCGTACTAAAAAGACTAAACCTTGCACTCAAATGGAATGCCAATGTGTTACACATAAGAACAGACTCTGTGTGTGTACCACTGGATAACCAATGCGCTCACGGGAAAGTCTCGATTGAGCACAAAGGCCGCAAGTGAGATGCTCATAAGGCAGTGACTGGGCACGATAATCTCACTTGTGAGAGAGTACGACATTTCGATTTATCTAGCACTAGTGAGATCTGGCTAGAACCGAGCAGACTCCCTTGCGAGAGTTTCACAGCGGTGGCTCAATGATATGAAGAGAGAGATTGAACCAACACAGCTGAACGAAACCTGAACCCAACACAGCTGAACGAAATTCATCGACATAGTGGACATCCTGGAATAAGGGGAACATTATATTTTGTGCGTAGAATCGACCCGTCTGTGTCTAAAGCGGCAGTAAAGGCAGTTATTCGGAATTGTGAGGAATGCCAGACAATAGACCCAGCTCCAGTGCAATGGAAAAAGGGAGGGCTCAGTGTGCAGGACGTATGGAACCGGCTAGGCATGGACCTCACACACTACAATCGTTGCCATTTTTTACACTGATCGATTGTGGACCCACGCGGTTTTCAATCTGGCGGCCACTACAACGGCTAGACACTGCACATGTGATCCGGCAATTAGAATCAGTGTTTTTTAACGTGGCCCCCAGCCGAGATTCTGGCTCATAATGACACTGCCTTCTGCAGTCAACAGTTCAGGCAGTTCATGAACGAATGGGGTGTAAACTTTGGACCACGCTGTGCATACAGGCCATCAGGAAATGGTATTATAGAAAGGTTTCATAGGACAGTTAAGCGGATTGCTGCACGAAAGAGCTGCCCTGTTATGGAGGTTGTGTATTGGTACAACGTTACCCCCAAGGATGATATGTTCGCATCATCCGCACCTGCCAATTTGTTGTACTCATGCCAGATCAGAATGAAAGAGGTCAATATTGTGCCCCATTCGAATCACCATGGGATCTCTGCACTTTATGAAGAGGGGCACACAGTTTGGGTGAAAAATCTACAAGGACGTTGCACGTCGAAATTCAGACCAGGTCGTGTCACTGGAGTGATAAGTTCACAGTCGGTGGTCGTCAATGGCACGCCTCGACGTGCGTCCACATCATTTCACAAAACTTGTTTTTTATTCAGCATACAATCGTTTCGGCTTACATCAAGAACATTGTACATATACCTTATGTAGCCAAAACAATTGTATGCTGAATAGAAAACAAGTTTTGTGAAATGATGTAAATCTGTCATTCATAACATTGGATATAGTATAGAATTAAATAGAATATATTGTATGTATATATAGTAAGTTATGAAAATATATTTATGGCAATTAAGCTATACAGAGGCTTCCGCGTTTCATCCCCGTAGGGAATCGCCAGGCTAAAATTTTACCGCGGAAGCCTCTGTGTAACGTAATTGGCATACATATATTTTCATAGCTTACTACCTAGCTCTACTCACTGTTGAAGCAAATACTGAAAATTAATGCATAAAAGATTATATCTCCTTATAACATTTTATGTGGATACATGAAATAATATATATATATATATATATATATATATATATATATATATATATATATTTGGGCAGCATTTTTCTTGGAGAAATATTTCGTTAAATAATACAGATGAACAGATGATCTGTATCTCCATATTTTTTTCTTCCAAAGCCATGTTCAGAGGGTGGGTGTCGAGTAAAGAACATGTATTTTCCCATGTTCAGTGATGGTTTTGGCGAAAGCCATGTGATTGGTTGTAGTATTAATAGAGTATTAGTATTAGTATTAAAAGTAGTTTATGATGTATTCACTGTTATCAGAATCAGTGTTGCTGGCTTTCTGTTTTTGTATGTAGGGATTCTTGACTCGAACTGTTTTTACTTAAGTCTAATCATTTTAGACAAGCTTCTTTTTCTTAAACGTCCAAGTTCATCCAATCGAAACCTCTACTATCTCTCATCCTCCTGTTTTAGTAGCAAGCTCACTAAAAGCTTGTTGGAAATTGTATCCCTCTTCCAGTAAATTCGATCTTTAGAAATGCGATCCGTGTTTTGAATAGAAAATAGAGATAAAATTAAAACAGGAAAAAATCATAAATTATTTTATTTGATATTAATGAGTGAGATATATCTTTTTTTAAAAATCGGCGGAGACGCATCATAGTTGCATATATTTCCTATATATAGGCGTCCCAAATCATAAAAATAGAGACAAGGTTCCCAAAATGAAATAAATTTAAAACAATGCTTCTACGATTGATTAACAAACAAATAAAACCATGAAGTAAAGTTCAAACTTACTCATAGGCAGAAATTGTTCACAACATTAAAGTATTCAAAGTTATTTACGTGTGTCTTTTGTCGAATGTAATAAGCGTGCATATTCGTTGTAATATTTCTAAATAAAATTCTAATGTTTAGTGTGTGTAGTTGCTTTTTCGACTTCACTATTATTTATAATGGAATTTCGGTTGGAAATACAGTAGATAGCAGAACGCGTACTCCGCGTCCAAAATACTAATTCAATTGAACAACAGAATAATCACTTGCGTGCTGTTTTTCATGCTCATATTAAGCAGACAATAAAGGCTTTTCCACGATGTCTCAGTGTGACCAAAATAGATGTAATAATAATAATAATAATAATAATAATAATAATAATAATAATAATAATAATAATAATAATAATAATAATAATAATAATAATAATAATAATAATAATAATAACAACAACAAAAACAACAAAAACAATAACAATATTTTTAAATAATAAAATACATTCGGACTTTAAAAACAACATGCTACAGATACATTCCGGGTCGGGAAAGCTATACATAATTCAAACGGGTTATGATCCCAAATCTGGCCAATCCTCTCGTTCATTCCGATTAATGATATACATTTGATATCCTTTAATCACTATTATTATTGCTCTAGTTCTATCATTCTTTATTGGCCTATTAATTTCTTGATCTATCTTGTTTTGCAAATTGATACACCCAACCACTGATACACGTGGAAGGATTCAAGTCTGCCTGGCCAATTTTTCACTTTCCTTCAGCACTTAATTCTATCTCCTTCTTTATTATCCTTTCTTTTCTTGCGGGATAGTCAAAACCAATTCACACGTCAAAGGCCTCGTGCCAATATAGTAAATGAAGTAATTCTTTTAATTTGCTATCTCTTCCCATTTGATGGTCATTTTCACCTAAGGAGATGCAAGTGTTTTCTAATAACATCAGTGCATTATTCATGTAAACAACCATTGATCACACATGTTGGTGGATTTTATGAAAGATTGCAATGGCGGAGAGGAGATAGTTTCTGTACGCTGAGCAGTCGATACTTGAATCATGTAAACAAATATTACTCACAACTGTTCACGGTTGTTTTGAGCAAAAACTAATGGAGAAATTTTAGATATCTGCAAAACATAGACATTAAAATATAATTTTCTCTTTTCTTTTTTCTATGATAATGAAATTAATATATAATAATAAATATTATGATACTGTTCTCAGAACAAGAATAAGTGATTAATGAAATTTCTAGAATATTTTGACCACTATGGCTTCTAAAGATATTTAGAGTCATCCTCAAACTATTTCGGGGATCAAAAGTCTATTTTTATCCAGCTGTATGAGAGTTACACAAGCACACATGTGGACTTTTGTCGAATTATTAGATGTATGAATTTTCGCCGAATTATAATAACATGTATGAATTTTTATCGAATTATTATAAGATTCGGGCATTTTTGCCGAATTATTAGAAGATGTATGCATTTTTGCCGAATTATTAGAAGATGTATGTATTTTTTCTCTTGAAAAATATTGTTCGTTTTATATATTTATACAAAACATTTTAACTAATATTCTATGAATATTATCGTTCCAAATGATGTGGAGAGATCTTTTCATGAATCTAATCAGGAAAACAGATAATTGTTTTGAATCTCATTATATTCATTTGGACCCTTTTGAACTGATTTTTTTCACATTCCATCAATATGAATCAAGAATAAAGTCGAAGAGTCTGGAGTTCATTGGCAAATTGTATTTTTACTTTTTTACATGATTTCGATTACTTACAGATCTAATCAATTTCATAAGAAAGAATGACTCATGAAATGAGCGTGGGAAATTAAGTTTCGCTGACCACGAATGTCATCGCACTAACAAAGGTCCAATCCGTTGGACAAGTTAAAGGAACTTCTGTTTAATCTCCGTCGTTGTACTGGAAGAGATCGACATCATTTTTAAGCCGATATAGCCTTTTATTCCAAAATGTGATAAATTTGCCTCAATTCAGTTGCTATCACTGTTATTCATTTGCATTGGCTCATTCGCTTATTGAATACTAATCAGTTTTTGTGGTGGAAAAGAGATTATTCGACTCTCTATTATAGAAAAATCCTAAATATTAAAAAATGAGTTATAAAAGTTGATTTGGCCTTTTGGTTAGGGACAAACTGCAATATCTGTTATGATACTAAACTTCATCTTTCTAGACTGACGCAATTTTTATTGTTGTTCCAAGCCAGAGTGCCCCTTTTTAGGAAACTAGATTTTCCTCATATTATAAGTCTGCCCTCGTAGGGTAAGTAAATAGGAACAATGAATCATAAAATATCGATTGCTAAGGGATTTTACGATTGAAATAAATATAGATACTTTAAATATTGATAAGATAAGATCCAGAAATGTATGAAAAAATTTCATAGGTTATTCGCCTAATCTGAAAAGTTATCTAATATTTCGAAATACAGACTACGAAAAAAAACATTATCACAGCTGTTCATAAGTAGGTAAAAGTCTAGAATCCTGAACCAAGTGCGATAAATCGATTTTGTAAATGCAGGCGCTAAAAATGAAAATGTTTATATTTCATTTTTTAGCATTGTCATACCGGATTTAAGCTTGGTGCTTAGGTTAATGAAAAGCATTTTTAGGAGAAAAATATTGTTTTTTCATTTGTTCAGTAAAAGGAAAATGCCTTTCCTTAACCCAAACACTAACCATAGGTCCGAGTGCCAATACGAAAAAAGTAGCAGAATTTTAAAGTTTTACAACCTATGCTGAATCGATTTATCGTCCTTGGTTCGTGATTCTAGACTTTTACCCATAAGTTATATTTAAAGAGTAGCTCTGTCATAACCTGACTATTTACCAGTTGCTTTAGTAATTAACTACGAACAATGTTATGTCTCTGAGCGAATTCATAAATGCGTCGTTGCTGGAATGTCTTTCGATGCTAATCCTCCATATTCCTCAAAATGAATTAATTATGCGTGTAAATCATAAATACTTATTTATAAAATGATTTTATCGACATAAATTGACACAGACTGAGAATTAATTTTTTTCGGATCAGATTGGACAGTTCGTTTTTATTTTACATGAATAATAAACTGTAAATCCAATGGGTCCCTTATAAATCATTATCTATGCAATGGGTCCTTATAAATCATTATCTATGCAATGGGTCCCTATGAATGATGATCGATAAGAACTGTTTTCAACATTTATCTATGCAATTCAAACTAACACTATAGATTTTGGAATACGGTAGTCGATTGATTCTGAGACTCTATGGCTCCCTCATTTGATAGATTACTTCTAATGCATGAGTCGTAAACATATAGAGGTGATTGTGTAGCAGTGCTATAATAATTGCAACTAATGAATTCTATCTGACCCTATGACAATATTCATAAAATAGCAGGATTTACCACAGTGATTTACCACAGTGGTGTCCATTAAAGTTTTGAAGTGTTGTAAAACTGCCAAAGCTGCAAACAGTTACGTTTGCTTTTTCTAGCTTTAAAATCGCAAAATACTAAACATTTGAGTAAATAGCTGACTCATTTGACACGGACTGCATGTTTATGTTCAGTTTAAATTCGATAAAATAGCATTGGTTATTTTATAATGGCAGTGTATTTAATTTTCACTATTTTTATTAGCATTATTTCCCTTACTACTTTTATAATAGTATACGTGTTTTGTTTTGTCATTTTATCCTGATTAACTTCTTTTCGCATAGTTGTAAACATATTTGCTAAGTTATGTTTCCAATTTTCGGCGTGGATTGCTACAAATGTGCGATTAGCAAATTACTTGATGTAGGAAGGAATGTCTGGTAAAATGAAAAGCAAAAAACAAATTGAAGAGCTGTTGTTTACGAGCGAAACAAGCGGACGGGGAAAGCCAAAATAACGCGGCAAAACGTGAAGAATGTGACACGGAAAGAGTAAACTTTAAAAAAATGGTAACGAATACGCATCGAGAGATAAATTAGAGAAAAAAGAGAAAAATGCACGTTTTAGAGATTTAAATCAAAGCAAAAACAATACATGAGAAAATATGAAAATATGTAAATACTAAACATTAAATAAAACGAAATAAGAAAGAAGAAAGAACAGAGAACATAGATTAAAGTAAATAAGAGAAAGAAGAACGAAAAACAAAATTAAATGAAGGTTTGAACAGAAAATAATAAATAAAATAGGACTTTATCAGAGATAAAGAAAAATAGAGGATAGACTTAGAAGAAGAAGAAGAAGAAGAAGAAGAAGAAGAAGAAGAAGAAGAAGAAGAAGAAGAAGAAGAAGAAGAAGAAGAAGAAGAAGAAAACAAATTATTGTGAAGAAGAAAAACTAGGACCATAAAGTAGAAGGTAAACGATAGAGTTAAATAATAAGAAGAAAACAGGATGCAAAATCTTAAGAAGAAGAAGACAAATAGGATGAAAAAAGAGATGAAAAGGGAGAAAAAAGAAAAATAGGATTAAAAAAAATTTATGAAAAAGAAGAATTAGAAGAAGTAATAGAAGAAAAGGGAAAGAGGAGAAAGAGAAGACGGCGAATAAATAGAATGAAGCAAAAGAACGAAAAAGAAAAGCGAGAAAAAGGAGAAAAAAGCATGGAGAATTAGAAGAAAAAGAAGAACAAGAATAAGACGAAGAAGAATAAAGAAAATCAAGAATAACAAAAATGATGATGAAGAAGAAAAAGAAGAACAAAAATGTGATGAAAGAAAGAAAAATAGGATTAAAATGAAGAACAAGAAAGGAAGAAGTAAAATAGGATAAACAAGAAGAATTAGACGAAGAAAAAGAAAAAAGAAGAGGAAGAAGAAGAAAAGAAAGAATAATCGGATGAATCAAAGATATAAAAAGAACGAGAAGAAGAAGAAGAAGAGGAGGAAGATGAAGAAGAAGAGGAAAAAAAGAAGAAGAAGAAGAAGAAGAAGAAGAAGAAGAAATATAAAAAAGATAGAAGAAAAAAAAGAGGAGAGTTATAAGAAGAAAAATAGGACGAAGAAGAAAAAGAAGAACGAAGAAAAAGCTACTACATTGTATGCTCGATTTTTGAGAAACGTGCTTTACTATATCCGATTCTTCGTAAAGGATGGTCATCAACAAAAACCTTTGTCCACAATGCAATTAACTTGATGTTTCATGCTAATTCTACTCTCATTTAAAAGATTGCGTAATTGTACTTCGTAAATCTTATTTTACTTCTTTTGCTTTTGTCTTTCTTCTCTGGACAGTTGTTTTCTTTCTGCGAGGAGCAAGCAGCACGCAGAAACTACTCCTACTACTATTCGTTCTATTGATTCCTACGACCAGAAATGATTGTAATTTTGGAATGGGTAGTAGATGTTATACTATCTGAATGGTGATACAGTCATTGTATTAGTCGTGTTCATTTGCGCTGACCTTTTGGGAATCATGTTTTAGAGTTATCGTTGCCTCGGATCGGTTTTTCAAATATTTAAGAAGAGCTTTCGGGGTTTATTTTTCCGTTGACTTTGTTTTGTTTTTTTGTTTGGCAAAAAGTTTGCAAAACAAAGCACATTAAAAAGCGATAAGAAGGATGCCACATCGACTTTTCAAAGCAAATATAAGAAGTGAAAATAGAAAAACTTTTAAAAGCTACGATTAAAAAATACAATTAAGATTACTAACACAACAAGTTAACGATTTGATAAAAAAAAAACGATACTTTCATGTTGTAGGAAATGTCATATTTAATTTCTTCATTTTCATTTCAAATTGTTGAGATGCACACGATGCACACATCCTCTGTTGGTTCAAGTTTAACAGCTTCAAAAAGTATTTCGCACAAAAAGTAAGTATTCTCCATACAATGGCTTTTCACAAAACATATCTTTCTAAACGTTTCTTTTTTATATACGGTTCGCTTTTTCAGTCATATGTGCACACAGTCATTTGTTTACATGTCGCTATAAAAATATATTGAAAGATATTGAAAGACAAAAACACTCTTCACTGTAATGTAAATATTTAAACGCTTAATGGAATTATTTACAGTGACGTCACACACTAACGTAAATATAAACGATTGTTTACACACATGCACGCGCATCTGAAGACTGATAAGGCGTGTACGTTCTTCCAGCCGAGGGCACCCATAGGCACCGCCTACATTTCCAACACTTTTACTGGCACATGGGATATAAACTTAGTTTTACGTATCCACCCAGACACACGTATAAAAAAAGCTCTTCACATTTTGCCAATATTTTTTAGACTTTTTATCAATAACTACAAAAAATAAGAAAACTGAAACAATTCATCAAAATTCATATGTAAAATACACAAAAAGCGTTAAAAGTGAAGACATCGTATTTACAATTTTGCGAACGGTCGTTCATTATAATTCTCAATCTTGCCAAGATTTTATTAGATACTTATATAATTATTAGATATAGCTCTTCACTTATTTTAATGGATTGAATTCGCGTGGTAACATAACAATTGTTTAAATACACAGACCCCAAAACAAGCGTATGATATATATTTCATTTTCGTTGACATTTGACAATTGATTTAATATATTATAAATTGCTAAGGTATAAAAGGCGTAGGTAAGATTGAGACGGGCATGAAACTTGAACCGTTTTTCAGGGTTTTTATTTTAAACGAAGTTACCATCATATTATTTCGTCATGAAAACGAAAAAAAAAGAAGACCTGTTCAATGAATTCTCACGCATGTTGTGGCATTTTTGATTGGGAAATTTGAACCTTCCAGGCGAAATGAAGAGTCTACTGTTATGACGTTGGAACAATACTTTGTTGTGTGAAAATCAAACCGAAATAAATAAAAATATTGTCAACAGGTATGTAGTGCTTTTTTATTTATTGTAATCATATATTCACAAATACATGTGTATACTATGGAATTAGAGTTGATAACAATATTAAATAAAATGCATGTAAGAACTGATAAAATATCAATAAGCCTTTTATATTAATGGAGAATTTTTAAATAGTTTTAGAAGTGTTCTTTATCTATACAATCTCAAACAATGCGATGCATTGTTTAGATTTAACTTTTGTATTTTTAATAAATATCTTCTATTATTTCTCATTCATTTTTGAATGAATATAGTTGTTGCCCTGTTTCATGTCAAGCATCTACGTGGTGGTGAAATAATAATAATAATAATAATAATAATAATAATAATAATAATAATAATAATAATAATAATAATAATAATAATAATAATCATTATTATTATTATTATTATTATTATTATTATTATTATTATTATTATTATTCCACCACCACTACACCACGTAGATGCTTGACATGAAACATGGCAACAACTATGATCATGATGACGACGATGACGACTCATTGTCAGCGTGTGTGATGTTTGCGTGTTCCCTATAGAAAGAAAAGTTAGAGAATCTAAATAAAATCTAAAATATAGAATTTACCGTACAAGGACAATGGAAGTAGTCTCGAATCTCTAAGTGCACCCTTAAACGGACTATGAGACCATAACCCCTTAAATCTTCAAATTTTCTAGGAAGACAATAGAAGTGGTCCCAAATATCTAAGTAAGCTATGGGGGTTGAACCCTCTTTTAACATTTTAAATATATCCTATTTGGAGTAAATTTATATAATATGTCTAAAATTCTCAGGGGAAGACAATGCAAGTGGTCCCGATTTTTTAAAATAAAATTATATGAAATCAAAAGAATATATTTTTCAGGAGAAAAACATACATACATATATATATATATACAGAAGAACATCTTTCCGTCTGTTACTAGGAAGTGCACTTTAAAAATAAGTGTATTCACATATACGATTTGCATGTGAACATAAGGGAAGTAGTTGTGCGTCTCTAGCTGCCCGCTAAATGAGGCGATGACAGTAGTCTAACATGTTACACAATGAAATTAATCTATTGATGAGTGTTAGGTTAAGAGTATTAATATATAACTGAATAGCTCAGAGGGTAAGCTATCTAGTTGTCAACATCAATGGTTATGTTTTAGTAAACACTCCTTAATATGATCTTTTTAAGTAAATCATATTCAAGAAAACTGTTCACACATTGAAAGCTTGAGGAAGAGAAAGGTCCCGAAAATAACCTATAAAATATACTATAAAAAAAGGGAAACGAAAAAAGAAAATGTGATTTACCTTGCTCCTAAAACGTCTAAAATACTCAGTAAGATATAGTAAGTTACACATTTATTTGTCTATTCATTAATTTTGTTTCGCTCACTTGTGTTCTTAAGATTTTCTCTACATTGATGAGAGCTAAATCTTGAAACGTTGGCTTATGTATGGAAATATTATTTAATATCATTTACTCAAAATTAATATTGTTATATATATGAATAAAACTGGGGATAAAATTATCCGACGTAATGGAAAATGAAAAAGGAAAGCCAATACTGTTATTTATGTATTCATCAACGTTTCGTCGTTATTGAAAGACTTCATCAGGATGAAGAAAAATGTAGAAAAATCATACAGATATTAATTTTGATTCGTCAGAACATGTCCAAATTTCGGCATGGCTGTAGATATGAACAAGCAAAAAATGAAAATCACGATTTTTGGTTATGGCGTTATCAGCAGTAGTCTGCCACTTTCAAGGGACGCAAAGTGAATGGGATGATGGCTTTGACTTATTAGCTTCCTATGTCTATTTTTAGACATTTCTTTTTAATAAAGACGAAACGTTGATGAATACATAAATAACACACGTGTGTATATATATATATATATATATATATATATATATATATATATATATATATATATATATATATATATATATGAAGCGTCGATTCTTCCCATGAATGTGAGATCTACTTAAATATTAAGTATTAGCTATGACAGTCACATATGATCTCGATAAATTTGATTTTTTATCACGCATCTTATTTTGCATCAATCTACATATTATACGACTGGGCAAGGATTCTTATCACGAGCAAAAAAAAAACAGCTACTTAGAGAAAGACGTGCGTACATACTTTATTCTATAGATTTAGAAATAGTGTTATTACAAACAAAAAGGTGACGAAGATAATGTTAAACTTGGTTAAGATATCCCGGGTTATGTGTTATTATTATTATTATTATTATTATTATTATTATTATTATTATTATTATTATTATTATTATTATTATTATTATTATTATTATTATTTGTACTTACTAGGAGTTCTCACGCAAGTTATTGTCAGTGATTGCTCACAGACAACAACCAGTGGTGTTCCCTGGAGTCTGAGTGACAACAAGCCTCCCCAACGTTCCATTACTCTCTACCTCTTTTCGATCACCACCGCAAATGACCTTGCGGTATCGCAGCAGCCGCCTATCATTGATTTCTCGCTGGTAAAGACCATTGGTTTCCCCTGGGATTTCGGTGGCAATAAGCCTCCCCAACGTCCCAGTACTCTTTGCACTCTTCTAGTTCAGGTCTAGTTAGTGCTGTCTAACCTCGGTCTTCCCATCCTCATTGACTCTCTATTTTGTTTGGTGTCAGCCGAGGTCGGTGCCATTTATTTGGGGGGGGGGGGGCAGCTTATGATGTTTCTTACAGTTTCTGTTCATTGGTTTGTGACGTGCCGTGCTTCCTGTGGTTTTGTTTTTCTTCCTGTTTTCCATGTGACTGGTTACCATTCGTAGCTTATACGGGTTGGTTTCCGCATTCGAGGATTTTTCTTAAGATGGCAGCTGTTTTTTGATCATTGCCGTCCTTTATATGGTCTCAGAGATCCCTTTGAATCCAATTGCTCTCAGTCTTTTTTCCAGGTTTTTGGAACTATTCCTAGTGCTCCTACGATTATTGGTATTATATTTACTTTCTTCATGCTCCATATTCCTTTTGGTTTTCTGGCAAGTTCCGTGTATTTGTTTTGTGTTTTCGTCTTCTTGGTCTTCACTCTGTGTTCTGCTGGAACAGCGAAGTCTACGATTTAGTACGATTTTTCCTTCTTGACAATTATTATAACATTCGATCTCCTTGCTTGTAAATCCATATCCCAGAGGATTTTGTGTTTTTCGTTTTCCAGTACTTACTCTGGTTTATGTTTGTAACTTGTCTGCGTGTTCTGTGTGTTCGAAATGCAATTGTTTGCACAGTTGCACAGTTCCCAGTGTACTGCTTTCCCTACGCAGTCGTGTCTGTTCTTGTATTCTTTATTATTATTATTATTATTATTATTATTATTATTATTGAGTAGTAGTAGTAGTAGTAGTAGTAGTAGTAGTAGTAGTAGTAGTAGTAGTAGTAGTAGTAGTAGTATGTTTATTTGATATCCGTTGGTTCTAAAAATATTATCTAGATTACCTGATACCGGTAATTGATTTGCTCATTCATTTTAGCATTAAATTTCATATTTTACATTATTTTGTGTTTTGCTTTGGTATCGGTGCGTGTAAATTGCTATATACCCTCCGTCAAAAATGACGAAAAAAGTATGCTTAGCCAGTGTTCGCACTCGCTTTTTTATTTAAATATGTTACTTAAATATTTATATACAATCATAGAATTACATCATTAATTTAATTTTTCATATGTAAATTATTACTATAATTTATGATGATCTTACACATCACTCGATAAGTCGCAGTCCTAATGAACAAAATAATTTCAGACAAAATTCGACTTTATTTATCAAATAGTCTCCTTCTAAGGTGATACAATGATTCCAAATTTTCTCTAACAATTCAATGCCTTCTTTCTATTGTCTTTAATCTTAAAATCTTAAAAGTTGCCGATATCACTTCTTAATTTGAGTCATTTTTCTCCTTGGAACATTCTTTTGAGGTCAGTTGTTAAGGGCCATATCTGAAGAATAAGATTGGTGAAGAAGTAATTCGAAGTGTAATTCATGTATTTTCGCCATCGCTGAGATCGATTTGTGACAGTGCATTGTCTTGGTGGTGAAAAGGCACTTTGTTCTTCTTCATTTGTGCGTTTTCCTTTAAAACGCCGCACTGATAAGGCTATATCATATTAGCTATTAGTGGTTCTTCAGGAATAAAATATCTTGCGCATCCAAAACTAGGAGGCGTTGCCCACTGACGTTTGCGGGTTTGGTCGCTTTGGACAGATTTCACCTGCTGCTGCCCACTCCACTGACTGCCAATTTGACTCCGGAGTAAAGTTGAGGATCCATGTTTCATCCATTGTCACATATTGACGCAAAAACTCATTTTTGTTTCGTTGAAACAGTTGTAAACAACGCATTGTTAGCAAATGCGGCACCAACTTTGAGCACAGCTTTCTCATTAACAAATGTTAATTCAAATTGGTGAATATCGTCAACTAATCTGCTATTTTACGAAACTAAAATTTACGATCGGGGAAAGCGAGTTTGTTGACTTTTCAAAACATTTTTCCATCAGAACTGCCGAATTTGGGCGATCTGAACTGAACTGGTGTCACACAGACACAAATGATGCTGAACGCATCATTTGTGTCTGTGCGACATCTTAACCGTTGTTTTGGGGGTGGGGAGCAGAGTCCGAATAACACTTATCAAGCCATTGCTTTGCTTGAACAGTATTTTCCCATCAGAAAGAAATGCTTTATAAACACACGAAACCCAGATGTGTGCATTCTTTTGAAAATTTGCAACAGTAGCTAAAATAACTGTAATTTGTAAATTAATAAGCCGATCGGAATTCCAACACGAGCCATTTAAAGATTAGTAATTTATAAAAATTATATGGAATTTTTATTAATAGCTCCGTCTATATATTAAGCCCGGGACTTATTGAGCGATGTGTTAAAGAAAATAAACACCCACCGTTGACTTTTTATTATAGAGTAGAGGTCTTCTTTCCAAGCGGCGTGGTAAGTCTGTGGTAGTTGTCTGATCCGCTATTTGCTTTCTATCTTCCCTATACCACTTTAAAAAAAGGTTTCGTTCGTTGGGCTAGAAAAATCATGTTTTCCTCGTTTAATTTTGCGTGATAGGATGTAAGTACATATATTTATATAGAAGGAAATATAGAAATAAATGCACATTCGTCTTCATTATAGGACTTCGCTACTATGATTGAGGATAGTCGGCAAGATTTTAACACTTGATGATTTGAAACCGACGGTATCAAGCTGCCTAGAATGGGAGCACTGAAAGATGGTACAGAATGAGAGGATATATGTGCGTATCACACACATCCGCTCTTCCCTTCAAAGTAAGATGTCTCAAAGACCACAGGCGGCCTCAGCCTTAACTGCTTTCAACACTTCCGAACAATTTTTCTCCAACTGGATATCAGTACAAAACCAGACGCGGGGTATCTTGCAAGGTCCATCCGTCCAGCTAAAAGGGTTCCTGAATAGGTACACCTCTCGAGACACTAATGTGCATGCCAACAGACTTGTCGCACTTGATTTTGGCCCCTGTCACTTGTTCATACCGTCTTATTTCCATGTCAACGACCCTAACCCTAACCCTAACCCTATCCCTAACCCTAACCCTAACCCTAACCTTAACCCTAACCCAAGCACAGTGACGTCGTCGGCATAGGCGGAGTACTTAATCATGGTGCAAGCACCAGACAAAGTAATCCCTCGAAGGACCGGATTCACCCTAAGCTTGGGAAGGAAAGGTTCTTTTCTGAGAAGTAGATGTAGAGGGAGTAATGGGTGAGAGAGGGGCGGTATTTCAGTTACATTAGAGAGGGGCGTATGTTTGGGGGTGTTGCAAGGTGTGCAGAACGTTGACGGTCTGGCGGAAGGGGAGGTAAGTGGGGGTCAGGGATGTCATGTTGTTATCTTTTTTAAGTAGGGCGGATTTGACCGAGGCTGGCATAGGCTTGGCTGGGAAGCGACGTTCTTTTGTAAGGGAAGTTGGATTTACTGACTTACATGGCGTTTCTGGGACCAAGTTTTTTTCCTTTTTCTCCCCACATTTTTTCTGTTCGCGTCCAAATTGTCTTAACTTTAGTTTTTAAATTGTTTCCCACCCGGGTCCTTACTAGTTTTAATTTTTAGTAATTCCTCTTCAGAGAGAGCGTTCGCATAGTACTTTGAGGAGAATTTTTTTAAAGAAACTAACGTCCATTCGTCTTTTTTCCGGAGATTCACAAGTTGAATTACACAATTTATCAAACTCGTCTGGTGTGATAGTCTCTTTTGGGGTGGACTTTGGTGGTGAATTAATTGGTTGTCTAACATTGTTGGTTTGTTTCTTCTCGACTTTTGGAGTCAAGTGCTCTAAGCGTCTATTTTTAGGGTTGTGTTTATTTCTGGTGGGGCACGTAAAAGTAAGATGCCCCAACTTCGTTACAGATCCAACAAGTCAGTCTGCTTCCTGCTACGACTATAGGGAGTTTCTCTCCCCCTCATCCCCCCACTCGAGAAAAAATAACTAAAACGTAATTCCTGTTTTGGATGTCAAGCGTGAACGAAGAACCCACAGTATATCAAAGAACCAATTTTGATACTCATGTTTAAATATGCTATTGAAGGCGCCTCAGTCATATCAAAGAACTAGTTTTGTTATTCTTCCAAAATGGTCACTATAGAATCAAACTAACACTTACCGGCATAACGGCCTCAACTGGCATCCATCTCATAGAATAATACTTTTTCGAATGAATGGCCACTTATGAATCTCAGCCAATCAGAACACAGAGAATGGACTTTCCCTTCTGAGCATAATGGAACATTCTAGCCTTATTATAAACCGGCATTTTTATGTGCTTGGCAGTCTGACTTATCTTGTTGCTCAACTGGTCATACAGTCGAGCTCTAAGCACCGACTCTATATGGCGCTACGAACAAGATATATGGATTCTGAAGATTGGGAGCAGTACCTCTTCAAAGCAGGGATCTCTGCTAGCTCTGTTCGAACTTATGCTGCGACATTTGCAAGTGAAAAGCTGACAAAGAAGAACCTGCAAATGATGGATTGGGCCATGTTGAAAGAGCTACGGATCGCGACATTGGGAGAAGCCCTCTCAATCCTTAAAGAAGCTAAGGAACTCAGCCGCTAAACTGCCCCAGCTCCACCTTGAAATGACCCCCCAACAATTCAGAAAATTCAGAATTGATTGGGAAGTATTCACCAAGATGACGGGTATGCCAACATCTCAGACCAACATACAGCTATACAGTTCTGCTAATGAGTCCGTCCAGAATGCTATAGTCAACACTCACCCTAAATTCTTCACCATTGACCCAGACAAGCTACTAGAAATGATAGAGACATTGGTTACTCGAAGGTCGAATCCCATCGTTCATCGCCTTACTTTTGCCTCCATGTCACAGGGTCAGACTGAGACAATACAGAACTATCTCGTCCGTCTCCGGACCACAGCCCTGGACTGCAACTTTTTATGTCCCCTTTGTGAGCATGACCTGTCTAACATGTACATCAAGGACCAGCTCATAAGGGGAATAGCAAACAATACTCTCCAAGCAGACCTGCTGGCCAAAGCTGGAACACTTACAACTCTCGAACAAAATGTTCGTCATTCTAAGGCGTTCGAATCGGCATTAAAAGACCAAACTTCAATGACTGACACCTCTGACATGGCTATTACACGGATATCTACGTACCGCAAGCCAACAACCAGTGCTCAAGCTAATAAAGGTCACGTTAGTATCAGCAACTCCGCCAAACGTGATAACTTTCAAGCTTGCATGGGTTGCGGTAGCCATTATCATGGTATCCCAGGAACAAGCTCCCGCCAGTTAAAATGTCCAGCGTGGGGTCAAACATGCAGCACTTGTGGGAAACTTAACCACCTTTCAAGAGTGTGCCGAGCAAAGAAACTCTGTATTGGAATTAACGAGGCTCTCATGGATTCTCTTATTGCTTACATCACATTTAACCAGACAAGGGATACATATACGACCGGAAGTGAAAATCAAATAGCAGAAATAGATGCATATGTTATCTCATTCTCACCAAATCCAGATCCCAGACAAGCGAAGAACATCCCTGGTGACTACCGAACAAAGCTGAACGTTTTCCTGATAGTGGGTCCACTATATGTCTAGGGGCATCAAAGCATCTGTTTAACATGGGGCTCACAATGAATAACTTAGTACCATCAAGAAAAATCGTTCGGACTGTGGGAGATTTCACACTTGTGTGTCAGGGATGGTTACCTGTGAAATTCGAAGTTCGTGGAAGAACAACCAAGCAAGCCCTTTACATTGTGATGGGATCCAGCGACTTTATTTGAGAATGCTGCCTGAAGATTTCCAAAACTCTGCGGCAGCATTTTCAACCCAGGTAAATATCGCAATACAACACATTCAGTATGTGAATCAATTGCCAAGTCGCCCCAAAAGCCTTCCCTTCACCCCGACGGAAGAAAACAACAGTAGACTTAAGGATTGGCTCCTAGAGCATTTTGCCAAGACAACGTTCAAAAACGATGGGGTGTTCCCATCTATGTCCGGCCCCACCGCCCATATTCACCTTAAAGAGGGAACGGTCCCAAAAGCCAGACACAACCCAATTCCCGTGCCTTATCATTTCAAGGAGCAAGTACGACTCGCATTTTGGGATGATGTTAAAAGAGGCATTCTTACTCCAGTGCCCGTGGGTACCCCTACTGATTGGTGACGCACTATGGTAATCACTGCAAAAAAAGATGGAAAACCAAGAAGAACGGTGGACTATCAGCATTTAAACTCGCAGTGCAAACGAGAAACGCACCACACTAGCTCGCCATTCCGATTGGCATTACAGGTGCCACCCAACAAAAAAAACCGTCTGAGATGCAATGGATGATTATCATTCAATGTCTCTAGATGAGGAATCTCAACTACTTACAACTTTCATCACGGAGTGGGTTCGTTTCATGTATCTCCGCATGCCTCAGGGATACTTAGCCTCCGATGATGCCTATACGCGTAGATATGATGAGATCATTAAGGACATTCCTCGCAAAGTGAAGGTCGTTGATGATACGCTACTTTTTGACAACAGTATAGAAGATGCCTTCTATCATAAATTTGACTACCTATCGCTTTGCAAAAAAAACGGAATTGTCCTTAACAAAAATAAATTCCAATTTTGCAAAGATGTTGTTCAGTTTGGAGGCCTTCAAATAACATCATCACGAGTAGCCCCTACCGAGAATTTACTCAATACAATTGCCAACTTTCCTATCCTAAAGAATATAACTGATGCAAGGTCTTGGTTTGGATTAGTTAACCAAGTAGCATGGGCACATTCCCTAAGCCCCATAATGTCTCCCTTTCGAGACCTTGTCAAACAAAAGTCATGCTTCATTTGGAATCAGGATCTCGAGAATGCATTTTTCACATCCAGGCAAATTATTGTGAATTTGGTAAAAAAGGGTGTAACGACCTTTGATATTAGAAGAGCAACCTGCCTTGCTCCAGACTGGAGTAAAGAAGGTATGGGTTTTCTTGCTATTACAAAAACACTGCATATGTTCCACTGAGAAAGAACCGGTATGTTGTCCTGAAGGCTGGCATATCGTATTTGCAGGCAGCAGATTTTGCACAGATGTGGAGCGCCGATATGCACCCATTGAAGGCGAAGCAGCAGCAATCGCCTGGGCATTAGACAACTGCCGTATATTCATTATGGGCTTCCCTAGTGTAGTAGTAACAGACCACCAGCCCTTACTAGGAGTATTTGGCGACAGGGACCTGATGCAAGATACATAACCCGCTCCTCTTGAAGCTTAAAGAGAAATCACTCAGGTACTTTTTTACATATCCAACACTGCCCAGGAAAGTTGCATCAGGGTTCCGATGCCGTCTCTCGCAACCCAGTCCCTACAATGAGTGCCCTTACATCCCTATCTTCCACACACCCTTCCTCTGAAGACATCCATCTCTCGGATAAAATAGATGCTATGGTGGAGGTAGCAACCCAGCAGGCCATGAACGATTTTAAAGACAACGATACAATCCTGTCAGCTGATCACGTACGTGTATCAGGCCGAAATGATCGATCTTACACGACTCTGATCAACATAATACAACTAGGTTTTCCATCCAAACGTTCACTTACTGAACCGGAAATCCGTAACTTCTGGGATGTACGCCATCAACTAAGTACCGACAGGAGCTTAGCACTGATGGATGTGAGAATTGTAGTATCCAAATCTCTCAGAGGAAAAGTACTACAGGGCGTGGTTGGCATGACAGCCCGTGCCAATGAATCGGTGTATTGGCCTGGTATGAATGCATCACCATGCAACTTTCGAGCCAATTGCCTTATTCTGCACAAACATTGCCCCAAGTCAGCCACCTGAACCACTCGTATTAACCCAAGCTCCAGATTGGCCCTTCCAGCAGATAGTGATGGACCTTTTTTACGTCGGACACATTGCATAACTTGTCTGTGCAGACAGACTCACTGGCTGGATTATTTTGTATCATCTTAAACCAGGTCATGCCATTACCTCAAAACTAATATCTATTTGTCGGAAACTATTCCACACATATGGCACCCCAGAAAAACTTAGTAGCGATGGTGGCCCAACTTTTAATTCCAACATGTTTCAGCAATTCCTCGAGACATGGTGTGTGAAGCACAGACAGTCTTCAGTGGCATATCGTCAATCTAATGGCCGAGCAGAGTTAGCTGTAAAAACAGCGAAGAGGATAATTCATAGAAATACAGGTCCCCAGGGCTCATTGAATAATGACAGTGTTGCCAGAGCCATCCTGCAGTATCGCAACACCCCTATCCAAGGCATTGGTCTATCCCCAGCACAACCCTTGCTCCACCGCCGACTTCGTGACTTCATACCATCTCAACCCGCACTATATAAACCACATGCAAAATGGATAGCTGCAGCTAGGAACCGTGAGATAAGCTTATCTCAGCGCAATGCTCACCTCACCGAGCGGTACAATCGCACACCGCATACTTTATGCCCACTCCAAGAAGGACAAAGAGTATAAATACAACGTGCAAACAATCGTCGATGGGACACAACAGGTTGTGTTGTCGAAACTCTCCCTAACCGTCAGTATTGGATCAGGATTGATGGGTCAGGCAGAATCCCTTTGCGAAACCGCAGATTCCTCAAAAAACTTGCAACACTTGTAATTCCAGTCCTTATTCCCAGTGCTTTGCCTGAATCTCCCAATCCAACGCCTTGCGATTCCCATACACCTGGTACACCATTGCCACATAGCAGAGGAGATGTAATGACATCGTCGAGGCACCCAACACCACCCATCACTGCTAAACCAATGCCAGTGAAATCTGCCCGGGCATTGTCCAGGTTACTCCCCCACAATCAACCAGGCCAGAAGGAACTCATTCTTCCCCAAAGACCATTGCGTTCGCGTACTGAGGGGAAGGGGGGAGATATAGAATGAAACTAACACTTACCGGCATAACGGTTTCAACTGGCATCCATCTCATAGAAGAATACTTATTCGAATGAATGAACATTTATACACTAGAATGGACACTTATGAATCTCAGCCAATCAGAACACAGAGAATGGACGTTCCCTTCTGAGCATAATGGAACATTCTAGCCTTATTATGAACCGGCATTTTGATGTGCTTAGCAGTCTGACTTACCTTGCTGCTCAACTGGTCATACAGTTGAGCCCTAAGCATCGACTCTATAGTCACCTATTTAGTAATGGCCAAAAGAAATATGGGAATGACGGAAAGAAGGGTGGTGGTGGGAAGGAAAGAAGAACAGAGGGTAGAAAGGGTTGTAGTGAGAGGGAAAGAAGAAAGGAAGGAAAAGATGGGTGTAGTGGGAGTGAATTTCTTCCTGCCACTCTCTTCCTCTGAGTTTATTTCCGGTTCAAGCATTACTTGCATTTTTTCTCAAATTATACATAACATCATTGTTTTTTGCCAAATTATTACATGAAAACGTTGAAAAATGGAGAAAAAAAGCGACCTCCACTTGAGAAAGGGGCTCAGTTGACCTCCAAAGGATAATTTTTTTTCTGAATTTTGATTAGGTTCGAATGATATTAACTTTGTGACTGTTTGTTCAGTACTTTCACAGGAGATACGTTACATACATACATACATACATACAGACAGACAGACTTTTCCCTTTCATATATTAGACTAGCAGGGCTACCCGTCGTTGCTAGGGGCTCTCTCTTCCCTGGTAGCCCATTTCACCGCTTCCTCTCCCCGTAACCGCCTTCTCCCTGTTGCCTTCTGCGAAAGTTGTCTCTTCCCCACCCTTCCTCTTCCGTTGGCCAGGGCAAAAGTATGACATATTTCTATTAAAAGTACCACCTCTATATGCGCCTTATATATACGTACGTATCCCTACCCTGGTGCACCTACTATGTACCTATCTCCGCCCCAGTGCGCATACTATATACGTACCTATCCCCGCCCCGGTGTGCATACTATATATGTACGTATCGCAGCCCCAGTGTACATACTATATACGTACCTATCTCTGCCCTGGTCCGCATATCATATACGTACCTATCTCTGCCCCGGTGCGCATGCTATATACGTACCTATCTCTGCCCCGGTGCGCATACTATATATGTACCTATCTCAACCCCGGTGTGCATATATAAGAACTCATATTAATGCGGCCCTGTCGTATCAAATAACCAAAATTATATTCGTTCATATTGTGTCACTATCCTAAAAAATAACTCATATTAATACGCCTCTGTCGTATCAAAAACAAAAATCAAGTTCATTCATGTAGCATCACTATCATAAAAAAACTCATATTAATGCGCCCCTGTCATATCAAAGGACCCATATGGTGCCTTTGTGCCCCTGGTCATGAAGAAGAAGTAAACGCATTCTATAGAGGCGCAATACTGCACAAGCCTACTAAAAACGTACTCCATATGGGCGGTATACTGCACAAGCCCCTGATCGCATATTTTTGCTAGCTACGGCTAAAATCGTAAGAAACACCATTTCTTTCTCTGTGCCAAAAGGGATCCATGTTGAAGACTACGAACTTTAATCCAGGCACGTCACCCGCTACAGAATGATGCGAGCCGTCACCTCGTTGACATACGTCCAGTATTCACGAAGCTTGAAGCAGTTGAAAAAGGCGTTCTTAGCCGTTTCAATTTAATCTTATGCGCAACGTGGACAAAAAGGGTCCAATACTGAAGCGTATGCAATTAAGGGGTACTACATTCCGAACCAATCACTAAGCTAGAGAAAACTCAGTACTTTTAAGATGACTCTGGCCTGGCGTCCAATTCCACTAAGAGCGAACCTCCTCCTCCGACAATCCAAGCAACTCCTCAAGTGAATCCAAAGCGGTCTCCACCACTAAGTCCCGATATGGCAAAATTCTACGCAGGAATGTTAACCTCTCAGTCGGACATTCCCAAGCCCCAAACATCAGGACGTTGAGTACAGACCTGTCTACTACTAGCGGCTTCTTCTTCTCCCACTAAAGCGAGAAAAGCATACGCGTCAAAGCCGCCAAATGGTACGCAGGCAGTGGTTGTACAGCTAATTGGTAAATGATAAGAGGAAAGACGTACATGGCGCACGCCTCAGCTCGACATTTAATTGAAAGCTCCCTTCGAAGCAAAATCCTTACAGACGCTTCAACTGTACTTGTGACCAATTCTTTTCAAGCTGAAGAACAGGTCCGAACCACACGCCGAGGATCTGAACCGGGCCATCTGACCAGTTGAAAAGGCCCACGCAACTCCAGGCGGCCAACCTTAGGGTATTGGATTTGCTAATGGTTGACCACGCCCCCTGTAACATTTTCATACCTTTTGAGTGCCTTAGTTACCATGGAAATGTTTCGACGGCTCGAGACGAACACGGTAACATCATCGGCATACGCGTAAGGCCAGTGCAGTCTCCCCTTGCCTCAGCTTGCGGAAAAAAGGGATCCAATGCAAAAAAACGTAGAGATGGGGAGACAGTGGACACCCATGACGTACCGACAGCAAACGATTCCGATCGTATCTCATTTACCTGCACCACTGCCGTCGGGCGGCGATACAGCATTGAGATCCATCTGCGGAAGTCCGGTGTAAAACCGGTGGCCTCTAAAACAGATCCCAAGAACCGATGGTCGACCCTATCAAAAAGCTTTGGACTGATCTAAATTGATCAGTGCAGTTTCAGTGTCGTGTTTTAACCCCTCTAAGATCGTGTGTATCAGATGCAAGTTGTTCTGAATCGATCACCCTTTCACAGCATAGTTCTGATCGGTTTCAATCAATTTACCAATAACACTCTGCAACCGATTGGCAAGAACTCTGGCCCAAATCTTTATGTTTGTGTTTAACAGAGTTAGAAGCCTATAATCATCTAAACCTTCGACATGCCCCCCCTTTTTCTTAAGCAATGTGATCACTGTGGTTGAACACATCCGTCAGAATAGGTACGAAGATGTGCGACAGTTCATAGGGGAAACCATCAAGTCCCGGAGATTTGTCGTAGCCGACCTGCTTCAACGCAGCCAGGATTTACATTCCGTGACGCGCCCATAACGGGGCGAACCAGCTAAATAGTTGCCAAACTCCTCGACGCGGAGTCTGGACAGTTGGGTGAAGCGATCAACGAAATGCTCACGAAACCCCTCACAAATCTCCCGAGCCAACACAAGGGCGTGTCCTTCCGTGCTTTTAACTTCACAAATATATCTGTCCGAATTGTGGTGTAGTGTACGTCTACGCTCTTTAGCGTCAACATTCACGGCTTCGTTGGACACTCTTTCTAACCTAGTCCTGACTACTTGACTTTCATACTGCTCGTTAGCCGAGCGTTTCAGGTGCCCCTTAGCTAAATATATGCCAAGGGAACATTCCCCCCCCCCGTCCAGGCCAGATCATTTTCTAAACACTTTTCTGCTTCAGCCTTATTGGCTATATTTCACAGAAAAGCACCTAATTCAACATTTGGCATTAACACACCACTTACTCCCGGTTACCGCCCCCACTAAGCCCTTTTGAAAATTAAGTGTTAGTCTGTCCCGGAAGCCACATATCTTCAGTAAGAAGGTATTTAACTTCCAGTACCCAGCTAACTTAGGAGTTCTATTTTCTACTTCCAAACTGGCCACAAGTAATGTGTGGTCAAAATGGCCTAACAAGTAGAACGTAGTACAATAGATATAGTCTACGTTGCCTCTTCACACTAACAACCGATCCAAGTAAAAACTTAGAGCGGAAGGCCCGTTAAATAGCCACGTCCACCACTCTCTCCCCGGGTGATCGACACGAAACCTGTCGACCAGATCATATTCAGTCATCAGATCAGACAGACGTGTCTCACACCCATCAGACCCTCTATGTATTTGGGGATTAAGGATGGCATTCAAATTTCCTTGCAAAATTTACCGCTCTGAACCATCGAGGAACCCCTCCAAGCTCCGGAAAAAATATTGGGTGCATGAACCGCGACGATTCAAAATGCGGCACTTTTCATGGCAATATCGGCCACGACCAGTCTGTCATCAGCATCCGTGTGAACAACGTTTACCCTTACGAACAAGGTGCGTCTTACAAAGAATGGAAACTTCCCTAGCACGACGGTCACCGAATGCTCGAAAAACATCGAAATACTTCGACAGCAGTCGGTGCTCGTCGGTCAAATCATAGTGAGTTTCCTGTAACGCAGCTACATCTATGTTAAAGGACATGAGGTCCCCCAGTATGCGTGAAGCTTTGCTTTTAAGCACCTCATGTACATCGTGTTACAGACCCCATAGAATCAAGTTCGTGGCCATCTGCACTATTCAGTGTCAATCACTGGACTGAAATCTTTAAGACGTAGGATGCCGCAGGCTTGGCCGAGACTGCCCGTAAGCAATTTCGACGTAAACTGTTCATCTCTAGCGATGCCTCCGATATCCAGTGGGAAAGTTAGTTTGAGGGCCTAATAAAATGATGGGTAGACGTAAATGGAGACTTCAGCTGTTTGAGGGAGTCATGCCCTCTTTCCACCAATCTCAGGTCCGGTATTCCATTCTTTGCTGCCTCTACCACATTCAATAGCCCCTTAGTGTGTCCCACCCTTGTACTCTTAATGAATGTTGTTACAAGGGGGCATTAGGGAAGTTTTTCGGGTTTCTAACTTCAGGTTCCCATACCTGAGTCAGGTGCTGCAGCGGTCTAAGGACTTCGCGTTACCTAGGATTTAAGTCCCTTGCGGCATGATGGGAATCTACATCACAAATTTGATCCCCTGGTAGGAAGGGATCTTTTTTTGTTTTGCCCTTACTCGAGGAAGGAGCGATGCAAACCTACTGCTAATTTTTTTTCTCTTGCTCTTTCATCAACGGGCACAGAGCGGGAGCGAGCTGGGAGGAGGAATTAAAAAGGGAGGAAGATTTCTGCTTAGACAGAGGATGAGGGGATTGGGATTGTAGGGTCTGAGCAGAAGAGATAGTTATCTCTTTTGCTATAGGGGAGGGAAATAGGGCCAGCCTCCTTTGTTTTCTTCGTCTTATGTTTTGATTTTATGTCTGCTGTCACTGTTGGACCAACTTTTTGTTCCTCCATCGTCGATGGTGGAGTACCCCTCTGATTAAAACGCCGAAGGGATAGACAACTTCGTTTTTGGTGCTGATGAATTTGCACGCTGCAACACCTCGGTGAGATGTTTGATGTGGGGCGACCCTTCAGATAGCCGCACTCTTAATTCTTCAGGTGGCTGCACCTTTTTGGAGGAGGGGTCATTTTCGAACTGTTTCTTTAGTGGTTGTGACGTTCTTCTTGACAACCGTTGTGCATCCATTTGTTGTAGTATTGTAGTATTATGCAGGGCTTAATAAAAATGACAACATGAAAATATAAGATGTATCTTTATTTGTTGGTGACGATGAGGGTGGTGATTGGAGAGGATTTGTGCACATGGAATCAGACGGTTGATTCTTCTCCGATGCTCGATCGTCAACTAACTTCTTTCAATTTTCGGTTGTTATTATATAACAATTCCGTGGCCACCTCGATGACCTCATCCGACATATCTCTTTCTTTTGACATTGGGTTCTTACCGTTTAAGTGATTCAACTGCAGGTGCATATCTTTTTGCCAACATGATTTTACATTAGTGCAATGTCGCTTCTTCCATTGCAGATGTTGCATGTTAAGGTACAGTGTTTCTTATCCAAACTGACCTTCATGTTATCCGATAGTTTTCTTATCTTTTGACAATCGATCATATGTTGCCTCTTCCTGTGCAGGTGTTTGTCTGGTTGTGAGTTTGATTTTATTTTCAAATAACTTTTTGGTCATCCGATAATTATCTTCTCTTTTGGCAATCGCATGGGGCATCTGTTTTATCAACAAGTTTTCCGTACAGCAACTCGGATATCTAACAGTATTTCCCCTCTCCTGTCAGATTCTTAGGAGCTGCTGGTGCCACAATTTTTTCCGCACGGAGCCGCAGCCGGGGCCTTTGCAGAGAACGTCTTCGGGTAGTGTAGAAAAAAAATAACGAAATAATCTTTTAACAGAGATGTCGCCAAGATCAAGTCCAAATAGAAGAAAAAAAACGTCTCTCTCAACTGTATGAAAAACAAAACGTCGTTTAGTTCAACATAAAAAATCCAGCACTCTTCTTTTCTTTCGTTGACTTTCCAATCCCACGTTCAGAACGATCTCCACGAAAATATTTATTCTGCACAAAAAATAAAGAAATGCGCACAAGGAGAAAAAGGGGGTAGGAAAGCTCGGTCTTCACTAACTTACTCTGACTTGTGTAACTTGGCTAGTTTCATTCGTGACCATCATTCACCAAAATACCACATTCACACTACAATCATGCACCATACACCAAAAGATTTATACCATGACTATCCTGCTTAAAACCCATAATTATACAATATGAGATGGGGGATTTGGGTGATAAAATGTTATATACAAAAAGAAAATGAATTTATGTACAATGAAATAAGTCCCAGTGTTAGTACAAGGATCCCCCATTTCACAGTTGTGGCAGAGATGCGAATTTTCCAGTCAAAACGCGATGCAGGCCCGAACGCTTTATTTTTATTAACTCTTTCGAAAATCTCGAAAGGTGACCTGCACCTCTGGCAAATCAGGCTATCTGTCACCTAATCGGGAAAGGGGTTGGGGAAACTTAAATTGGAAGAAACAAATAAAACGTGGGGGGTCTAGAACAAAAATAAAAAACGAGACCCTAATGAAATCATTCATGCACTAGCTAAGTTATCAACAAAAATAATAGTAAAAAACGGGCCAACTTATCTAGCCTTAAACGGGACAAGACGGGACAAGATCAATGTTCGTTGGAGAAACCCAAAATCCCTTGCCTAAGGAACGTCCAGATACCACTCCAGTCTAGCTCCTCTCACTTGACACAATCGCGAAACTGTCACCCATCTTTCACCAAAATCTGCCGAAAGGGTTTTCGCCTTCTCGGCCTTAATGCGGATCTTCAGACGACACTTGAAAATTCGAATAATGTCGAGAGCAGCGAAGGTCTCATCGTCGTAGACAACTTTCATACGTGCATGCCATATCACACTTCTCAACAATGCTAGTAAGAAATAGAATACAAAACGTTTTTTCTATCATTTATCGGAGCCCAATTGCTACATATATTAATCGGTTCCAGGTCGAAAGGTGTTACATTCAGTACGCGAACCATGAGGCCTGCAACTAACTTAATGAACGGCACAACGATGCGGTAAGAAACAAAGGCGTGACTAACAGTCTCGTCCTCGTCACCGCAACGACAACAAATAGTCGAATCCCTAATGCCAGCTGCATTAAGCTTTTTGCCGACCCAGATAGCATTTCTAATAATCAGCCAGGCCAGAGATGCCTCGTTATTATCGAAGACCTTTAACCCAGGCGTCCAAGGCCAGATTGAGCGTAGCTACTCCCATCGACAAACCGAGCACCTCAATCTTCTCATCTCGAGCAGATCCCCTCACTAAGACCCGATACAATGCCTTACGAGACAACAGCTGGGAGTCAGAGAGGCTTTCCTTCACCCGTAAGAGGAACTTCAAAGCCCGTCGACACTCGCGATAAAAGGAGCACTCGCCTCGGGGCAACCTGTGTGCCCCCTCATCCAAGTGCACACTTTTCAAAGCCGGAAAGGCTTTCTTGATGTCTTCCTTTCAGAAGCGACCGTTTCCCTCAACTGGTGTACACATTCGATCCAGGTAATAAAGCCGAAGCGTATGTTGACGAATCTCAACACTTGGCATACCCAGACCGTCCTCAGAAATTGTAGATAACAGATCTCGCAACGGACCTTAGGGGCCGTATCAAGCCATAAAATCTTGAAAAGAGCCCGCTGCATTTCAACCAGTGTATCCGACGTGAGTGGAAGTACTGATAGACGATATAGGATGATCGGATAAATGTGTGAGCATCACACCTCCGCTCTTCCCTTTAATGAAAGATTTCTACGGGTCCACAGACCAGCTGCGGCCCGAATCGCTTTCAATACTTCAGACCAATTTTTCTCCAGCTGGAGATCAGGACCGAACCAGACGCCGAGTAGCTTGCAAGGCCCGTCAGTCCAGCTGAAGGGTCCCTGTAGGGATACACTCTTCCAGGCACCGATGCGCAAGCCAACAGACTTGTCGCAGTTAATTTTGGCCCCTATTACCGTTTCATACATTCTGATTTCTCCGTCGACGACACTAATCTCGGCACTGCTCATTACAAGCACTGTTACGTCGTCGGCATAGGCAGAGTACTTCAGTGTGGTGCAAGCACCTGGCCAAGTAACCCCGCGTAGGACCGGGTTCACCCTGAGCCTGTGAAGGAAGGGTTCCAACACAAGCACATAGAGCATCGGTGAAAGCGGACAACCCTGACGAAGCGATCTGGATAATCTGAAGGGCTTTGACTTCAAACCATTCACTTCCACCAGCACCCCGGGATTTGCATAAAGGAGGCGAATCGAGGAGTGAAACTGCGGGCCAAAACCGGCCGATGACAAAACAGCCTCCAAGTAGCGATGGTCCACCCTATCGAATGCTTTGGACTGATCTAAATTGATCAGCGCGGCTTCTGTGTCGACTTTCTCAACGATTAAGCGTATCGCGTGCAAATTATCCTGAATGGTCCTACCCTTCACAGAACAAGTCTGTTCGGGGCTAATCAGACCAGCCAAAAGAGCCTGGAGGCGATTTGCTAAAATCTTGGCCAAAATCTTTAACTCTGTGTTTTGCATAGTTAAGGGCCGAAAATTATTTATCCTATCCCCACCATCTTTGCTCTTGCGTAACAATTTCACAATCCCCTTGGTAAAGTATTCAGGTATTGACCCGTTCCTAAACCAAGCGTTAAATAAAACTGTCAGCAAGGGTACAAAAATGTGTGACAACTTCAAATACAGTTCGTAGGGCAAGCAATCGATCCCAGGAGATTTATTTAGGCCGACTCCCTTTAGGGCTTCCATGACTTCATCCTCCGTTATGCAACCTTCGCACCTAGCCGCTTCGGTCGCCCCGAGGCGAGAAAAGTCAGCTAAATAGGGGTCGAAATGCGCTAAAGACAAACTGGGCTCCCTGGTGAAGAGATCCTGAAAGTGATTACGAAACGCCTCCAAAATACCGTCGTTTGGGGTCACGGTACGTCCGTCCGGCAATGTGACACGTGCGATATATCGATCGGTAGCGCGTCAACGCTCCTCTGCACGCAATTCAGCGGCCATGTTTGCTACCTCATGAGGCATTCTCGTTAACCTAGCCCTAATTAAAGAAGCTTAGTGTTCCTTGCTAGTTAAGGAGGCGAGCTTCGCCTTAATTATAGTAACATTAGTACTATCCACCGCCACCACCGCCCGATCTAATCTAGATTCTAGTGTCGCTTTTGCTGCTCTAGATTCTAGGTTGAGTCGTTGGCTAAAGTCAGCAGAAAAGGACCTAAATTTTATCTTAAATTTCACCCACAACTTATTCCCAATTATAGCCTCCGTCATTACCCGCTGAAATGTTAGTAGTAGCTGTTCCCGGAAACTCTTCACATCGAACAACGAAGTGTTGAGTTTCCAGTACCCAGCTAATCTAGGTTTACGGCTATTTAAGTTTACACGGACACGAACAAGTCTATGATCCGAGTAAACTATATTATGAAAACTTGAACATTCTAGTAATTCTACGTCGACTCTTCTAATTAAGAACCGGTCAATATAACTCGAAAGCTGTACTGCACCGGAGCCACGTCTAACCGTCCAAGTCCACACTATAATCACGAGGCTTTTCATTTCGGAATTTATCGATGAGATCAAACTCATCGACAAAGTCCCGAAATGTTTTTGCATCGCAATCTCTGTTAGTACCCCTAGAAAGATTCCCTGCGCAATCTAAATCGGGATCCAGGACCTCGTTCCAGTCTCCCGCTAAGATAACTGAACGAGGTGTGTTCATGAACTGCTCGATTCGCCGAAAAAATGGAACACGCTCAGCCTGGAGGTTGGGCGCATAAACCCCAATCAATCGAAACGCTTTATGGCAACATCAAGAACGCAAAGCCTTCCTTCCGAATCCATGAAACAAGGGTCACACGACGCATCTATAGTTCGCTTCACTAGCCAGAAAACCCCCCTCGAGTTAGAATTGAAGTACGCTGAATAGACATAAAATCCCTAGAAAGCGCACTTAAATAATCACCTTGAATTAAGTGAGTTTCCTGAACACAACATACATCCACTCCAAAGCTTTGAAGGTCCAGGCATAATCGTAATTTCCGAGAATCGGCCATCAAACCTCGGACATTCACGCTTGCTAGAAAGAGTGCTATTGTAGAGTCTTAGGGTTGAGTTTCTCCAACGAACATTGATGGGTTCAAGATACCGGCGGTTTTCCCCATGGAATAAGTGCCCATCGCAGTATTGATGAGGCCATCCTGGGACACACCGCCGACATCGAAGGGGAAGATTAATTTTACAGCTCTGTACAGGGATGGGTGTAAAAGAATAGGGACCCTTACATGACATGATTTGCATAATGGTCTCAAGGTTGGGGTTTTGTGAATTGCTAGTTGTGGGGAAATATCAAAGGTGATGTTCGCCTCCTCTATCATCCTCCAAACTGATTTTCCTTCCTCTCGAGGGCGTATAACGGTTAATAAACGGGTGGCATTTGGAAAATTATAGGGGTTTTCCTTTAACTACTGTAAAAGCGAGTAGCTTTTTGAGGTCGGTGAAGTGGTGACCCTTCGCCCTGGTGATAACCTCTGTTGAAATATTGCATATATCTTCACCAGGGTAGAAGGGCTGTCTTTTTCTCCCCTTTCCTTTGACGGGGGCAGTTACAATTTCACAAGTGGCGACGGAGGGGGTGCGGATATATCAGTTTTCAACGGGGAGTGGGGGAGTGGGGGAGTGGGGAAGTGGGTTTTAGGGCGTGCTTGAGTAACGGCGAAGGGGGAGGGAGCATTGGTGATTTCTTAGGGGAAGTAGGGGGTGTGTGTCTCGGGACCTGTTGTGGGGAGGCGAACGGGGAGGGTCTTGGTTGTGCTAATCCTTGCTTTTTGGGGAGCTGGGCTAAGGGGTATCAGTTTATATTCCCTTTCTTTTATGGCGGTGACTGGGGGCGGCATCTTGTGTGGTGAGGACTAATGTTGTGGTGAGAAATGAGTGTTGTTGGGTGTATATATATAGGGTCTTCTTTGGGCGGGGGTTAGGGCTGAATTTTGCTTCCTCTGGTAGCTTTTTATTTAAGTTGACTGCCTAGACATACGATTCTTTCCTTGGATCCTTTGATATTTTAATTTCTTCCTCCGCCTCCGTCCTTAATTGCTCCAGGGCGAGTCTTCCGGGTGTTTTCTTCCCCGTTACAATAGTCCACTTTTCCCCTTTTTCGTATTCGTCATCGAATTCCGCAAAATCTTTTTCAATATCTGGCTTTGTCCTTTTGGGGGAGGGGGGACTCTATGAGCACGTCCAATTTTAGGGCCTAGATGTTCTCCAACATGAATTGGGGGGTTGTTTGATGTTTTTTTCGTTTTGGGCCGTCGAACGTGAGATGCCTATAGCATTGCATCTCCAACAGGCCGGTCGTCTGCCTGCAACAATAACCGGCAGTTTGTCGTCCTCAATTTCGAGATAATACGGTATCTCATTAAACGTCTTCTGGTCGATAAGAATATCAAAGTTCCATATGGAGAGGTACTGGTCGCAGGAGACTGACATCAACTCTTCATATTTTGTAAAAAAAAAAGCTCCGATGTGAGCGCCTTCAATATAGAAAGGGACATTAAACACAGATATCGTGGTCCTCCGTCTTCCGAGGTGTTCCATTCGGGGTATATACTCCTGTGTAATGATTTCTTTTTTCGCGAGTGTCATGCACTCCTCTTCTGATGCAAAAAGTGCAGACCAGTTGTTATGTCCGCGTGTCTTAATTATTTTCACCTGTCTATGACCGACCGAAGCTAACAGCTTGGTTACAATCTCTACAGAGGTTCTTACAGCCTTTTTTATTTTCCGGTCCATGACGAACATCGTTAGTGTCTTCTTTTGAATTTCCTCAAGTTTTGGTAGGTCAATAATTAGTTCTGTTTTGGTAACTTTAGTTTTAAATGTCTCCATTTTTGCTTGGAATTCCTCCAAATTTATGTTCACAGCCGGGTTTTTTTTTCCAGCCCGACGTTCCAAGTTGAGGGGAGGTGTCGATCCCATTGTTATTGTCATTTCCCTTGGCACAGAGCTAGCTGCCATGACCGGAGAGGGAAATAAAAATCCGTTAAAAACGGAAATAAAAGAAAAAAAACAGCAGAGAAAAATAAGGTCGCGTGTTCAAAATAATTAGGCTCTAAAAAAGAGAGTCCGAATAACAACAACAATAACAATAATAATAACTTGAATAACAATAATAGTAACAATAACAGGAAAATCGCAATAGAATAGAAGACAAGAAAGTACGGGGTCGAAGATTTCCACGAAACTGACTGAATCTTCACTTTCGCTTTCTTATTGAAAAAAATGCGACGCATGCAAATCAACTTAATTTGCATGAATCTCTCACTCGACACAGCTGCCCGTATTTTCAAATAAAAACCTTATTTGACTTTCTGACGCCTTTCTCCTCCCACTCCTCTTTCTTTTTTGTCGTCAGGAAACGTTTTCGGGTTAGCCCCACACACAGCATACGAGACGCTGCCTCTTTGAACGGCGCCGACAAATGTCTTCATCTACGTCAATCGGCCGCTCTCCGTTACAGGTAGTCGTTGGACATGTGCCCCAGCTGCTCACAATGCCAATAATGTGGCCTCCTGCCTTTGACTATGACACTCATAGTCAATGTGTTGCATTTTAGTGATGCGGGAATTTTCTTAGAATATGCATGATCAATGTTCCTGTTGATCCGGTAGTCCCCTACCATGATATTACGGAGACCCCGTACTGGAATAACTGCCTCGGCGTCCCCATATTGGCTAAGTACAGCTCCAAGCTGTTTAGAGCTAATTTAACAGAGGAACCCCGAGGACGGGGACTGCCGTTTGCATTTTGTTAAGGTATTCAGGCTTCAGACAGAGATGTTTGCACTTCAAGGTAGTTTTGGAAAGCTTCTCCGCTTCCTGGCTATTTGGGGGCAAAATTTCTCACCTTATGTAGCTTCTTCTACATATATAAGAAGCCGGGATTTTTAGCTCTCATAGCAAGTCCGCCATAGTGTATTTAGAGGCCCCAGTCATCCCCTTTTGTCTTAACGTCTGTTGTGACTAACGCCACTATTCTTTTGGTCAGCTCTTCAACAACTCCTGGGGCGGCTTTGAGAATGTTGCTGTCCGTTAGGTTTTTGTAGGTGGCGTAGAAGAGCTGACGGTAATCATCCGGTGCTAGCTGTGACTGGGGTCCCCATGTTGCTGTTATATGTTGATGGTTGTGGGGAGAATACAGGAGTTGTTGGAACAGCTACAGGAGACATAGCTGGTGTCTTAGGTGCCGGTTGTGGTTTCGGTAAAGTCCCACCTCCCCGATTGCTGGCGGCACCCACTGCTCCACTTTTCGTACTGTCCGGTGTAGCGACACCCATCCTTTTTTCTGGATCTGGACTGTTTCGTTTACATTGTTGTCTGCGCAAGTTCGGACTTGAAAGTGCTGATGTTGCTGCTGCTATTACTGCTGTTACTGTCTCTGGCTTGATGTCGCGTTAGGTTGTAGTCTATATCCGACATTATCATCATAGCAGCTTCCCAGTCGCAGGGGTCCGCCCTTTTTCCTGACATCTGATCTGGATATGTGGCTCCTTTTTCTTGGAACTCCACTGACCTGGCTGGCCTTACTCCTGCAGGCAGGAGACTTTTCCTCCTGCGAGCAGGCGGGCTGACAGTTAAAGCCCGTCGACCAACTGGTTGGGTAGGGACTCTATCTCACCGACCCAGATCACCTTTTCCAGCTGAACTAGGGTATACGCTGCCGGGGTCAACAGCGTTAAAGTTATAGGCAGAGCTACCGCATAAGGCGGCAAGCTTCCAGTGCAAGGGACGGCACTGGCGGAAGTACTAGGCATTATCGCTTGTCCAAAGTATTGGCCTGCTCCGGGCGCCAGATGTTTTAGGCATCTGTAAACCAGAGCCCGAGCTAGGCACTAAGCCTACAACTAGTCCGATAGGTGGTGTAGAAAGTGCCGTTTTCAGTCCTCCCCTCTTCCGTTTTGCCTTTACACAACGGCGAAAAGACAAAACGCTAATTAGTAAAACAAACAAAAATCCGGCTCAAACCCGCCGATTTGAACTTGGAATAACGTTTGCTAGATGTTACTCTAGCTGTTCAACTAAGTCCAGCCAGCTGCTTAAGTCGTGCTTGGACACAGAACGGACCTGCAAAAACAGACATAATTAGTGTACAAATCACCCAAAAGGAATGATCACCCAAGGGGTGAGAAGAGAAATGGTGCCCAAAGGGGGCTCGCTCAGGGGACAGAGAGAGTCCCCGTTCGAAAGAGGCGCAAGAAGCTGAGGAGCTGGTCGCTTTACAAAAAAGACAATGCAATCGTTAGAAATTTTTGTGAAGAAATTTTCGTTAGGCGGCTCTCCTTGATAAGAAAAAAGGTGTCGACTTCATAGTGACCTGACGAATCCATCCTGTCACTATGGGTGAATCCGGATCAGTCCACAACAGTTTCTAATACCATTTTGTTTACATTTCGATTTTTCAGCAATTATCAATTATCTCCGTGCTGGGCTCATGAACAGCCATTTTGTTTTTTGTTCTAATTGAACAGGTTGATACCAGGTTTGATTTGAACAAAATAACGCTTTATAATAAGTTAAAACACAAATAAAGTTAGTAGAAGAGTACCTTATCTTGCTTTTCGTAACATTTATTTGTTGCATATTTGTTTATTTTTTACCCCTTTTTCGTTCTGTTAGCTGCCGTTATAAATGCCCGATAAGGAGTTAGGCGGAAGTGAACTCTGGAAACTGAAATTTACCGATAAAAAAATCAAATTAGACACGTCAAGTACTAAAAATTACTCTGATTTTAAGAAAATAATTATACTTACAAAAGTTAATCCAGTAGAATGCATTTTGGTTTCTTCTGAAAAGAAGTAAGTCATTTTAATTTTTTGTTAATAGTTGAAAAAATGTGGATGAATTACTTCGTGGGCCTTAAAAATCTGAAAGGAATTTAGAGGCATTTAAACTGTCGAAGAGAAAGAACTTTAAACTGGATCATGCTAGTTTAAAGTTCTTTCTAATTTCTAGAATTGTGATTCTTAGCATATAATCATGTATTAAAAGATTGAAAGTTTTGGAAGATTTTTGCATCCAATAATTTTATAAATAGAGATTAAATCAACATTACCACAACAACCATTATTTATAGTTTCATAACAATATATTAATGACCAGACGATACCGTAAAAAGTGAATTTAACTTTAAAAAAATTTTTTTTTTATAATTAGCAAAAATTAATGCCAGTTTAAAGTTCTTTCTCTTTGACAGTTTAAATGCTTCTAAATTTCCAAGGGTCACGAAGGAATTCATGCATTTTTTTTCAGCTATTAACAAAAAAATAGAATGACTAACTTCTTTCCGAAGAAACCAAAATGCATTTTACTCGATTCAATTTTGTAAGTATTATTTTTTAAATCTGGATATCTAAAAAGTTATTTTTAGTACTTTACGCGTCTAATATGATTTTTTATTGGTAAATTTCAGTTTCCTAAGTTCACTTACGCCTATACTCTTATAAAACGTATTGAAACGTTAAAATTATCTGTATGAAGCCTCTCAGAGAGTTCACAGATTTGGGGACAAGTTTTTTATTCGCTGTCGCCGCCCTGACACTGGCTGTTTGTCCGGTCACTGCGCGTATATATCCTTTGAAATAATTTATTTTTGTCTGTATTTTTTTCGGTTTGAAATTCTTTAAACCTAATACTTATTTCCCTTTGAAATTAATTAAATCAATTTTCAATTAATGGAGAATTTTAAAACTCATGACTGCTAAACTATCTCTCAAATCGCTATTTTTACTGAACTTAGTTTTAAAATGGTACTGGTAAAATGGCATAAGTTGGTAAATAGGAAAAAATAGTACAAAAGAAAAATTTAGATGAAAATCTCACAAGGAATTTTTCAAAATCTTGGATACAATACGTAAAGAGAAATTACCCCCTCTAAATGAGATTCTATATTTTTAGGCGATTACGTATGAACGCATTGAAAATAAAACAATTATTCTTTTAATTTAGAGTAACGAATTAGTTGCGCATGTAAATTTAACGTAAAATAATTCCCCTTTTTCGGACCATTCTAACTTTTTAATGCAGTTAACAAAATTGTTTACCACTAACCCTAAGTCCGACCGACAAAGTCGTAAAACCACACATAATCACGTTAAAAATAGAACCTGTCCACCCCGGAAATGGTGGATCATTTTATGTTTAAATTATATACAAAACTGATCCCCCGATTAGAATTATTAAATAATTGTTGTTTTTTTCTTTCCGCGAAAGATGAGTAATACAATACATATCTTTTTTTAATGCAGTATTTATTTGTTAATACTGCATTCTTTAAAAAATTATACCGGAAAAATGTTTAAAAATAAAATAAGAAAAATTTTGTTAAGAAAAAAAATTACAAAGAGTTATCGATAATCTAAATGAATAAGTGCGACGGTTTTTTTCATCTATCCTAACTATATTAACATCAGGATTATTTAATTTTTTTTATAACGTTAGGATTATTTAATTCTAATGATATAATAATATATTGAAATACCCTTCATTCATATAGGCATCTCCAACTCACTCAAACACATCCCGTTTTTTCTCATTTGCATATTTATTTATTTTTAAGTTTTTGATAAAGTAATATTCTGTAATATACTTTTCTATTTATTATTGTCAAATTTTCTTCTACATACGCAATCGTGTTATCGATAATACTATTAATATAATTATAAATAAAATAAGATAAAGAGATTTAATTTAACAAATGATAGCGTTTTAAAACTTATTTAGAATTTCATTTTCAAAGGAGTTAATTAACTTCCGCATAAAAAAAGTGTCAAATATCGCTGTGATGGTAAAGTGTCAAATATCGCTGTGATGTCGATGACAGATACTACACTTTGATCTTAGCTAAAAATCTCCGGAACAATAAAAATTATTTTTTGTGACTAGGCATTTTTAAATTTTAATGGGCGGTGTATGTAGTATCGGTTCTGTTGTCATAAGACTGTCCTCCCAGGAATTACCTCCTTCGTTTTAAGAATGTGTAAGGGAGGAAACCTCCCAAAATTAAAAAAAAAACAAGACGCGATTTAGTCAGAATATCTTTTACGGGGAGGGAGGAGCTAGTATAGTATCGGTTCTGTTCTCATAAGACTGTCTATGCAAGAATGACTTCCTCCTCTTTGGGTGGAGGGAGGTAGTGTTCGTTCTTCATGATATCATCCTCTGTCAGGGGTGGGGGTCAGTGAAGTATAGTACGTTCACCATAATACTAGCTAAGGAAGAACAATAACTCAAGTTTATAATAAACATGTCTTTTTTTTTACTTGAAAATGATGAAAGTTATCGTTCTTCCTTAGCTAGCATATTCATCTTTGTTTATAAAGATGGCGACTATATTTTTCCAGTTAATTTTTTTAGGCGTTTTACGTGGACAATGAAACTTGCCATGGTTTTTAATGTCATCTAAATAAATAAATGCAAAAGTGTTTTCCATATTTTTTGCTATATTGACATTAAAACGGTTTATGTTAATTCAATTATATGTAGTATATTTTCATTCGTCATGATACATTCCTCCCAAGCATTACCTCCTCTTCGGAGGGAAGGCCGTACAGTATATATTCGTTCTTCACAATACCATTTCCCCAAGATTACCAGTTTGGTGTGTTGGGGGAAGGGTAATGTACTATCTATTCTGTTGTAATTACGGAACCCTGTTCAAACCAGTGGTTGAATAAATTCGTCAAAAGAGCAACGAACATGTGCGACATCCTGAAATAGAATCTATACCATCAAGTCCCGATGATTTGTTGTAGCCAACCTGCTTCAACGCGGTAAGGACCTCACACTCTGTAACCGGACCATCACAGCTAGCCGCTCGCGTCGCCTCCAGGCGTGGCGAATCAACCTGGATGCTGAGCCTGGACAGTTGCGTGAAACAATTGGAAAAATGCGACCGAAACCCCTCATAAATTTCACGCGTCGATACTTGAGATTGACCTTCCAGGTTTTTGACTTCCCGAATGTACTTCTCCGACCTACAACGGATTACAGCGCTACGTTCTCCAACGTCATAATTCACGGCTTCGTTGAACACTGTCTAACCCAACCCTTATTATTTGACTCTCATACTAACCGTTAGCCGCGCGTTTCAGGTCTCTCTTAACTAGTTCTGCGGTTAGAGTATCCCCCAACCACCACCCGAGACAACTTATCTTCTAATGACTTTTCTGTCTTGGCCTTATTTAAAGCGAGACGCTGGTCATATTGGACACGAAAGTCTCTAGCCTAAGACTTAGTGTTATCCTACCACTTACTCCCTGTAACCGCCCCACTAAGCCCCGCTGTATAAGTTCTAGTTTTCCTGGAAGTCACACAGCTCTAGTAAAGAGGTGTTTAACTTCCAGTACCCAGCTAGACTAGGCCATAACTAATTTATGCCCCGAATGACTTAACCATTTGAACGTGGGACAAGTTAAAAAATCTACATCGCCTCTTCTAACTAGCATCCTGTCCAAATAGGTACTTGCACAAGGTGTGTCACTAGGGTTCCACGTCTACATCTCCCGTCCCGGATGATCGAGACGAAATCTGTCGACAAGATCGCAAGAAATCATCATGTCAGACAGACTGCTTTCACATCGCACCGACTCACTAGTCCCGCCCACCCAATCTATTTTGGGACCAAGGATTGCATTCCAATCACCCATTAGCCCTATCCGCTCCAAACCACCAAGGAACACCTTTAACCGCCGACAAAAAGGAGACCTTCTCCCGAACGATGTTCGGCGCATAAACCGCGACGACCTGGAATTTTCTATTGCTAACAGCAACATCGGCCACGACAAACCTGCATTCTGCATCTGAGTGTACAACGCTTACATTTGTGGATAGGGTACGACGCACTAGCAAGGTAACCCCTCTTCTATAAGAATTGCTGTATGCTGAAAAGACACTTCAATCCCCGTACGAAATGTAGTGAGTTTCCTGTAGTGAAGCCACCTCTATGTTACGGGTCAGGAGATCCCTCAGAACGCAAGCAGCACAGCTTTGAGATCTCATGCCCCTGTTGGATAATGGCCCTGTGGGAACGGACACATCTTGAGGTGGACGTATCTGTTGGAAATTGTTGGTTTGATTGCGCGATTTAGTGCGGGTGGACTCGTGCAGTCGGGTGCAGAATAGGGTTGTTCTCACGGTTGGAGCTCACAGGTGCTGTCAGAGTGAACGTTGACGAGCACCGGGTCAAAAGGTCAGAAAACATGAGTGAAGGAAATGTTTGCGCATGAGTGTCGCACGTGTGGATCCGTGACGTCACTCCTTCTTCGTGAGAAGCTGAGAGTTTTGCCAGTCTGGGTTTTGGAGGTGAGCCTATCAGACGTGATTTTTACCATGTAGTCTGCAACATAATTAGTGGAAAGATCTCTTTTCCCCCCTCTACGAATGGTTAAGGACTTAATTGATAAGCAGTAATTAGCGACGTTGGTGAATATCTCCAAGCCGATAGATAACTAACGCCTGTAATAAAAAGAATTGAAAGTTTAAAAGATTGTTTGTCGATTAAGTCGGTCATGGAGCTTTTGTGTTGCAGCGGCGTGGATCACGACAGAAAGAAAGAAGAAAGAATTCAATTACTAGACGACGCACCCCTCCACGTGGCGAGGAAATATTGAGGGTGCGAGAAATTTAAATGTATGCAAACTATATGAATGATGGTGTTAAAAATGACGAGTGATTAAAGGAGAACTGCCGCGGCCCAAGCGGGTGCTATGTAACATCCCTAGCTAAATTCAAGTTTGTGTCTATGGATCTAGTCAGTGTCGATCATCGGCTTGAGGTAATCAGGGATTAGGATGTCGGTAAGCAGTTCGGGTGTAAGCCGTCCGTTTCGGGCAATAATTTAATGGCCCTATAAAACGATGGGTGGACGTATATAGGGACCCGCCCAATACCCATCGATTTCAGCTGCTTGAGGGAGTCATGCTCCTCCTCCCCCAGCCTCAGATTCGGGATTGCCCCTTTCGCGGCATCGATCCTTTTTCTATAGTGCCTTTGTCCGGCCCACTCTGATATCACGGACGAATGGGGCATTAAGGAAATTTTTTGATTTATCTACCTGAATACCTTGGACCCGAGTAAGAAGCTCCAGCGATCGGATGGTTTTGAGTAGCCGTGCCGAAACATTGGCTGCTGAATGGTGAGGCTCCACCTCACAAATCCGGTCACTAGGAAGAAAGGGTTTTTTTCTAGTCCTTTCTTTTCCTAACAACGGATAAGGAGGAGAACATTTCCTTCTCCGGCTCCGGCTGGTGTCCAATATCTTGGGACGGCGAGCGAGAGAAGACTGGGAGGTATAAAAAAGGCGGGGTGGTTGTTTGTTTAGTTGAACAGGGTGGGGATTGAGGTTTTGGGGAATGAACGGAAGAGATGGTCATGTCTGTGTCTACTGGGATAGAGGGTTGGGCCCAGTCTCCTTTGCTTTTTTTTATTTTTCTAGGTGTTTTTTCCGCTTCTTGAATCGTCTCACCAGAGCAGTCAGTGCCCATTATGTTTTTGTTAGTCTCCCTTTCAGTGTTTGACGAAGTTGTGGTGACCGGAATCTTCTACTTCAAACCTTTCTTTGTAGGCTTCAGATGAAGTTGACGGCACGGCGGGAGCTGGCTAAAGCTTCTGAGTGGGCATTTTGGTGCTCGATGATTTTGCAGGAGTCTGAAACCTTTCAACATCCGAGGGTCGCATCAACTTATCGAATGGAGTGGAGCTGACTTTTGTAGTCTTTTTGCGAACAACAGTGATCCATCCCTCATTAGTCGGTGCAGCTGCTGGTGCCACTTTTTGGGTTCTGGCCTAAGCAGCTGGAGGCTTGTTAAGGGGCTTTGTTGGCCATATGCCCAAACTGCTTGCAATGCCAGCAAATGGGCATTCTGCCCTTAACAATTATGGACATAGTCCAAGATTCGTACCTGAGCTGCGGTGGTATTGCTTTGAAAGCGGCCCGGTCCAGGCACATCAGTTTATAGTAGCCTTGGACCGGGATAATGGCTTCTACGTCCTCATCACTGCTCCTATGTGTTTTGAGTTGATCTAGCAGGAGACGCCTAGAATACAGACTGAGGTTCTCCTCTGGCTTAGGTACTCCGGTTTTACTTCGATATCGTCATGGGTGAAATCTGAAGTAGCCAGCTTCATGGCGACCTCCGCTGTTGGGAGCAGCAAATCCCACGATGCATACCCTTTGCGGGAGATGTAATTTGCTGGGATTTTCAAATCCTCAAGGAGTTTGGCCATTTTGTCTTTGGGGACCCCAGTCAGTCGCTTCTTCTTGGTATCAGTTGTCACGAATGTCAGTATACTTCTTAGCAGGGACCTCCACAGAATCTGTGGCGGTTTTAATGATATTTCCTCCCGTCAGGTCCTTGCATGTGGAGGCAAAGCGGTTCCTATAGTCTTCAGGTGACAACTGAGACTGGAACCCCAGGCTGCTCCCTGGAGACGCTGGTATAGTTGCAGAAATTACTGGCACTGGTTCTCTTGTCCGACCGGAATAGATTTGTCGATAGTTGGCGTCGGTGTTGGTGTCATCTGAATTGGGGGGGGGCGACCAGTCGGATTGTGGCGACACCGGCTGAAGTCTCTTCGCCACACTCCTCTGGGTGTTGGCAGCACCAACTGCTCCTTTTCTCTTCTTTATCGGAGTAACACTCCTATTCTTTCCCCTGGGCCTAGAAGGTCTTTCGAACAGGAAATGGCGCCATCTCCTCGTCACCACTGCTAATGCTACTGCTTCTAATGCTGCTGCTGCTCTTGCTGTTGCTATGTTGCAAGTCCAGTAGTAGTTTCTCTTTAGCAGCCTGTCTTTAGGAGGGTGACCTGCTGTTTGTGCAGGTTCAACGGCCTAGCATTTCTCATCCCTTTCGGGGGGAGTGCTTTCCTCACTCCGAGGGGGGCTGACAGTTAAAGCCCGTCTTCTCGTAGTGGTCTTGACTGGGTCGGTAGCGATGGCATCCTACCATCCCTTAACTAACCAGCAGATGAACTAGTCGGGGTGCCGCTTAAGGCAGCATACCCGTGCAAAGCTTTTTTGCTCACTCCAGCCTTAGCGGTCTTTACAAGCGCCCGAGTGCCGGAGACCAGGTTGAGCGAAGCAGAAGAACCTGGACTTTGGATGTTTGGGCCTGGACCAGCCTCAATATAAGTACCCCCGAGCTAGGCAATTCAACGGAGCTCGGCCCGTCTTGAAAACCGATTCAGGTCTGCCGATTCGGAATCTACTGAACGTCTGTTAGATGTGACTCAAACTATTCAGTAGAAACCCGCCCGCTGTTTAAGCCGAAACTGAGTTCAGAAAAAATAATAATTAATGCCCAAAAGATCTACAAAAAGATTACCCAAAAGGGGCGGAAGAACAAATTGCCCAACAGGGACTAGACAAAGAGGACAGAGAGAGTCCCCCGAAAGGAAGACGAAAATGCTTTCAACTTGGAGAGAGCTCGTAGTAGCTTGCTCGTCAAGTGATTTCATAAGTGTGGCCTGCCAAGATCGGAGTAAGAACAGATACTATACTTTAATCTTAGCCAAAAGGTCAAGAAACTATAAAAATTATTTTTTGTGACTAGGCATTTTTAAATTTAAAAAAGTAATAAAAAAATTGATTAAACTGATTTTTTGATGGGCGGTGTAGTATCGGTTCTGTTGTCATAAGACTGTCATCCAGGGGGGGGGGGGTCCTCCCAGAATAGAAAAAAAACAAGACTCGATTTAGTCAGAATATCTTTTAAGAGGGGGTAGTGTAGTATCGGTGCTGTTCTCATAAGGCCGTCCACGCAAAGAATGACTTCCTCCTGTTTGGGTGGAGGGAAGTAGTGTTCATTCATCACGATATTATCCTCTGTCAAGGCGGGGCGGAGTCAGTGTAGTATATGTTCGTTCACCATAATACTAACTAAGGAAGAGCAATAACTCAAGTTTATAATAAACATGTCTTTTTAATTAGAAAATTATGAAAATGATCGTTCTTCCTTAGCTAGCATATTCATCTTTGGTTTTTTTTAAGATGGCGACTATATTTTTCCAGGCAATTTTCAGTTAGGCGTTTCACGTAGACAATGAAACTTGCCATGGTTTTTTTATGTTATCTAAATAAATAAATGCAAAAGTTTGTTTCCACCTATTCTAACTATATTGACATTAAAATGATTTATGCTTATTTAATTTTCTGTAGTATTTTTCATTTGTCATGATATATTCCTGTCAGGCATTACCTCCTCTTCGGTATGAAGGCCCAACAGTATACATTCGTTCATCACGATACCATTTTCCCAAGATTACAAGTTTTGTGAGTGGGAGGAGGTTAGTTTACTATCTATTCTGTTGTCATGATATCATCCTCTTAGGCATTAACCCCTCTTCTCAGCCTCTCATTTGCATATTTATTTATTTTTAAGTTTCTAATGAATTCATATTTTCTAATCTGTTAATAATTAAATACCTGCGTTTATCATTTTTTTAATAAATTTGCCGCTGCTGCTGTTGTTGTTCTTGTTGTTGTTGCTGCTGCTGCTGCTGCTGCTGCTGCTGCTGCTGCTGCTGTTCCTATTTATTTCCTCCCACGGGGGCAGAGTTAGGCACAATGTCAATATTTAACGTGGGGAGAATCCAGATCCAAAAAAATTGGCACTCTGAATTGGCACATAAATTTCAATTGCCTAGGTCAAGAAGGGTTTGTCCTTCACTGACAGAGAACATAAAAACTAAGTGCCAATTCAATAAAGATACTACATTCTGCTCCTTACCAAAAGGCCAAAGAGTTAACATGTTAGTAGTGATGATGATGATGATGATGATGATGATGATGATGATGATGATGATGATGATGATGATGATGAATTAAAAAATTTGTCATAAATAAGAAATAAACCTCGTCTTTATACCTTGTTTTTCACATGAAGTTACTATCAGCTATCTGACACAAATACACCTTGGAGACTTCGCAAGCTTTACATATAGCTACCCACTCGTACACTGTTTTTCATGCACAATAACATTTTCTCCGGTTACCTTTTCATAAAATGTTCCAGTGAAGAAGATAGCAGGAATAAAGCCTAAGACGATTTCGCGGGCATTATTTATAACTTTACACTCTGAACTACATATGATTGAAGATGATCAGCAAACATGAAAGACATTTACAGATCAGCATTTTCAAATTTTATCAGAGTCATTTTAGGAATACAAAATTGGGCCATGGTGCGCAAAGTTTTCGATCAGAAAACATTTTTATTAGATAATTCAATTTTTTTCACTAATTATTTTGTAATTTCTAAGAAAGTATGCGTGAAATCTAGTGGTTTCTAGAATTAGTTATGGCTTTATTAAAGTCGTACAAATTTCGAAACATCACCAAATCTTCTCCGTTTATTCAATTATAACAATGCCAATGCTAAAGTTTATAACAAATATTGAAAACCTAATCTCAGTAAGAGTGTTTATGTATCTCCAAAAGTATTTTGTAAATATGTCAAATTTTTTAGGAAATCTGAAACACCAAAACTTAATGCCATTTATTTTGTAAAGGAAGAGTAACTGTTAGGTGTAACATTTTATTACTTACTATTACTTGTTTATTTTTATTATTCTAATATTTTGTTATATATTTATCTATTTATTTATTGCAGATTTAAAAAGACATAAAGCGACCCTGGAGCAAATAATAATTGGTGTCGTTGACGATGACAACAATGACAAAGCTGACAATGAACAGTGGCTGAATTCTATCAAGCCTTTAAAGAAATCTTTTTATTTTTTGTGTTCATAACAAGAATATATTGAAACAATTCGGTTGATGGTGGATCCTTGTACATATGCAAACATTGAAGCAACTGATACAGCATAAATGGCAGATAAATAGCTATTCTTTTTTTACAGTAGCAGATAAAATTACGATTTATGCACGCAAACTTTAAATCTTGAAGCGCCATGGCATTTATGTCAAACAAGTCAATTATTCTTGAAGAGATCAAAATCACAACACCTACATCATGGAGTGAGTTCTTCAATAATGCCACTGAATCTATTACAGATGATACAACGGATAGTTTTTCAAATGGCACTTCACACTTCCGAAGAAATCGAGGCTTGCTGCTAAATATTCTTCCGATTGTTTTGGTCATTTTTTATGCTATAGTTTTTGTCACCGGGATGGTAGGAAATTGTTTGGTTATTTACGTTGTGACCATGTTCTCAAAAATGAAAACTGTCACCAACATGTATATTGTCAACCTAGCCGTGGCAGACGTTCTATTTTTATTAAGCATGCCATTTCTGATGATTACAACAATTTTAGGATACTGGACCTTTGGTTACGGTATGTGTAAACTCTACATGATTCTTGTCTCAATAAACTACTTCACTGGTATCTTTACGCTGACGGTGATGAGCGCTGATCGTTACATGGCTGTGTGTCACCCTATTCAATCAGTTACACTCCGAACTCCAAAACTTTCCTTCATTCTGTGTATTATTATTTGGCTGTTATCTATATTGATTATGATGCCAACATTCCTATATTCAAAAACAGTGCACAACCCTGGCAGACAGGGTGAGACTTGTACGATATCATGGCCGAGCAACCAACTAATACAAGGCAATAAAGTATTTGTCTGGTACTGCTTTTTTCTATCGTACACCATACCAATGCCATTGATATCTTTTTTCTACTCCATGGTAATCATACGACTGAAATATGTCGGCCCACTTAACAAATCGAAAGAGAAAAAAAAGTCACACCGTAGAGTTACAAGGATGGTTCTGACAGTTGTTGGCGTCTATATGGTGCTCTGGCTGCCTTACTGGGTTTTTCAAATCACACTTATCTTAAGAGAGCGCCGGCGTCTTGAATTATGGGAGGTCTTGTTGTTTAATGCTTGTACCATATTGACGTTTGCAAATAGCATGATGAATCCATTGTTATATAATTTCTTAAGTGACAACTTCAGGAAGAGCTTTGTAAAAGCTTTTACATGCGTATCTCGATTTGAGGTTAACAAATCTCTGATCACTGAAAATAGTTCGTATCCGCGAAATAATCAGCGATCAGAATGCCCCCAAGGCACTGTTGAAGACTATGAGATGTCCTCAGTACAAATGAGTACACCAGCAGTAAAAGGAAAAACACAACCTATGTGACCTCCGAACAGAATTAAGTGAATGAATCTTAAGAAACTTTCCTATCAAAGTAAATATGATCAGAATATTATGAGTATGTAACAATCATAATAGATAGATAATCATTCATAACAAACAATTATACTTACAGCTATAAAATACGCATATCATATATATATATATATATATATATATATATATATATATATATATATATATATATATATATATATATATAAATGAAAATATATCTACGGCAATTAAACTAGATACAGGCGTTCATGAAATAATCAGGATGGCAATTAAGCTACACAAAGGTGTCCTGTCCCTGTTTAACCCCGCGTGGAATCATCAGTCACTTAGCTTGATGATCCATGCAAAGATGAAATATGGCTGTGTGGATTAATTGCCATAGCTATATATTTTTATACTACTAGTAGTAAGCTCTATTCACGTATTGAGCCGTGTTGGAGTGAATACTAAATATCTATACACAATATATTATATCAACTTATAATAGTGTATGTGTATATACTTGGAATAATTTTATATATATATATATATATATATATATATATATATATATATATATATATATATATATATATATATGTATATATATATATGTATATATATGCATAGATATGTATGTAGATATCAAATTTATGCACAATATTATATCACCTTATAATATTATATGTGTATAGATTCTTGAAATAATAATTATATATGTATGTATCTAAATGAATAAATGCGAAAGTCATTTCATTTATCATGAGTTACTGTTATTTAAATAATACAACGTAATATTTTGAAATACTGTACAGTAGAGAGCAACGACCCAAACAGGTCATTGTTGACGCCATTCCCTGTCGGGCGTGTCTACAATCATTTCAGCTTGCCGATGATTCCACTGGGCACGGAGATGTCTAAATCTGCCCTTTTGGATGAAACCGCGGTACATTGCTGAAAGGTAGGATGAGAGTAATTCGACGTAATGGGAAATGAAAAAGGAAAAAAAAGAGATTTTTTATATATATATTTATCAACGTTTCGTTTTTATTTGTAAGACCTCATCGACCCATCATGTCTACCCAATATTTCGATGTACTTGCATGACATTTTTCTTAAAATTATCATCTTGAGGAAGTCTTACAAATAAAGACGAAACGTTGATGAATATATTTAAAAAAATATCTCTTTGTTTTTCCCTTTTCATTTCCCATATATATATATATATATATATATATATATATATATATATATATATATATATAGGAAAGTAGCACAATAAAATTACAACTGAATAACACTAAATATTTATTTATTATATACTGTTTAAAATAGTTATGCAAATTAGAAAAATTAACAGTAATTTGAAAAGTAGCACAAGAAAATTACAACTGAATCACACTAAACATTAATTTATTATATACTGTTTAAAATAGTTATGCAAATTAGAATAATTAACAATAATTAATTAAAATGATTTAATAATAAAGATAAAATACGATAACCTATTTTTAGATATGCTCATTAATTTTCAAGGGAGAGAATTTAAATGAAACTAATATATCTTAGCTAACTAGAAAGAAAGATATACCGATTAGGCATAATAGTTCATAAGAAAGAGCAGCCACCTCGCACCTCTCTCGCTTCCTCTCTTTCCACTCTCTTCACTTCCTATTTTTCTTAAATACATCTGTATCAAAATTACCAAAATGTTAATATTTATCTATTTATATGAATAAATGTTAATGTTTATCTATTTATATATAAATACAAAATATGTTGCCTTGCAAGAAACTTATGAATGAAATGTTTATTATTCAATTGTTTGTTTCAAGTAACAAACTTCGCGAAGCAATAGCGAGCTGGCAAAGCCAGTTAGGCAGCATTTTTTTCTTTGGTACATGTTTGTCTTGTTCTGATCCAATGCCAACGATCTAATGTGTGAATAAGAACTCGCTATATTTTCAAACGTTTTCGATTCGTATGAAAAAAAAACAAAAAAACAACGTAATGTTATGGCGATAAAAATCGTACGTATTTCGGCAAAGTATCAGATTAGGCATGCTGATGACGGTTGATAGTAAGAAACACATGTCCATTTTATATGTACGTAAAAATTAATTAATGAATATATATATATATATATATATATATATATATATATATATATATATATATATAAAATAAAAAATAATTACACGTCCTATTAAAAGGGCGACTTAATGCAATGATTTTTGTTTGTCTGTTAACTATTCTGCACTCATACCATTTACTCTCTTGTCTAAGTTTTTTTCAATATTGAACATTAAAGTTGCTTTTTTGTTGTATTTTATTTTATTCATTTATTTTTAATAGATCGTTGTACTGTATCACTTATCTTTTGAGAAAAAAACAATTATTTTAGAATACAGATTGGAGGATCAGTTTTGCATATAAATTTAACGTAAAATGAGGGGCGGTTTCTACTTTTTACAATTGCTCAACGGAGTGATTTATCCAACGTATAAAATAGATCATCATTATGACTGCTACATCACCCCCTGCTTAGGTGGAAATCCGACAGAAAAAAGGGTAGTCATTTGTAAATGTAGCAGTTGTAAAAAACAAAAATACAAAATAAAAAATATGTCCATTCAGTTTACAGATTTTTCTTTTAAATGTTTTTACTTTTCAATGAAATATTTTGTTTTGTGTTCTCTGCTGAAATTGTTTGGAGGTGTATGCACTTTTACTGGTTTAAAAGTGGGTTGATACAAAATGTATGTAGGAGGAATAGGCTCAGATGTAATTGTGTCTAGAAAAGCTATATATATATATATATATATATATATATATATATATATATATATATATATATATATATATATATATATAGCGTGGATTTCTTATGCAACTTTGGGCCTAGCTAACAACTCCACTAAACCAAACCACAAACCCACCGAACAGCTCAGATATATCAGCCCTAAATCCATTCCGCCCCTCTTATATTTAAGTACCTTGTACCCAACATAAGCAATAGAATCTCCCACATTTCATCCAGTCCCGAGATTTTCCATCAAGTCGCCCCATATTACAACAAAGCCTTTCGCGAGAGCGGTTATAGCTGATAAAACTAGTGGCAAATGAAAGAAAGGTAAAGAGAGAGAGAGAGAGAGAGAGGGAGACACACACACACGCAATAGACAAAAATATCTACGGACTAAAAAATATATAGAAAAACAATTTCTAGGAAACACTTATAAACGTTTCAAACATGCTTTGGTTAGTATGTGGAAAACAGAGAACAGAGACATGGCTGGGATTATACTGGGATCGACATTTTGAATGTGGCTTCCCTATCTTTGTTGTAGGATCGTTACCTCGAAAGGGAAATCTAAGGGGAGGTGGGTCGCATTTTTTTTAGGGGGGGGGGGGGCTTTACGACACGTCTATACCTAGTGGCTATACCGGTTGGTGTATCGTTATTATTAGGTGTGTTTGGAGATTTGTGGGGAGGTTGTTTGGTGTAATACTGGGGAGGTTTAGGTATTGGGGTTTGTGTATTGTTCACATGACCATAGTCAGGTGCCTACGGTTTCTGCGTAGGATTTGTCCGGCTGAGGGTTCTACAATGTAGGACCGCGGTTCAGTGCAGACTTGTCTGACGATTGCCAAGGTCCATTTTCTTGAAACTTCGCTGGGGTGATCCTTCGCATGCTTATCATGCTGTGCTTTCTGTGTGGGTTGTCTCTGGTAAAGACGATCCCTAATATCCTCCCTTCTGACATGGTTACTTGTACACTCCGCAGGGAGATTGCTGATTAGTTTCCGTCTGCATATTAATTCTCCAGGAGATTGAATGACATGGTCTATAAGTGTTGATTGGACACACAACAGACTCATGGCTATGTCTCGGATGCTCAGCATCGCCTTTCTCGTGGCTAACTTGATTGTCTGAATGCAACGTTCAGCCATACCGTTCGACTGTGGCGGATCTCATTAATTTCTCGATTGAGAACTGCACAAAGTCCACCTTCAAGTCAATGACTTCTTTACTCCTCTTGTTGGGAAGTCTGGATAGTCCAGTAACAGTTCCTTGCCTGGTCGATATTTTAGGACCATGTCGTATTCCTGCAACCGCAGTAGCATTCGGTATGTGTTGAATCATAATATATATATATATATATATATATATATATATATATATATATATATATATATATATATATATATATATATATATATTAGACAGAGAGAATTTATTTTTCTGTTTGTGGATTCGTAAAAAGTGTTTGTTTGTTTTTAAGGGAATAAGAGTGATTTTTTCTGTTCGTAAATTGAATTGTTCTTTTTGGCGAAAGAAACTGCTGGGCGCCATATTGACGAAGTCGGATAGACTAAAATGACTGAAAAATCATTTTAATTTTAAAAGATTTCTTTATTTTTAAATAGTATTACCGTATATTACCGTATTAAATAGTATTATTAAATAGTATTTTTCAATGAAAAGGAATGATTTTAGATGCAAACGGTTTTGCTTCAAGGAAAAAAAATGTTGCGCTTTCTTCGGTGTGTGTGGGGGGGGGTGTTTGGAGAAAATGTTTGGAAGACTCTACGTGTTGAAAAATGTTTTCTCATTTATTTTTTTGTTTTTGTTAGGCGAAAATGGGGTTTCGTGGCTGTACGATAATTTCTAAATCAGTCATCTAAGTTTGCTAGTGTAAACGTCCGTATCTTTTTTGTTTGTTAGACGGGGGCTGAGTCTCTTTGGTCGTCGTTCTGGGTTGACTTTTCGAACTTTTTTTTATTTGCTGAAATACTTTAAGAAGGTTTCTTTGTTTCATGCTTCTTGGCGTTTCATTTCTCAGGTCTGTGGGTTTTTTAAGTCGTGTCACCATTTATAGGAGCTGTTCTTATTAGTGGGCTGTTACGACCAACCCATATATATTAACAAAAGCGGTCACACGAAAGGGAAAACAAAACAAAAGGTTTTGTTTTCCGAAAGGGTTTATTTAATTTCCTATATCGTTTGGTATACTGTTGAAGAAAGTTGGACAGTGTTCAATTGAAAAAGCAGAAAGTTTTTGGGCTGTCGAAAGTTTGTCAGCAGTTATCTTCAGGCGAATATATTCGATGCTTGAGTGTCCAGTGGGCAGAGACAGGAGAGATTAATGGTGAGATTCCTTAAAGCGCCTCAGTTGGAGATGATTTATGTTTTCCCCGTTGTACAGGCACACTAAAGCCTTCTCCCCAGCTTCAGTAACCTCTTACCTTACCAAACATTTCTGCCAAATTTTTTAGGAGGTCGGCCCCAATTTTTTTTTTTTTTTTTAACTTAAGATATTTCTCAGGGTTAGGGGAGCGTAAAAATTTTGAGGGGTTGGTGGGGGTAAACATTTTTTATGGGGGCCCAAATTTTTTTTTAACTTAAAATATTTGTCAGAGAGTAAACATTTTTTGGTGGAGGGTAAACTTTTTGGGGGGTGGGGCCAAGTGTTTTAGGGGGTCGGGCCAAATTTTTTGGGGGGACCTTAAAATATTCCTCAGGGTTGGGGGAGAGTAAAAATTTTGATGGTTGGGTGGGGTGGAGGGTAAACATGTTTGTGGGGGTGAGGCCAAATCTTTTAGGGGTGAGGCCAAATCTTTTAGGGGTTCGGGCGATTTTTTTTTTAACTTAATATATTTCTCAGAGTTGGGGGAGAGTAAAAAAAAATTGAGGGGGTTGAGGGATTGGAGGCAAGAGTCGGGGGTGGGGCCAAATTTTTTTTTAAGTTAAAATATTTCTCAGGGGTGAGTGGGGGTGCAGGGTAAACATTTTTTTTGGGGGGTCCACATTTTTTAGGGGGTCGGGCAAAATTATTTTTTTTTTACTTAAAATATTTCTCAGGGTTGGGGAGAGTAAAAACATTTGGGGAGCGATAGGTACGTATATAGTATGCACACCGGGGCGGAAATAAGTACCCATATAGTATGTACACCGGGGCGGAGATAAGTACCTATGTAGAAGGCGCAGACAGAGGTGGTACTTTTTTATAGAAATATGTCATACTTTTGACCTGGGCAACGTAAGAGGAATGGAAGAAACAGCTTTCGCAAAAGACAAAATGAGAAAGTAGCGGTGAAATGGGGCGACCAGGGACGTGAAAAGTAGAAAGATAAAGAGACGGTTATAGTGCGAAGGAGGGAAATAGAAGTTTGAATATAAAGATTTTACACACGCGATTTTTCTTCTATTTTATATTTTTATGACCCCGAGCAACGCCGGGTAGCCCTGCTAGTCCTCAATAAAAGAATGTGTTTTTTCACGCACGAGCTAAAGTTGGATTGACGACAGACAGAGTTGGACTGACGCCCGGGAGAGTTGAACGGACGCCCGTGCGTGCGCCGGAGTGGCAAAATTCTAGCCACCGCCTTCGCGCGTTAATTTGTGACTTAAACAACCACTTGTAAAAAGAATTCGCACACACAGAGAACTAGCGAAATAACTTTAAAAAAAGGAACAACCTTTGGTAAAGACATTTACGAGTACGACCAATGTAAAATCAATTCTTTTATTTTATTAATAATTACTCTTCTATACAAAAAAAAACAGACCGAGTTGTTGAACATTGTTCTTTTCCTTTTTGTTCTGCTTTGAATGATCTTTCGCCTCCACAGAGCTGACCGGTTGCTGTTCGCTCAGTGATCGCTCGCAACGTGGGAGTGTGTTTGTAGCTGGACGAGACGACCAGATCGGAGACGTCATCATCATCATCGTCACCATCCCGGCCTAGAGGAACTTGGATCTATATTTGGTTATTGCCACTTAAACTCAATAGTTTCTACATGAGAAACATCAACTCCTCTTTTCTTTCTATCAGATTTTGCTCCAGAACCACAAAAAAGACAATGTTCCTTAAAGTTAAACACACACAAAGAACGGCTTGCACGGAATAGCATTTCATCATAGGTGAATCTGTTTTTATGGTCAATTTTTATGTATTTGGGATTGATCTAACACTGTCTGCATTTCTTTTGAAGACGTTGATCAATCTGAATTATGATCTTCTCTTTCCACGTTGTTCAGAAGCTTTGTTAATGGAATCGATGCCCTTCGGGCTGACGATGAATGTTTCTTCATTACTGGACAGTTCATTGTTGCAAATAGCACACTTGTCAGCATCCATAATTATCGGTACTTCACTTTGGCCAATCTGAATATAAAATATTAAGCTCCTGCAGTAATACATCAGATGAGACAAAAATAAGGCATATGAAGTTATAATTATATTTAACTTTATGAAAACTTGCTACATTTGGTATATTTGAAGATGAATTTACAGAAATTGAGTTGAGAGAGGGGAGGCTAGAATCGGAGGCAATCTTTAAAGATCGCGCCCGTTGACCCTTTCCGCCAGGCTAATTTTGGTAAACTTGTGTTTATCTGAAAGAGAGGTTATTCATGCCCAATATCCCAGTTAAAAACCTTTGTTAGCAATTTGTTTGAGGTTCAGCCAAAAAAATCAGCTAAATTTACTGGACTACATATAAAGTTTCACCCAGACGACGTGCCTAAGACAGCCGTCGCTACCTATTTTGGCTTGTTTGAATTTAATTACATGCTATTTGGTTTCAAAAATGCTGCTGCTATATTCCAGCGATATATGGGCAAATATTTTTTTAGTTAGATTGTGTGTTCATCTATCTGGACGATCTATTGATTTTTAGTGACAGTAAACAACAATATAAGGAAGACTATAATAAAGTATTTTAAATCTTTAGTTACAATAACTTAAAGATTTCCTTAGCTATATATATATATATATATATATATATATATATATATATATATATATATATATATATATATATATATATATATATATATAGCATAATATGGAATTATATAAAATGAAGTAATAAAATAAAGTGCGAATCAAATTTTATTAGAATTCAATGTTCAGGCAAAGTACCTTAAATTCTTCTCCTCGGGGACCATTACCGCAATGACATTACTGCAGATAATAAAATTAAACTTTGAAAATATATAAACATATGTATAAAAGTACATAAAAGTATATAAAAAAACATCAAATATATCAGCCCAAAATATACTTTTATGTTAAAGCTCTACAATTCATCCAAGTCATACAATTTCAAACATTCAGGAAAGACACTTGTTGATTGAAAAGTGATCCAGGTGGTGAATGGTAGTCCAAAAACGAAAAAGTTATCCAAGCGTGAAACCCGTTTGCAATCGATGCAGTAAATGACATTGAAAAATTATCCAAGGTTTATGCGATAAAGAAACCAAAACATATGCAAAGTTCAGAAAACTCACTTGGTTTTGAATAATTATAATGTTCAAAATTCAGAGTTCTTATGAGGTGATCGGAATAGTGCAAACCATAACTCCCTGATTCAAAAATATTACTTCATTTTATATTATGCTATTAATGCTCTATCCAGTATATGAGCTTCAGTTTCATCCGGATGTTCACTAATTAAAGATATTAGTTGCCTTTTATATCTTTTGTTGGATTAACTTTATATAGATATATATATATATATATATATATATATATATATATATATATATATATATATATATATATATATATATATATATATATATATATTCAATGTAGCAGATTTAGATTTCCTGTAAGCAAAGAAAGCCTTATTTGCTTACCTACTTCTAAGAAAATTAAAGAACTGGAGGTCTTACCAGTACCCAAAACTCGAAAAGTTTACATAGGTTTTTAGGGATGACAGGTTTTTACCGCAAATTAATCCCTAATTATGCCTCTATAGTGTTACCACTATCCGAACGAATGAGATTAGACCCTAAGTCAAATCTCGGACTGAATGAGAAAGAAATTGACGCCTTTAAAACTATAATAAGTAAATTATCAGAAATTAGCCCATCCAGAGTCTTCAGTCACCGAGTACCACCTAGTGCATTACACCACCTGATAGATAAAAAACCTGTACCTATAGGATTCTTTTCCAATAAATTTTCTCAAGCGTAAACCAAATATTACAGCTTGCAGCTTATTTTGCAGTGATACATTTCAATCACCTCGTAGAAGGTCGTCATATAACATTGTTTATTGATCATAAGCCGTTATGTGGAGGCTTTTAGACACCGGCAAAATCGGATCGACAGCAACGACTCTTGTCAGTACTTACTGAATATATTGCTGATATAGCATGTATTAAAGGCGATCAAAATGTAGTTGCGGACTGTATGTCTCGACCTGCATTAGCTGTGCAATTAGATGCCTGTGATTTGACAGAAATAGCCCAGACACAAATAAAATCATACTCATCAGTACTTTGTATCAGACGAAGTAGGCTCAGTCCTATGTAATACTTCAATTATGTACCCCAGACCGTTTATCCCGAAAAATCTTCGTAGAGCCATTGTTTGATAGCCTACACCACTTAGCGCATCCCGGAACGGGAGCGTCTTTGAAACTGGTGAAGGCCAGATATTTTTGGCTGAATTTAGATAAAACTATCAAGTAATTCTGTGCAGAATGTGTTGTATGTCAGCAAGCTAAAGTTCACATACACACTAAATCTGCTGTACAGAATTTTAAATTGCCATCTGCACGTTTTCAAACAGAGCATATTGACATTGTCGGCCTGTTACCCTTAACGTGCAACGGTCCTGACCCGTATTTTAGTCCATATAGTTATCTACTTACCTGTATCGATCGTGCAACTCGGTGAATTGAAATACAGCCTATGACTGAAATAACTGTATAGGCAGGGATATCTAGATTCGGAGTTCCGCTGCATGTTGTAACTGATCGAGGTCGTCAATTTGAGTGCGAATTGTTCTAAGAATTAGCCAAGGTGATAGGTTCTTACCGATTAAGAACGACTGGTATATCATTCTCAAAGCAACGGATTGATAGAAAAAGCACATCGTACGCTAAAAGCAGCGATAATGGCTCGAAAAGTGATACCTATAAGTCTACTTGATATACGCAATACCCCTAATGAATCGAGCTTTTCACATTTTTCCTCTGTAACTGGTGCACAGACCGAGTGTAGAAAGAGAAACTCCAGTAAATCACAAATACATACGTGATTTGTGTGAATCGATGTCCCAATTTGATGCACTCAGCTGCGATAAAGGGCATCACCATGCAAATACAAAACCCTTTATACTAAAAAATCTACTTTCCTGTGAGATAGTATGGCTTAAAGTCGATCGAGTGAGAAGACCATTATAAGCGCCTTATTCAGATCGTTATAAAGTTTCAATCAGCTAAACATTTTCAGATCGATATGAGCAATGGTACTCATACTCATGATAGGTGAAAACCTTATATAGAACCAACTAACAATAGTGGCAAAACTAAAACTACTAAGAAAGCTCAGACAGATGCGTGCACAACTAACAAGAAAAATATTAAAACAAATACCGCTGACAATAAAGAAATTACTAGTAAAACATATGAGTCGAGCTCTGGAAGAAAAATAACGAATTCTTTTATTTTTAATAACTATTTAGTAGTGCAAAGAATAATAATACACAGAGGAATAGATATAGGTATAAGAATAATGAGAAAGCAAAAATAAGGAAATTACAAAAACTAGGGTACTGCCTATCGCTTACTATCTGCTTACTGGCGAGGGACTATTATGGCAGATCAATAAATCTATGACACAAACGGGCATTGAAGGAGAGTACTAGCTTAGTTACCCCTTTTCCTTCTAGGTTCGTTCGGCTTACTCTCTCCTCTTCTTTCTTATTCTTCCTCTCCTTTTCATTTCTTTATTTCTTCTTGAAGAGGGATCACCTTGCGGTCAATTGCTAATAAAATAAGTACTTACAGATGTTGGCCAAAGTTTGAACTCAGTGAAAAGTGTTCACAATTCGAAGGTAACAAGTAGGTGGGAAATAAACTTTATAAAACCAGTGAATTGATCAAATCTTGCATGGATCAGGGCTTATTCCATTTTTCACTGTTGAAAACGAATCCTTTAATTTTTACCATTTTCATCAAGTTGTGAAAACTCTATTTGTTCTTTGGTTTTGCTGTAGATGATAACGTCGTCGACTTATCCTAGCGTATCAGGATATTTCTCAAGTATCATGTCCATTTCTGCATGAAGACATCTCGCGACATCACTAGGCCAAAGGACATTCGCTGAAAGCAAAATCTTCCAAACGGTGAATTGAAGGTAGTCAGTAACTGGCATTCGGCGTGTAGCTTGACTGACCAGTACACATTTTTGACGTCTAGTTTGGAGAAATATTTGGCACCAGAGAGCTTGTGTGTAATCTCTTCCATGTGGAAGTCTTGTAGTGATATCGAATAATAGCCCTGTTTAGACCTTTTGAATCTAGGCAAAGGCGCAGGTTCCCATTGCCTTTACGAACATACACTAGGATGTTGACCCATTCTATTGGTTCGCTTGTTGTTCGCCTAGTTTCATCATATCCTCTAGCTCGGCTTGGATCTCATCTCTCATGAGGATGAGACATTTCCATGGTGCATAGATTACAGAGTAGCGGTCTGGTTTTAGGACAATACCCTTGAAGTTGCCTTTACGATTAAACTGATCCAGATATTATTTACTAGTTATTTTGCTGAGCTGATTCGTGCTTGGGTTTTATGGATGCCGTAGTTACCAGGCCCAGGTCTCTCAGAGAAGATAATTACATGATAATAGGTCCCTCTATGTTTGGTGCTGCTGGAGACGTTCAGTACAGTTGGCTCATCGTGAGTCCTTAAAGAACAAGGGGATATTTTTTGTGTCTATTGAAAGTCAAAGAAATCCTTTTCTTTTTTTACATATCTGTAATCATGTATTCAAATATTGGTTTGAATAAGTAAAGATAAGAAGTCATATAAATAAATTTAAATATGTGATCATTGAAGCGAATCCGACACACATACATTCACATTTGTTGTATAGATTATTATAAGGTAATACATTTTAAATAATTAACAAAAATTATATGTAAAATGCGTAAGTAAATAATTAGATGATATAAGTGTTATAATAATATTTGATATGCATCTTGAGTTGCGCAAGTGGAATATTTTGTTTGTATCGGAAAAGTAGAAACAGTTGAAAGTTTATTGACAGTTTGTCTGCGTACATTAGCAAAGCCAACGAAAATTACAACATTCTCATATGACAGGAAAAAATTGTTACAGATATGCAAATACGCAAGTTTGAATCACAGAAAAGACAAAAAAGACATGTTACAGAAAGTGTGAATCACAGAAATTACATGAAAGCATTGTTACAGACATTTACATACGAAAAGTATAAATCAGAGAAATTATATCTAATTAGAGAAATGACATAAAAGAATTGTTGCAGACATGTATAGGCACAAAGTGTAAATCATAGAATTGACATAAAAGCATTGTTACCGACATATACAGACTAAAAGGGTAAATCACAGAAATGACATATAAGAATTGTTACAAGACACGTACAAGCACAAGGTGTAAATCACAGAAATGGCATAAAAGCATTGTAACAGACAGTACAGGAACAAAGTGTACATCACAAAATTTACATAAAAGCATTGTTACGGACATGTACAGGCAGAAAGTGTAAATCACAAAAAAAACGTAAAAACATTGTTATAGACATATACAAGCACGAAGTGTAAATAAAAGAAATGGCTTAAAGGAATTGTTATAGACATGTACAGGCACAACGTGTAAATCACACAAATGACATAAACGCATTATTACTAACATGTATAGGCACAAAGTGTAAATCGGAGAAATAACATAAAAGCATTGTTACAGACATGTACAGGCACAACCTGTGAATAAAAAACATTGTTAGAGACGTGTACATGTCTGTAACAATGCTTTTATGTCATGTTATGTCATTTACACCTTGTGCATGTACATGTCAGTAACAATACATTTATGTCATTTCCCTTATTTATACTTTGTGCATGTACATGTTTGTAATAATTCTTTTATCTTATTTCTGTTACACGTCTCTAAAAATGCTTTTATTTTATTTTTGTGTACTTGTACATATCTGTAACTATGCTTTTATGTCATGTCTATGATTTAAACTTTCTGCCTGTACATTTCTGTAACAATGCTTTTAGGTAATATGTGTTATTTAAACTTTGTGTCTATAAATGTCGGTAATAATGCAGTTATGTGATTTCTGTGATGTACACTCTGTGTATGTCTTAAACAATGCTTATATGTCATTTCTGTGATTTAATCCTTGTGCTTGTACATGTCTGTAACAATGCTTTTATGTAATTTCTCCGATTTACACTTTGAGCCTGTACGTCTGTAACAATGCTTTTGTTTCATTTTGTTATTTACACTATGTGCCTGTACATGTCTGTAACAATACTTTTATTTGATTTTGTGACTTACACTTTGTGACTGTACATGTTCGTAACAATGATTTTAGGTCATTTCTGTGATTTATAACCTGTCTGCAAAAAGTCCTCTGTTTTAGGTTATTTATTTTGGTTTTTATATTCAGTTTTAAAGCTATTTTAACAATGCGTATGCTTAGTTCCTTATAATTATTGCTTTTTTTCGCAGTGTCTATGAGTAGGTCCTTTTAATTTTGGGCTTTCAGCAATGGGGAAGCTTATATACTGTTCATTTTGTTGTTTCTGCAATGCGTATACTCAGGATCCGTTTAATTTTGGGGTTTAAGACGAGGTGTACGCTTAAGTCCTTTTAGTTTTGTGTTTTCTACAGTACTTTAAGTTTGGGGCTTCTATATTGCGTATTCACGTATGTTTTGTCCGGTTGAGACCGTTGATATATATTTGGCGAATTTTCTGAAGTTGTCAGTTTTATTTGAAGGGATACCGGATTATTTATGGCGTTGACAAATTCCGAGCTCCAGAGTTGGTAATAATGCGTTTATATCATTTCTGTGACAATCGTTGACCCCAACACTGTTTGTGCCGTGGTTTTCTGCTGTCCGTGTTGTCTTTTGCCCTGGCGATCGCCAAAGGCACGAGAACTGGTTTACAAGTTGAGAAAAACAAAACAAAACTCACAAGAAAGAACACAAACTCGATTAATTGTGTATAAATCAGTCGGGCTCTGAGTGTGTGATATCGTCATGGAAAGAGGACTCCAAGCGCTAGCGTCCACATCTTAGTTAAGTTTCAGTGTATCAGCCAAGACCCAACTGAGATCATTTGTCTGTCGAGGCTATCATTGTGTTCAGTTGATCAGCTCATCTCACAATTTCCTGCTCGTCGAATTATTATTATTACTGTTTATTTCTTCACATCTCTTGGAATATATGCACCTTCAACCGGCAATTAAGCCTGAATTTTAAATAGCAGATCCCTCAGATGTTCTTGGGTCACTATACTTGGAGACAGGTGCCCCAGAGATAGCATGTCGAGTTGAGCTCACACATCTTCCAAGAACAACAACAATGACCGTGATGTGTGACGCGATCGGTCATTAATGGCTGATTACTGGAGATACTGCTTAAAGAATGCCCCTAGCTCTTCCAGCTGTTTCCACTATATTTGTCAGGTTTCCTAATTCTCACCCGAACTCCTGAATCGTTGTAGTCATCTAATTGATCCTTTGCCTGTTCTTAGTACAATCCACTCTGGTTACGTTCAGAATTGATACTCTCCCTCACGACTTGGGCTAACCGTTTAGGGGGAAGTTAAATAACTTCCCCCTAATTGCATTTAGATCCCCTTCTGACAGTATGATTGCTCGTTTTTCTCTCTTTTTTGGTGACCGTATTTCCCTCAAATACTCGTTCATCCTCTTGTATTCTTTAATCAACACTAATCTTTCTTGCTTGAGTATAAATAGCGGCCGCGAATAAACTTCATGTTTAGAGCTCCGGTACATCTGTCACTTTCTCACTTATGCTTTGTGCTAGGTCGATCTTCTTCCCCAGTTTCTTCAGCAATATCCCATAGGGTTTTCGCTCGATTACAAAGGTGATCACACATTTGAACCTTGTCATCGTCACGTCACTGGTCTTTTTGAAAAATGGTGTTATGTACCTGTTTTCAAAGACTCATCAGGAAGAGCACCAGATGGACATCCTGCAAAGGTAACAGGAGAGCAACTGAGTCAAAGCGTTTCTGCTGAATCATATACTTGGACACAATCACTACTCTATTCTCAGGACAATGAAGGAGACTATCCGCTGAGCCCTATGTCCACACACCATTAGGAGCGTGTATTCTCCCAAACCATATGCAGTCTTCGGAGCTTCCTGGCTCTGCTGGAGAGCTTTAGTCCTCGGCTCCCTCTTCTTTTTAGCCTACTCCCCTCGTTCTCACTCCCATCTGGTGCTATCTCTGGGTCTGTCCATGCATTCTCAATGTTTCAGTCTAGTCCTACTACTACATTCCTTTCTTCTATGCCTACCTGTGGCCCGGCAAACTGGCCTTTCCCTCGTTATCTCGGGCGTGCCCCATTCCCTTAGCTCTGCCAATTTTAAGTCATTCGCATGACTGTCATCTTTGAACTAATTTTACCTGCCGCTGGTTGGCCCTATATATATGCTTAATCCCACTTCCTTCCTTCTTCTGTTAATCTTCTGATTTCTTTTCTGTTGTGGTCTGCATATTTTATTTCTAGCTTTTATGAAAACCTTATGTTGATGTTCAATTAATATTTGATGATGTTCTTCTCCCACATATCTTAGCCTCAAAATGTTGTTTACATCCCACCCGAACAACATGTAGTAAGGGAGGAAACTAACTGCTTTCATTAATTGAGAACCTTGCCTGATTCAAAACCAAGTCCCAATTTTCGTTTGCCAACATGTCTTCTAGGAACCTGTGAAACTTTTCCACCTTTGCATTACTCTGTCATTGGTACGGTAAGGTAGTTATGTGGGGTATTTTCAAGTTAACTAAGGTATGACTCATTACCAAATTCACATTCTCAAGTCCATTATCAGTTACTAACTGTAATAGTGCCTCATATCTTGGGAATATTTCATTAACCAGAAAACGGGCCACTGTTTCGGCAGTTTTATCCTTCACTACAAACGCCTCCACTCAATTGGTCAACCAATCAACAAAACTCACTATGTATACATTCCCTCTGATTCATTCATACTAAGCTTCTCAAATGGGAAGGAGAGTACTTCCACTTCTATCAGTGGAGCTGCATTGCTCTTCTTGCTCTTGGCCTGATAGGTTATGCAACCAGCTACATAGTTGATCACTTCTCCGTACAAACCAGGCCAATAATATTGAAATGGAATGTCTTGGGCATGTATAGCCTAAGCTTAGGGTGTTCATTCTCATTTGACATATAATATAGCACGTCTTCTATTATCTTATATTTACTGGTTTTTGCTCTTGTTAACATTCCTTTTAGAACAGCCTTCTTACAGGTCCTTAATTTTTCAACTTTTTTCCACGGCAACAATACCTCTGTTTCTTCTTCATGTTCGGAATCACTCCATTCAGGTCTATTTACTATTTCGTGTGCGTTTATTACATTGATCCAGTAGGCTTTATCATCCACTTTTCTACGTCCAGTGATTCTTATTCTAATCGGTTGAGAATTCAGAACAAGAGATCTGCAATTGTATTTTACCTTCCGGAGAGGTATTTGATGCGGCAATAGTAGCCACTTAATTGTAGCGTCCATTGTTGTATCTTTTTGTTCATCCAATCAGCCTCGAACAGATACTGTAATGGTTTGTGATCTGTTTTAATCACTGTAAAGTCGAACAGAATGAAGGAAGAAAGCGACCACGTGTTTGCGCGTGTTGTCTTACCTGCCGGGATGATCACGGGGAGGGCGGAAATTAGATTAATGGCGGCTGTGGTTTTTTGTACGATTATTGAGCAATGACGTCAGGCCTCACGTGACTGTTTTTCTGACCACCGATTGGCTGATGATGAACACTTGGACAATAAAAGGAGTATGTTCAGAAGATCAAGAGTGTGTGTATCAACTGCATCAGTGTGATTAGACGTCCGACGTGTGTGTGTTAATCAACTGCCGTAGTTGCGTAGTTGCGAAACGAATACAAGCTATTTCGGCGAAATGGGGGAAAAAATTGACCTCAAATTAATACCAGAGTTTGATGGATCGAACCCGGTAATTGACTGGGTGGAAAAGGTGGAATTACATTGCCTTTTGTCTGGCATAAAAAACCTCGAACATGTTGTTCCTCTGCGCTTGTCCGGCGGCGCCTTTGCGGTGTATCAACAGCTCAGCCATGAGGGCAAACAGGACTACGAGAAAATCAAGGTGGCACTGTTCAAGGCGTTTGCGATTGACCCCACCACTGCTTGGGAGCAACTTGAGGCAAGGACCTTACGTCCGGGCGAAACGGTCGACGTGTACTTGGCAGAGCTGACGAAGTTGACAGTGTTGTTTGGTGGACTGCCTGAGCGGGCCTTAGCATGCAAATTCCTAGCGGGACTCCCGACAGGAGCGAAGCAACTACTACGAGCTAGCTCAAGTGCAGATTCGCTGCTCCTTAATGACCTAGTAGATCGGGCCAGGACTGTAATGAAGAATTACTCCGAAATGAGGGAACCAGTAAGTGCTGCTGCTCAGTCCACACCGAATGATAAGAAACCGTATCAAGGACCCGGTCCACGTGGTGGAATCGTATGCTAAAGATGCAATGGACAGGGCCACATCGCAAGGAACTGCCGGCAACAAGCAATGGCTGTTCGCTGCTACCGGTGTAGGGAAGCTGGCCATATAGCTCAAGACTGTCCGGGAAACGGAACCGGGGACAAGGTGTCAGCGTCGACCTCTTCCCCACGCAGAAATTAAATGAGACGCTGCCGATCATCCCGATATATATCAACGAAACACTGTGCTCAGCACTCCTCGATTCCGGGTGCTCCCGCACTATCGTATGTGCAGATCTCTGCCACATTTGGAGAAAGAAGAACGTCAGAGTGACTACCATCAGTGGAGAGACGCGCACATGTTGCGGCGTGGGCAATGTAACTATACGGACGAAAAATGGAAGCTCCGCTAACCTAGAGGCGCTGGTAGTGCTCGAAAAACCTCTGAGTTTTGACCTGCTCCTAGGATATGATGCCATCAGAGCCCTTGGTGGTGTCCATATAACGGTGACAGGGGCGGTACATTTTCAGGAGAAAGCCCCAGTGTGTGCTGCGCTAAGGATCGACCAACCAGACTTCAGCGTCGAATTTGACGAGCAAAAGAGGGTTTGAACTGCCTCATGGAAGTGGTCGAAAAACAGTGAACCAGCCAAACTGCAGAATGGAATAACTGAATACCATGTGCCCGACCACATGAGGCCCGCGTACGAAGAGGAACTTCGCAAAGTGATCGAGGATGGCTGGCTGATTCCCTACCCATACAAAAAACTTGGACCTCCTAAGGGTCTGATCCCATTAATGGCGGTCGCTCAGCACAACAAAGCCAAAGTCAGGCCGGTAATGGACTACCGAGAACTGAACTCGCATGTCGATGCGTTTACAGCTGATGCTGACGTGTGTGCTAGCAAACTACGAGAGTGGCGCCAGCTGGGTTCTAATGTGTCCCTGTTGGATCTGAGAAGGGCATATCTGCAGGTCCGAGTTAACGAGACAATGTGGCCGTTTCAGACGGTAGTGTTTGCCGGTAGGAGGTATTGCCTCACAAGACTGGGCTTTGGGCTGAACGTTGCGCCCCAAATAATGAAGACGATTGTCAATGCTGCATTGTCACAGGATAAGACCGTAAAAGAAGGGACATCAGCATACCTTGACGACATATACGTGGATGAAGACATTGTGCCGTCATCACGTGTGAGGGCCAAGCTAGCCGAACTTGGACTGATGTGTAAGGATCCAGAACGCTTGGAGGATGGTGCTCGTGTCTTAGGGTTGAGCGTTCAACAGGAGCGAGGGACCTTGAAGTGGGGGCGCGGAACTGCATTTCCTGAAGTGCCCCATGTCCTTACGAGGCGGGCTATATTTTCCCTGTGTGGAAAACTGGTGGGACACCTACCAGTAGGTGGATGGACTCGGGCCGCGACAGCCATCATGAAGAGGAGGGCGAGTGCAGTTACCAAAGGTTGGGATGACGAAACGGTGGACAATTTGTTGCAACGCATGGTGAAGGAGACCATCACAAGAGTCGAGCAGGAGGACCCCGCTAAAGGAGATTGGTGCGTCCAGGAAGACAGGCTAAATGTGTGGGTGGATGCGAGCTCCCTTGCGATCGGGGCGCTATTGGAGATGAACGGGTCCGTGATTGAGGACGCCTGCTGGTTGCGACCAATGGATGATGCTGCTCACATCAACCTGGCGGAGTTGGATGCGGTAACAAAAGGAATTAACTTGGCACTCCAGTGGAAAGTCAAAGAATTATACATACACACAGATTCGCTGTGCGTATACCACTGGATACTTGACACACTAACAGGCAAAGCGAGAGTGCGCACCAAGGCGGCTACCGAAATGCTAATCAGACGAAGGTTGGAGACAATAAGGAAGTTGGTGGAAGAGTACGACCTATCGGTGAATGCGGTGCTTGTCACTTCAACCTGCAATCTTGCCGATAGACTTACCCGTGTGCCCCAGAGATGGTTCGACGCAATGAAGAAAGAAGCCGAACCAGGGTCTTTATGTGCTGCCTCTGTTGAGGAGACGGATAAAATCAAGAAGGTACACCATGACAGTGGACACCCCGGAGTGAGACGGACGTATTATTTCGTACGCTTAACCAACCCGTCAGTGTCCAAAAGCAAAGTAGAAGCAGTGGTCAAGGAATGCCAAATATGCCAGTCAATCGACCCTGCTCCCACCAAATGGCAGAAAGGTCGGCTGGAAGTCGACGAGAATTGGAGCCGACTGGGCATGGACATAACCCATTATGGTGGTCAGCACTTCCTCACACTGATCGATTGCGGACCAACGAGGTTTGCGATCTGGCGATTATTAACAAGACAGGACTCGGCTAGTGTCATCCGTCAATTAGAGTCCATATTTTACGAGCGGGGTCCACCTGAAGAGATTCTCACTGACAACGACACAGCCTTTTGCGGCGGAGAATTCAGGCGTTTCGTAGACGAGTGGGGGATCCGGCTTAGACACAGGTGTGCATATGTACCGAGTGGCAACGGTATAGCGGAGCGGTGCCACCGAAGTGTGAAGAGGATAGCAGCAAGGAAGCAATGTACGATTGCAGAGGCAGTATATAGGTACAATACGACACCGAAGGATGACGCGACTGCAGAAAGTGCACCTGCTAATGCGATACATTGCTATCGAGTGCGTGTTAAGGGCATTGACGCCTGCCTGCCTAATCAGAAGAGGACGCAAGGACGGTACAAGTTGGGGGACACCGTTTGGGTAAGGCCTCCCAGTAACCGATGTACGACCAGTTTCAGAAGAGGACGGATCACCGGCATAATTAGTGAGCAGGCTGTGCTGGTTGATGGTACTCCACGGCATGTGAAGGATGTCCGGCCCGCCCTTGATACAAACCTAATATCGAACAGCGAAAGTGATGAATCATCCAATGATGAAATGTGGATCCGACCTATGCCCCATTGCCGTGATGACATGGCTGAGACCCTCAGCAGAGATGGCGATAGTTCCAGCGCCACTTCTGAAAGCCCCAATGACGATGGAGCCCAGCTTGATGGAAGGACTGCTGGCAACATTAATGGCGACAGATCTGTTACCCCTCCTGAGAGCTCTGATGAAGATGAAGAAGTCCAGCTAATCCCCCTCCGTAGGAGTGCCCGTAACAAACGACCGCGGCCGCAATGCCGCATGTGTGATCTTGAGACCAGAGGGGAGTGTAAAGTCGAACAGAATGAAGGAAGAAAGCGACCACATGTTTGCGCGTGTTGTCTTACCTGCCGGGATGATCACGGGGAGGGCGGAAATTAGATTAATGGCGGCTGTGGTTTTTTGTACGATTATTGAGCAATGACGTCAGACCTCACGTGACTGTTTTTCTGACCACCGATTGGCTGATCATGAACACTTGGACAATAAAAGGAGTATGTTCAGAAGATCAAGAGTGTGTGTATCAACTGCATCAGTGTGATTAGACGTCCGACGTGTGTGTGTTAATCAACTGCCGTAGTTGCGTAGTTGCGAAACGAATACAATCACAAATTCTGCCCCATCAAGATAATAGTTTCTGAAGGGCATATACTATCACATAGGGTTCTTTCTTTTTGTTGGGTTGACATGGGACAGAAAATATATTGGGATCTCTTCCTTCGTGCCCTCAAGTAATCCATCCTACCCTGGACAGTGTTGGGTTAAACATGCCCCAACACAGGCGTCAGTGTATAGTGTCATTTTTTTGCTTAAATCCGGATGTCAATTTCTCCTTGATTGCATCAAAGGAACACTGGCAATCATCCATCCAGTTGAATCAGGCATATTTCTTGGTTAAGCCTATCAGAGGGGGTGACTATCCTAGAAAATCCAGAGACGAACCTTCGATAATAGTCCACGCAGCCGATGAAGCCTCTGACCTCCCTCACTTAGTGAGGTCCAGGCATGGATTTTATTACTTCCACTTTCTCTGGGTCAAGTTTCACATCGCTGATATTTATGACAAACCCTAGATATTTTGCCTCATCATAAAGGAACTGGCAGTTTTAACTTCAGGTTGTGCATCCTCAATTGATGCTCCTCTGCACTACTAGAGAACACCAGTATGTCATCTATATAGGCCATGGAGAAATCTTCCAGGCCAGTTAGCACGATGGACATAAGTTGCTGAAAGACCCTGCCAAGCCAAATCGGCCTAATTCCATAGCGAACTGCCAATATCCCGCTCTCAACTCAAGGGTCGAGAAATAGATAGCTAGTATATCAGGACAAGCCTTGGACTTAGTAATTTTATTTAAAGCCGACACAGAATCTGTGTCCTTTACATCTTTTCTTTCCCACCATCACTATGGGAAAACTCCACGGGGATTGGCATCACTCCACAACCCCAGATCCTAATATTATTTGACAGCTTGTTCAACTAGTCCCCTTTTGTGGAATGGCGTTCTATAGGGTCTCATTTTAGGGGGGGGGGAGTCTCTCAGTGTATATTTTGATTTATCTGAATTTGCTATGACACCACTATTGTTCCTCAATAATCGTAGCAACCTGGATCAGTATTTGTCCGGGACCTGTATTTCTTTCTCATTGATTTGGGTTGCAGCCTGTCTTCCTTTTCCTTCGTATTTTACTTGAGTATCTATTTTTATAAATTCCGTCCTTCCTAGCTCAATCCCAGGTTTTATCTGCACTGTCTTATTTAGCCTATTCACTATTATTAGAGGCATTGACTCGGTTCCCCCCCCCCTTCTGCTACCACCATCACCTTCTAGATGGAACTGTAGTAACAGGATCACTTGGTATAACTTGCCCCTTTTTCTGCTTGGCCCACCCAAGCTAATTATTGCTGTATGTAGAAGTATTTTAATATTATTCTCCGACAACACTTGATTAAGATACTAGATTCACTCCTAACAAGATCTTCTAAGGTTCCTAAGGCTAATGTGGGGATGGGGATGGTGTCAAATGTGATCAATCCTCACAATAATAATCCCCTCTCTAAACTAGGTGAGATGTACAGTCGCTGAATGATCTATTGACCATCGATGTACACTGGTAAAGCTATCATTCCCTCTATTTTCATCCTACCTCTGTTAGCCTGGGTGACTAGTAGGTCGGATACTTTAGGTTTCTTTCGTCCACATCTAGTCTTCCAAACTCCTTTCTGGGGATGATTGATGATCCAGTGTCAATCAGGGCTTCTACCTTCCTTTTATTTATTCTGACCTCACATATCATTTCCCTCTCAGATATTACTTCATAAATACAGGCTTGCCTTCTTCCTCCTATTTCTCTTGGTGGTTATCCGTCTCTCTCTCCTATTTCTACATGTTGCCTGCCTTTGCCTATGCTTTTCTCTCCCTGCTATGGAACCATGTCTTGTTACATTCTCTCATTATGTGACACTTCGTTTCACAGATCCAACATCTAATTTTAAAAGTACAATCAGCCTTAATGTTACCCTTCTTAGAACACCGATAGCATACAGTTTCTTCAGAGCTATGCATCTTATGACCTTCACACCCACAGGCCCAACACCTCATCTTCCCTTTAATATTCATTACTCGGACCACTTGTTTCTCCTTCTCATTTACTTATAATTCGACCATCCCCTGAGTGCTGGCCTCATTCTAGTAATGTTTCTATCAGGGTACATTCACTGTCTCTCCCAATGTCCCATGCTCCACCACATAATACATCTGTGTCTGACCCGATCTATCACTTCTGATTGCAGGGTTGAGTTGGTTGGGCACATCTTGGCTATATGTTTATTTCAGTTACACGTGTAACAGATCAGTCCTCTTCTTCCTTGAGTGGGGATATATTTTCTATCCCCTGTGATCAATGCCTTTTATTAGGTGGTCTCTGCCCCCAGCCTACTTGGTGCAGACATGTCTGTTCCCACATATCATGTCCCCCCCTTCATCTCTCGGTCCCCACTGACCTTCACTTTCTATTTTACCTAGCCTTTCTAAGAGACCTCTTTCTTACTTCTAAACTGGTTGGGGCCTTTCTGGCTACGTTCTCTCTTCTTAGGGGATTGAGGAGAGTGTCCGTAAGTACTTGGCCAACTGCATTTAGAAATCTGGGTCATTTACTCTAGTCCAGCTTTTTCTGGGATGTTTTCGCCAACGTCTGAATCCCTCCACACAGGGAGGACAGACACTCTCTCTCTCTCTCTGCTTCATTCGAACTAGGTCCCTGATTGCCTCTGATATAGTGGTTCTGCTACCATATTGGCGGGTGACGTCGGCTTTTAGCTGAGCCCATGTAGGGGTTGGATTGTTATCCATATATTCTCTGGAATGGTCGTAGGCTAGTTCCACCATATCTATGTCCGATAGTTCATATATTTGGGCCTTTTTGTGTATGGCTCTCAGCCATGGCTATAACTCAGCCGTCCGTCCTTAAAATATCGGGATCTTTGAGCCTGAGATGTTTAATTTTTCCATTAGCTCATTAAGTGCCTCGATTGCTGTTCTCACCTTACCTGTTGCTTTGCTGTCCATCCACATTTTTCCCCTATGTATATATCTCTCTATATATGCATACCTATACTTAAATGGTATTATCGTTATTGATTTCCCTTTTGTTTTAATTTTAATTTTCCCTTCTTTTATTTATTTTTTTTACAATTTCCTTTTTCCTTCTTTCATTTATTTTTTTTTGCATAGGAATTATGATTTTCTTTTTCTCACACCCACACGCATAATTCAAAACAAGTATATATTCGATAATCTTCACTTTTAGTATTGACAAAAGGTTGGATTTTCTTCCAGACTAACTACAACATATTCTGTTTTTTCGCCCCTATGTGTGTGTGTATTCGTCTACTAAATTGTATTATATCTCTATCTCCTTTTTATAATTTATTTTTTCCTTCCCTTTTTTTTCTATGGACATTATTGTTTTCTTTTTCTTTTAATTTATAAAAAATAAAATTGTCACACACACGAACAAGTAAATATTTTATTTTAACTACAACATATTATCTTTTTTTTGGGGGGGGAGGAGGGTGACAAATAATTTAAATCCTAACCAAAACAACAATTTACAAAGAAGCCTTATAAACCAAAACCAAAAAAGAACCCTCAGTAAAACAGAGCAAAATACGGAACAGAAAAAGTATTTTTTTCAGACCTACCTTTTGTTGTCACACTCGGTCCCGTCTCAGCTGCACTGTCTCTGTTGAGATTTTCCTCTTTTCGTTGTTTTCCAGTTTTATCCTGAGTAGAGTCAATTTCTGTCATTTAGGCACTAGATGTGAATCCCCGAGTGTGCTTTGGTATCTTCTGTATAACAGAGGTTTATTTTTTGGGAGGTTACAAATGGTACTCGTTTTCTGAACAACAGACTTGCAGCTGAAAGATTTTTGCCCGACCAAATCAAAACAGAAGTCGAACCCGACACACACAGACCATCTGTCTCTGAGGGCCACTTGACTCTCAGACATAGCGATCCATAATACAGGCTGGCAAACATGCGACTGGGGTCCATTACTGGGGACGGACATGTGAAGACGAAAATTACTAATAATAATTACAGAGAAAAGTTTTAGTATAAAATTTCTTAGTATGTCCAGTAATTAGCAACTATACATATTATTAGGAAGCAGTTTACAATAACTGATTTATTTCCATCAAATCAAGTGTAAAAAGTACAAAAATATAAAAGAACTTTATTCACCATGAATTAGACACATTTTTGATATTTCAAAATTCATGAGTCAATTTATTTATATTGACTACTTGACAAGAAAATATAATAACAATACAATCAGAAAGCAAATTCAACATTTTACAAAATCAAATACAACAAAATACAAAAAAATGTTAGGTGAAACAATTTTGATCATTTTTACAAAATTAGTTATGTTTGTTACGTATATAATTTGTTTTTTTTTTACAGAAGATGAAGAAAATGCTTCATGATACACAGTTCATGATGATACACAGTTCTTAATAATAAAATCAACTTACATTAACTTTTTCTTCTAGTCCTGTCAACTTTTTGAAAAGGTTTTAAACGAATTTAGCTTCTGATTGTTTATTTTCAAAAGAGCAACTTTTTTCTAAATCGATGTCAGCATTTTCCAAGGCATCACTTTCTGCCAACCGCTTGTTGATTAGCTTTTATTGTTTTTAACTTATTCAGAAACATTTCTGCTAAAATATCAAAATAGTCTGAGTAAAAGAGGAAAAGAAAAGAGTGATATATAAATGTAAAGGATATGGTTGTGTTATGTTATTAAATAAACACCGAAGCAAAAGCACGTGTGTATCGTTCAGATCCAAGATGGCTGACCTCTTTATTCAACTCACGTTCAGGTTACAAAGCAGAACGTTAATCTCGGGGTAAGGGGGATAACACTGTTTGGTTAAAACATATTATAACAGCTCCCATTTTAGGTAGTTATTTTTATTTTATTTATTCATTTAAATGTCCAGTCTAGTAGGTGGTCTTCACAATCACCGAACCTGTATTCTCGATGGGCCCAATATGGCTTGAGTAGCATAGGAAGTTGCTCCTTTGAACGCCATCCATTTTTAACAAAGTTTATGATGCCTGTACATCATATGTCATCATTGCTGGTGGCTTCTCTTATATCTACCAACCGTCTATCCGTTGCAGGCAGGGACTGCATAATGGCCTGGACAAATATTGCTGAACTTCCCTCCAGTTCTTTATCCTGTTTGGTCGGTAATGTTGCTCTTGATAGAGCATCGGCAGTGTATAAGTTCCTTGCCGGGTATATGATGGATTTTATAACTGAATCTCATGAGGTGAATGCGGAATCTCTGTACTGTGGCTGGTAATTCACTGATATCCTTACTGCCTAGTAGGGGTACGAGTGGTTTATGGTCTGTCTCGATTGTGAATTCCAACCCTAGTCGGAGAATCGTTCACATCCCCAGGTTATGGCTAGGGCTTTCTTTTTCTATCTGAGTGTATCTGGTTTCCGTTTCTGACATGGCTCTTGATGCATATGCTACCGGGTGCAATCTTGTATCTTCCTGCTGCTGTAGGAGTACTGCTCCAAGGCCATAAGATGTGAAGCATCTGTGGCTACTACTGTTCTTTTTGTTGAATTGTACAATGACAGAACTGGTGCTGGACACAAAACTTCCTTTATTGAGTTGAAGGCTCTTTTTTGTTCGCTTTTCCATACAAACATGTTTTTCTGGCTCACTAAGTCCCGTAGCGGCTTTGTCATTTCTGCTAGGTTTGGGATGAACTTCCCCATTTGGTTCACCATTCCCAGAAATCTGCGAGTTTCTGTTATATTGTTTGGCGCTGGGAAGTTGTAGACTCCGGAAACTCTGTCTGGGTCGGGTCTTAGGCCGTCAGTGCTGAGGATATGTCCTAAGAACTTTAGTGATGTTTTCAATATCTCACATTTTTGTGGATTTAGGGTTACTCCGGCTGCTCGAATTCTCTTTAATGTGGCTTTTAACCATGTGTCATGCTCACTTTGACTCCTCCCATATACCAGTATATCGTCCAGCATACATATCGCCCCTTCTTGCATTTCCAGTATGGCTGACATCCGCCTCTGAAAGATCTCGCTGGCTGACGTGATTCCAAATGGTAGTCGATTGAATTGTCAGTCTGCGGGACTCTTGTGACAATGGTATTTGCCAGTATCCACTGTTTGCATCTAACTTGGTCATGACTTTGGCTTCATCCAATTGGGCTAGCACATAGTCGACTGTTGGTAACATATGTAGTTCTCTTTTGACATGTGTGTTTAGTTTCGTCAGGTCAACACATATTCTAACCTTTCCGTTGTCCTTTAGCACCACTACTATGGGGGAGCACCATTCTGTGGGCTCTTCAATCCTGCTTATTACCCCTATCTCTTCCATCCACTTCAGTTCTCTCTGTGTCTCCTTCATTAAAGGTAAGGGTATGCGATGTGGTGTTGAGATGGAGTAGGGTTTAGCATCCTCACGTAAGGGTATGGTGTAGCTTTCCTCGAATGTGCCGAGGCCCTGAAACAGGTCTCTCATCTTCCTTGGGTCAAACGATTGTACATCAGTATCTCTGATGCAGTGTACAGCAGAGGAGGATACAGTCACTATTTCAAGTGCTTCAATGGCCGGTCTTCCTAATAGTAGTTCCTCCAAGTCGGGAATGACATATATATATATTATGTTGTCCGTCGCCCTTCATTCCCTTGGATGGTTGTCTTTAGTTTCCCCGTCACTTGTAGGGGGTTATGACGTGGACCATGTAATCTCTCCCTTGCTGCGGCTAGTGCTGGTAAATGCATTCTTCTATAAATGCGTTCTGGGATTGCGGTGACATCAGCTCCAGAGTCGATTTTGAATTTCACTGGCGTGTTATTTATTGCCATATCAATTCTCCATGGTTTGCCGTGTCTAATTTCAGCTACTGTCAATAGACCCAGGGTGATGTTGTCATCGCTGCTATAAGAGTAGTTCTTGTCGTAGTGTACTTCGTAGACTTTCTTCGACTTGCAACACTGTGTGTAATGGCCGACTATTTTACAGTTGTGGCATTCTGCTAGAATGGCAGAGCATGTAAGTCTCGGGTGGTTTTCTCTGTTGCCGCAACGTTGACATCCTGTTTCTGGCTCGCGCTGTTGTCTATACCCTTTTGGCTTATAGTTTTGGCGATTCCTAAAAGAGTTATCTCCTCTTTTATCGTGGTTTCTTTTCTTTTGGTAATGTTTGTCAACTGCGTGAACGACGGTGTCCTCTTCTAGTTGCTCGATTTTGTTTTTTTCAGTAGGTCGTAATAATTTCTGTTGGGACTTCATGATTTCCTTCTGGTGCGCCCTTTTTACTGCGCCTTCCAGACTGAGGTCAGATATCATTATAAGAGTCTCGTATAAGTGTACATCTCTGCACCCCACAACGATTCTGTCTCTTATAAACTCGTTTTCTAGTCCACTTAGGTCGCATGTCTTCGCTAACACGTGTAAGTCAGTAATAAAGCCATCAATGGACTCACCTTCTTGTTGACAGCGCTTATTGAACATGGCTCGTTCATATAAAGTGCTTATAAGCACTTTATGGCCAGCACAAACTTTTGTTTGACTACGTCAAACTTTTCCGAGTCCTCCTGTGATAACTTGAATGTAGCTAGGACGTTCTCGGCTTTATCACCCATACTATATACGAGGGAATCCACTTGGACCCTTTCAGGGTTTCTCTTCGAGGCCGGACACAGTTTTGTAGCAAGTAAATCTCCTTAGCCACTTTGGCCATTGTCCTGGTTGGTCGAATGAGAACGGCTGTGGCGTCGACACGTTGCTGTTCATTTTGTTTTGTTTTAAATTCCGGTTTCTGGCTCAGATATTTTTGTTTGTCTGACGTCCGCCTGTACTTTTTTTTTACCTTATCCTATACCATTCTGCTTTCGGTTTTATGAAAATCCCACTTCTGACACCATGTTATGTTATTAGATAAATACCGAAGCAAAAGCATGTCTATCGTTCAGCTCCAAAGGTTACAAAGCAGAACGTTAATCTTGTGGTAAGGGGTATAACTCTGTTTGGTTAAAACATATTATAGCAGGTTGCATTTTGATTTTTTCTTCAGACTGCATGTGGGGAATGTACACTGATGAAACCTTTTTGTAAATGTTTATGATATTTTGTATATCATGAAAAAGTATATTTCGCAATGGACAGAAATAATTGTCTGATAATATAGTGTTTTGGGGATGAAATCTGGAATATTTTCTGAATAATTATTATTATGTTAAATTATGAGTTCTGGTCATATTTATTGTACGCTATTGAGCTACCACAAACTTTTGTTTGAACTTATATATATATATATATATATATATAAAGAGCAAATGGTAAACTCTCGTCCATGCAGTCAGTCTAGCGATCGTTTTTCTTTTCTAAGCTATTTAGTTTCTTAATTATATTTAATTGTCGTGTTTTATTTATATAAATATATATGAAATACCTATTTATAAATCGACTCTCAATCTTAAATGGAACTGACTGATGGACAAAGACGGCTATAGGGATGCGCTCGACGAATCTGAACATGTATCGTATTGCAAAGAATGAAAATTTTTAATTAATTAATTACGGTAGGTTATATGGACAGAAATATTTGCGTTAATATCTCTTTACACAAACAAAACCAATTTCATGAATATATTTATTTTTAAATGATAAAATAAGTATGGAAAAATTTAATCACAATCTGACACTTAAATCTGTAAAAAGGAAACAGCATTTTTCTTTTTAATTAATAGCTGAAATTGTGAACAATAGCAGAGCCTGACATATAGATGTTGCCACAAATAGTTGAACTCATTCGGATTATTAGTTTTGTCATTGTTGCAAATTTTCAAAACAATGGAAAAATCTGAATTTGGTGTGTTGATACAGTATTGCTTTCTGATGAGAAAAATACTGTTCAAGCAAAGCAATGGCTTGATAAGTGTTATTAGAGCTCCATCGGAAATAATGGTTAATAATGGTATACCGACTTTAAACACAAATGATGTTGAATATTCAGATCTAAATTCAGTTGTCCCGTTTTTGAACCACGAACTACCTCCTTGATAGTTCTATAATCGAGAATAGCGATGGTATTGTTTAGCCTGCTATGGATGTCTCCCTCTCAAAGCAATTGCTAATGACAGAACTGGAGAATGATCCTGAAATAACCCTACTCTTCAGTTACGTGTTGCTGAAGACAAGTTGGAGATTTTATCAAAAACAAGGTATTGATGAAGAAATAAATATCCTCTTATACCCTAGGTTTAGAAAACGGGTCAATAGTTCATCAAATAGTACCCCCCCAAAATGTATAGAGTACAGGTAATGAGCACAGCTCATGCAAGCCCTCTAGAAAGCCACCTTGGTATTTACAAGACATACAACAAAAATTAAGGAGTGCTGAAGAGCATACCTGCCAATAGTTGGGGAGCTGAATCAGAAAATCCTCATCGCACCCCTACACCAATTCACCAACATAACGTCATCAGTTGAGCAGCTTCTCAAGTTACTATCACCTGTGTCATCTAATATATTTAATATCTAATATTGTGGCTACCAAATGCATATTGTCTCCAAACTATCTCCACAAGTTTTACTAACTACTATGCTGGTCAAAGCACACAACTCGTGCACCACTGACAAAATCTCTTAAAAGGCAAGTTCAATAGTGTTTGATTCGGTTTAAGCAAAAGATCAGACGGTCAGGGAAATAAGTAAAAAATACAAAACAAATACAAACTCCTTGAGAGATATAAGAATTGACATCTCTCAACACAAATTTATCCCAAAACAAGCAACACATTTACAATGGCAAAATTTGCTTAAAATAAAAGAGTATTTTAAGCTGATCATCGTAAAAGTTTATCCCAATGGCATGTATTTTACAAAATTTCATTTTTATTTTTACACTAACAACTCTTTGGTCCAGAAAAGGGCTAAAAGAATCTCTAAAAACATAATACATTGTTGCTTTATATTCAAAGCTGCATCACTTTCATGAATTGACCATCATCATCATATTCTGTATAATGTTTGTTTTTACATGCTGGCATGTGTTGGGCGGCTTTAAGAAATTGACTTCCATACTAACCTATCTCTGCAAGGTCTTTTATTTATCCTTCTTTCTCTTATTTTCTCAAAAATGAGGTATTCTGCACATATCTTTTATAATCCAGATTTAATCTTCCTCTGAGGTCATCAGAAATAAGCCTGTCTTTAAGACTAACATTACACAACTATCATATCATTCTCATATGATTTCTCTCCATGCAATGCAGGTTTCACTTTCATACATCACACTGCGTACACATGTTAGATAGACTCTTCTCTTGGTCGTGAGTGGTAACACTCTGCTAGTCAGTAAAGGCAGAAGTTCCCTGAACTTACTCCATCCATACCTAACTCTTGCAATCACACACTAGTACCTGCTCCATCCTGTGCTCTAATGGTATCAACAAGGTAACAAAATATCTTGAAAATCTCAATAGTTTCACAATCTAAATATACTTGTCCACAATTGAGTTCTCACCCATCACTTCTTGCACACAAAGTGCTTATCCTCTCTCAACCTACCATTAATTCCACTGAACTTCTTGTGTACCCAATGCTTACAAGTACCACAAATGGTTGAATTGCACCCGACTCCCTTTCCACAAAGTGAGCAGGGGAACTTTCTTCTTTTTGAGAGCTTTCAAACACTACAACCACTGATTATAACTTTGGTCTTGGTAACATTCACTCTCAGACCTTTACTTTCCATAGCATTCCTCCAAGTCTTTAACTTAACAGGTAGGTCTTCCATCGTTTTACAGGCAAATACTAAATCATCAGCATACAGCATCTATTCTGAGCAACCTGTACTAAACACCATGAACAATATTTCTCAGACACAAATGAAAAGCAATGGACCCTGTACAGAAACCTGATGTACTCCTACTTTAACATTAAAGCCGTCACTAAATGTGCTGTTAATTCAAACATGACTTGAGCATTTCTCTACATTGCTTGAACAACCGTCATCACCCACTCATTTTCCTCTAGTTTATACAAAGCACGCCAGACATCTCTTGGCACTGTCAAAGGCTTTCTCCAGATCCAAAAGCAAAATATAGGTTGTTCTTACGCATTATATCTCTTGCATTTGTCTTAGAATAAATATAGTATTAGTTGTACTTTGCCCAGGCATAAAACCAAACTGCATTTTGTCTGTAATTACCTCTACTTCTCAGTCTTTCAGGATAACCTCTTTTATTTTTTAGAATTTTTTAAATGAGGATTGATAATTTGGATTAGTCAAACTACCGTTTTAATTTTGGATGTTATTCTCATAGCATTTCAGTCAATGTAACCTCTAACCTTCTTCAGGTGTATCTTATTGAACTCGATCGAGAATCTGTATTGAATGTTTTGGGCGACAATGACCTCTTAAGTAAACCTAGTATAAAATTTAATACAATCTGAGAACCATTAGTCATTAATAATATATTTGGATTACTATTAAAAAAAATTTTGATATATATATATATATATATATATACTAGCAAAAACTACCCGCCCTCCAGGCAGCTTTTAATGTAGCTCTAGCGTTATCTATAGAAAAACAATTTTTCTATTAAATGTTTGTGTCCTCCCATTGTTTTCTTTATTATATATTTGTAAGTGCATAAAACAAAAAAATTTTACTTAGTCACTTCTCTTCCTCATTGTCGACAGGACTTTTCTATTTCGTTTTCTTGTACTTTCCATTTTTCCGATCATCCACCCTTCGTTTCGTCAGAGTCCTACACGTTTTTGTGGCATATCTACCCATTTCCTGCAGACTATTTCGCTAAGATGGTTACCAAATCGTGATTGTTGTATTATAACACAAAATCCTTTATGCACGAGTATCATCGTTGTGGACCCAGGTTGCTGGTCGTCTGTCAACAAAACTCACTCCGACACTGGTTAAGTTTTTAACAAGATTTATTTAAAAGGAGTCACAGAAACATGTTGACTTTGTATGCATGAGTGACAGATAACCCCCCCCTCGCTACATCAGACAGCCGTGTGCACTGCCCCATCCTCTTGTGGAGAACTACCAGATACATGTTCTCTGCTTGGAATCTCGTTGGCTTCGCCTAAAAAACACATCTAGTGCCACTCCCTGACCCTTTGATCTCTAAACTTTTCTACTCAAACACGTCTGCTATTATGTTACATTTAGAGCTTTTACTCTTGTAACAAGTCACAATTGTACTAAGATCCCAGTTCTTCGGATTGTTTCTTCTTTAATGATCTGATTTGTCAAGTCAGTTATCATCTCAATGCCTGTTTCACCCACAGCTTTCAACAAGGCCTGAAGGTCCTCCAGCTTTACCCTTCTTCCATCTTACTCACAGCTTCCATTTCTCTATTTCTTTCTCAATTCTTATAGCTAAAGCAAATACTTTTTTACATTTTATAATATGCAATTTTTCAGGTGATGCCAAAAGGTTGAATTCAGATTGGATAAGAGAGGTGGAAGTACAATTTTAGGTAAATTTAGTCTTTAAGCATACTCAGTATATTTAGATTAACCCTGACCCAAATCCTAAACCTCATATTACTATTTCAAGTTTTTTTTTAAATTTAAATTTTATTTCTATAATTTTGATTTATAATCAAATGAAATAATAAAAATGAAAGACCTTTTTATATTGTCTGTCCTTGTTATAGAAGTCAGGCATTAATGGAAATCCCACAATATTATTGTACTGTTTGATAAAAATGGAATATACTAATTTGTGAGGCTGTGATGATAGAGCCATACATATATTATTGCCCTTATCCAGACTTTCCCTTTTTGGAGAGCTAGATTCCTATTTCTACTTTTTTTTTCATGAGCAAACAAGAGAGACAAAGCTAAAAAACTTGATTGACATGACTTAAATAAATTTGTTTTTCACTTCAATTATTATACATATGAAATTTTTAAATTGATTAACATTTTAATTTTGTTCAGATTGAAATACTTATATAACAATAAAATACTGAATTAAATTGACAAAAGTCTATAGACACCTTCTTTTGCTTGCTCACTCTCTCTCTCTCTCTCTTACAACTGGTGCCCGGCGAATTCGACGTAAATAATTTTTTTTTTAGAACACTATAATAATTGAAAATAAGTAGCAGAATTTCTGATCCTCATGCACGAATGTGGTCCCATATAAATATTGAAATATCTTTTGTACCAATCAGCTGGAGTCCATACTGAATTCAATGGTGTAAGTATTGTTTTGTTTTTTTCATAACAAATTGAAGAATTAAAATTAAATCAATAAAAACAAATTTACAAGAAAGGATTTTTCAGATGATGCACTCTTCCTCTTCACTCTCACTTACACTGCACTCTTTCCTACTGTGCTCTTTCTTACTGCCTGTAAATATGAGGAATATAGTTAAATCATCATCATATTCAGTTTAATGTCAGTTTTACATGCTGGCTTTTAGAAATTGACCTCCAAATTAACCTATCTTTGCCCAAGGGCTCTATTTATCACTTATCACTTCCTCCCATATTTTCCTTGACCTTTCCCATCTACTAACCCAAGAACCCTCATCCATTCTTTCAATGTGGCCATACCATTGTTCTACACAATTCCCCGATACTGTCCAGATTTAGTCTTCATCTAAGGTCATGTATTTAAGACTCACATTACACACCCATCGTATCATTCTCATATCATTTCTCTCACATGTAAAATGTGAAAAGTTAATTAGATACTCTTTCCTCCTGTCTCCATTTAATGGATATCTTTATTTTATGCTTTTATGCAAATAATAGCAGTGAGATGTTGATTCTTTAATCCACACTTATTTCATTGATATTTATTTACTGAATTTCATGAATGGATCATACAAGTAAGTTTTATTTTATTGCTTTTCTTTAAGATTTATTGATTGATAACTAGCAGAGTTACCCAGTGTTGCCCGGGTTAGAGTGTGGGATAGAATCATATGCAATATAATATTAAAGGGGCTTTACTTTAACAGCAATCGTGATTACCTAATGAGCTATTCAGATATATGTTAATACTCTTAAACTAACGCTTATAAAAAGATTAATTGTATTAGCTCCTTTAACAGGCAACTACAAATGCAGAACTACTTCCATTGTGTTCATATGCAAATTGTACATGTGAATACACTTATACTTAAGGTACACTGCCTAGTATGTCTTCGTTTTTAGGAACAGACATGCACTCAGACAGAGAGTGAATGGTGTAAAGACATTTCTTTATTCAAATTTTAAAATAATAGCATCTGAAATGAGTAAAAAAAAAGTAGGGGGATTACGATATAGTTTCGGTTATCTCTAAGAATTAACAACCATGCATGCAGAAAATTATTTTTAGCATAAAGTACAATCTGTTCAAAAGTAAAAGCATTATAAACATTTAAATGAAAAAAAAAATGTTGTAGTAACTTTTTGGTCATTCTTTTTAACAAGAAAAAAGAGAAATTTGAAAATGATCTTTATACATTAATTAAAATTTATTTTTCATCTCAAAAACTTTCCAAATTGCAGGAAACCAATAAAAAAGAAGGCTATAAATCACAGAAAATGTTTTCATCCTTTTCTCATTGGTTCTACATCAAAATGGTCATATATGATTGGCGGACAGTGTACGCTTTTTTTAAAATCACATGATAAATGCAAATTCTAAACTCCCCAGAGGCCATCAATTGTATCTTTGATGTCATAGTCTCGGTCACGCCTCTTTTTATTGATATAATAATTTTCACCACTTTTTTTGGTTATCCGAGCTTTCTGCCTCTGGGATTTTTTCTTTATTTCTTTCTTAACTATGTGTTTGATATAATTGGGATCAAAAGTAGAACTTGTCATACTAGGAGTAATAGTATTGCAAGGACTCAGCTTGTGAACTTCATCCCGAAATGGAAGATTACTTTTATTTTCAAGGCTGAGGTCTTCAAAATCAGTACTGATCTCATTTAATGATTCATCTTTGCCAACAAAATCATTTTCACAGATTGTTCCAAGGGTTTTAGTCACATTATCACTGACTTCAGAAAACTTGTTATCTGTAGAGTCTTCTTCATTATCAGATTCACCAAACGAACTTACGGCATCATAAAAGATATCTTCATCTTCATAGAGAGATATATCTTGTTCACAGTTTTCAAGCCATTGTTTGATGGCATTCAAAGATTTATCAGTTATATTTGACTCTGTGTCATCTTCATGTTCATTGATTTGTATATCTGTAGAATTATCATCATCATCAATGTCACTCGTAACTTTATTCTTATCCACTCGGCCATGAATCTTCTCCATTACCTATTAAAAAAAGATAAAAAGATATATAATTTTATCAAAGAAATATTTTTCTGTAAAAGCAAAGTAAAAAAATGTTAACATGTTAAGCAATTTTATTTCTACATTTTTTTTTAATAGAATCTTCATTTTTAAATTATAAGGACTGGCCACAACTGATGAGAAATGTAGTTATAATCGAATGTGAAAATTAATACAAATTATTTTTACTACAAAATTTAAAAAAAAAAACACTTGTTAAAATGTTATCACTTAAAACTTTAATTTTTTTATTTTATGTATTTATTGCATAGAACCAGTGAATAATTCCACTTTTTTATGGAAAAACAAATATTTAAGAAATCCAAAATGGCAGGTAAAGTGATCTTTACCCTTGGTGGGCAATCACCTACTGATGGATGGTGTCTCGATAAAAACACTGATTCTCATCACACTGGATTGGTGTCAGGAAGGGCATCCATGCATTTAAAAAAACTTGCTTCAATTAAGAAAACGGCTTCCAAAGAAAATGTTGACTTGAAGATTTGTTTTCGTTTGCTGCACGGTCACTGATGAAGTAGTTGAGTTTCTCGATAATTATAGATTTTCCCTACTCCTTACCATCTATGCTACAAGCAGCCAGTTCCTCAAGTTCTCTGACAGTGTTTTCCGTAATAGAGGATGCATTCTCTTTTACTGTACACTTGAGGTAGAGCCTCGCTGGAGGCCAATGTGATACTGCATTCCAGTATTTTTTGTTTTTTTCTTGTAGTTCCATCTTTATTTACTCCAAATCCAGAGTTTTCATTTAACCGCTCATTATAATAAGCTTTGATTAGAAACTGTTTCATCAGACATTCTTAAAACCGTTTGTCTGGAAGGCAAAGCTTTCGGTTTACATTTATAATGAAAAATATGCCGGCTGACAGCATCAATCACAACGCTCACACGGAATGACAACACTTCCAAAGCTAAAAGTTCAAACACACAAAGACACATATTCTTATTGAATTTGAATGTAGAGAATCGCTTATTTTTTATTTTATATTTTATGGTTTCTTTGCTTAAAAGGGGATTTCTTCTATCTGTGTTGGCTTCTTGTTTTCTTTTTCTATTTTTGAAAGTAATTTTCCCTCTGCTTTTCTTTTCAATTTACGTTCTTTAAAAATATTCTGCATCAGTTTGTCTATTCTCCGTTGGCTTTTTAATTGAGTTTCTTTCGAAATGATGAGCTCTTTCCTTGTGTCATTCAAAAGCAATAACCTGGCCTTTTCTCTTCTTCTAACATTTATAGGTTTATGATATTTATTTTTGAAGCATGACTTTTGTTGATGCGTTTTTATGTCAGATTTCAATATTTTTTTTTAGGTATTTTTGTGCTTTTTCAATTTTAAATTCAATAAAATTTTTAAAAATTCTGCTCCTCAAATGTCATTACTTCATTGCCACTTGATGCAGACAATGAGTGAGTTGGAGTACAGGGAGGTTGATTGCTCTCATTTTCTTTTTCTCTGGATTAAGATGGTAGAAGAATCAGAATATAGTTTGCCTCTTTAGAATGAAAAAAAGACATTGCATGGAATTCGGCAAGCTTTTTACCCTCTCAGTTTTTTTTATCTTTCAAGAACTTTTTTCATGATCGTAAAGATTATATGCTGGCTGGTGTTGTGGACCAACCTGTCCATTCACACACCATTAGGGCTGGGACATTGGTAGGCTTCTTTTTCTGCATATAGTCACAATAAATATTAAAAATGCTGCCATTAGTAACGTTTTTTCCATCGCCATAAAGCGCTATTAGATCTTCTTTAGCTGAAGAGAGAAAAATTAATTTCAATTTTTTAACATTCAAGATTAGGATTGTTGCTACTTCGATTCTATGGAGACTTTCTCTATGTAAGTATAATAATTAAAGAGACTCACAGCTAATAGCTGTCACTAATTGTGCAAAAATGTAATGTTCAACCGAACTGTATATTTTTATTACCAGTATTTTTGTGTAATTTTCTATTTTTGAGCTATTATCGAAACTCCACGTGACTGTCTAATGTCAGCCATTTTTTTTTTCGTTCTAACTTTACACTGTTTTGTTTTGAATTAAAAACGCTTTAAAATAAGTTGAAACACAAAAAAACTTATCCAGGTTGGTAGAAGAATAACTTATCTTACCTTTGGTAACATTTATTTGTTGTATATTTGTTGGGGTTTTTTTTCACCCCTTTTTTGTTTTGTTAGCTTTTGTTAAAAATGCCAGAAATGTCATAAAATTTAATGACAGACTTTGAAACATTTCTCCAAAATTTGAAAAATTAAATTTTTCTAAAGTAATTTTGTTAATTACCGAATATAATTTGCGAATTTTCTTTCTCCCCAACATATCATTTTCGTTTCAGATAAACACCTGGCACAAAGTATATATATATATATAGATTTAGATTTTTCACTTATAATTCAGTGAAGACCGGGGTTGTTCCAATAAAAACAAGCTCGATGATACTCGATTACAGAGTACAGAGCATTTATATGTGATTTTATAAAGGCTTACCAAAGCATTCCTTGTTTTTTAATTTTAACTTTTATTTTTATTTTATTTTTTTTCCTCTTCTCTTCTTAAGTGACCTCAACTATTGCAACGCCACATTGTGTATTTATTGTCGGCAGTTGAAACCAGTATTCCAGACATTTAATTTCCCTGATGATCTGCCAAGCAAGTAACTGCTTGGTAGTGAAACACGTGTAGGAAAAAACATTTAATTTGAATAAATAATATTTGTAAGAAAAAATATCTTTAATGGTGATCATTGGTGTCCTGAAAGGAATGCTTTGGTAAGCCTTCATAAAATCACACACATATATATATATATATATATACATATAGGCGATAGGTAAATAAGTCTGCAAATGTTATATTTAGTTTTAATTTAATAAAAAAACAGCTTAATTTCAAATTACGAAATTTTGAAAGAAATTCCCTTAACTTTTTTCTGTTGAATTCCGCTTGGAATAGGTCAGAGAAATAAAAATAAAATTCCTAATTATAGTTTAATGTGTCTTATAAAATTTAAAGAAAATTGATATAGATTTGCCACGTGTAAAAATTTCGAAAAAAAAAACGTTTTGCATTTTCGGTTGTTCAAAGCAAAATACCGAATTTGCTGTTAAAAACTAATGCAATGGATAAGAGCATACATAAATTATGTATTTACAAAGATTATTTTCTTATCTTTTTAACTATATAAATATTTTAAAGATTTGACCAGAAATATGTGAGAATTGCAAGTTGAACAGGTTATGTCGCATCATAACGCCGGACTTGGTGGGATTGTTTTAATTATATATTCTGATAACAGAATAACTCAGACTAAATTAATTATATTATTCTGATAACAGAATAGCTGTAACTAAACATGTGAGAACATTTTCTAATTTTTTAAATTCGTTCTGGAATGAAAATAAACAAAAATCACTTCTGCGTGACAATTAAGTTTCCCCAAACTCGATAAATGGAAACAATTTTTTTTTCGGGTAGGGTAATTAAAAATTGGTGCTACCAAAAAAGAAAACATACAATTATAATTTTAATGTATAAAAAAAGTAAACATTTACTTAATAGTTGAGGTACGAAGTGTAGCAGAAAAAATTAATCGTCCTCCTCTTCTTTCTCTTCTTCTTCCTCTTCTTCTTTCTCTTCTTCTTCTTTCTCTTCTTCTTCTTTCTCTTCTTCTTCTTTCTCTTCTTCTTCTTTCTCTTCTTCTTTCCACGTCGTCCCTCGTAGACTACGCTCTCAGCCTTCCACCGTCTTGCCTCCAGCGACCCGTTTTTATATCAAACTGGACTCTCGTCTCCGCGAGAGAACACGAGATTTCACGGGATTACCTGGCGATATTAAGCCTAGGATGCCATCTTGCCGCTCTTTGGGCGGTCCAGCCCTGCAGAGCGCGCATCGAGACCGTTTTCCAGGTAATTCCATGTTTTCACAATTTATAACACACTCCCCCCTGATCTCATTATCACAGAAAGAGCAGGGAGGCCGTGTCCTTTTTCTTCGAGTGCTTCTTCGGGGAGGGGGATTCGGGGCCTCATCGTCATCCGTGCTGTCTTCCGTGGCAGGAAGGTCAGCGAACCTGAGGCTGCGCATCGCAGCATCACTGTCCGGGCTTTCATCAGCAGTAGGAGGGTCAGTACATTCAAGGCTATCACTCTCAGTGTCGCTGCGCGATGAAGCCGTCATGAACCAGAATGATGGTTCGCTGGTCACGGATTCAATGTCATTATCCTCGTTAAATGGCAGCTGCGTTTGGAATACCGATCTTAAGTCTTTAATGTGACGGGGTACTCCATCAACTCGCACCGCCTGCGGGCTGATCACTTCAGTGACACGACCGGTTCCGTAACGAGTCGTGCACTGGCCTCGGGGTTTTTTAACCCAAACGACATCTCCTTTTTTCATTTTCTCCTGTGGAGGTTCTGGTTCGGGCAGTAAGCTGCTCTCCAAACCTCTTGCCCTGACATGGTATGTATGTAGCGCATTAGCTGGCGCGGTGGAGGGTGAAGTATCGTCCTTAGGGGTGACGTTATACCAATAGACTGCTTCAGCCACCGTACACCCCTTCCGCGCTGCGATGGTCTTGATAGTCCTATGGTTGCGCTCAATAATTCCGTTCCCACTGGGCACATGGGCACACCGAAAACGCAGACGGACACCCCAGCCATCTACAAACTGTTTGAACGGTGCACTAACAAAAGCGGGGCCATTGTCGGTCAATATCTCAGAAGGAGGGCCACGCTCAAGGAACACACTTTCCAACTCATGGACAATGGCAGCCGTATCCTGCCGGCGAAGGGACCGCCACAATGCAAATCGGGACGGTCCACAGTCAATAAGGGTCAAGAAATTCCCCCCGTTGTAGTGAGTTATGTCCATCGCAATCCTATCCCAGTTATACTTCACACCGAGTGTGCCCTTCTTCCACCGGACAGGTGCTGGGTCGATCGATTGGCAGGTGTTGCAACTTCTCACAACAGATTTCACAGCCCTCCGTGACACAGAGGGGTCAACCAACCTGGCGAAGTAAAAGGTTCGGTTTACACCAGGGTGCCCGCTTTGGCAATGGACATCAGCGATACGCTCTGGGCTGAGTCTACGTCCCACCGCAGCACAATTTACAGGTGCTGGTTCGTTCACTTCTTTCTGCAGGTCCAGCCAACGGCGAGGCACCCTGGTCAATCGATCCGCTCGATTCAAACAGGACTGCACCAGTGTCACATCTATGACCAAGTTGTATTCATTGATGGTTTCGGTTAGGGTAGCAAGCCGCCTCCGGATTAACATTTCGGCCGATGCCTTCGTTGTCAGCCGTGCTTTTCCGTTCAAGGCATCGGTCATCCACCGATGCACACACGTGGAATCCGTGATAACGTGGAAGACGCTAGCCTGCCACTGAAGTGCTAGATTGACTCCTTTCAGTGTAGCATCGAGTTCAGCTAGGTTTATGTGCTTAGCGTCATTCTCTGGCCGGAGCCAGCAGGCATCTTCTACTATACTTCCGTTGACTGCCAGAGCAACGCCAAGGGCAAGTGAGCTGGCGTCCACCCAAACTGTAAACTCACTCCCATCGACGCACCAGCTCCCTCGTACAGGGTCATCATTGGTCACTCTGGCCACAGCTTCCACCAGCATGCTTCGCAGGGAAGGATCACGCACCTCATCGTCCCATCCTGTTGACAAAGAAGTTGCCCGTCGCTTTATAGCCGCCACAGCCACTCGGAGCCACCCACACACAGGGAAGTGACCCACCAGTTTTCCACACACGGAAAACGTGCTCCGACGTGTGATGGTAGATGGGATTTCCGGGATTTCACCGCCCCTTCCCCATTGGAGGCCATCTGCACTTCCGCTCACCCGCAGCCCGAGCACTTTCGCCCCATCCTGCAGCCGCTCCGGTTCCTTGCACGACAACCCGAAGTGCTCAAAGTGTTCTTTGACCGCCTGGGCAGACAGCAGGCTCTCATTGACAAAAATGTCGTCTATATAAGACGATGTCGCCTGTTGCACAGCTTTATCCTGACGCCGGATCGCCCGCATGATCGCCGTCATGATGCCCGGGGCTACATTCAAGCCGAACCCCAGCCTGGTCAAGCAATAGCGAGTTCCTTTGACTACCACCGTCTGGAATGGCCACAGCGATTTCTCAACATGTATTTGTAGGTAAGCTCTTCGCAAGTCCAGTATGGCCGCTTCCGCACCCTGCCGTCGCCACTCTCGCAGTTTATGAGCACAAACGTCAGCCCCCGAAGTGTACGGGTCAACGTGTTCATTGAGTTCCCGGTAATCAAGAACAGGTCGAACTTTCTGCTTGTTCTCTTGTCTGATAGCCATCAGGGGAATTAGCCCCCGCGGGGGCCCGAGCTCATCCTCTGGGTATGGAATTAACCAGCCGTTATCCAGCCACACTTGAAGTTCTGCCTCGTACTGCCCCCTAAGCCATGCAGGAGGGGGATACTCTGTCAGCCGATTCCGCAAAGACACTGGTGGCTGGTCGCCTGCCCACTTCCAGGACGCTGTCCATGTGTTTGTGCCCTTGTCATATTCTGCGTGGAAATCGGGTTCGTCAAGAGTGATTGCTGCACACATTTGTTTGTCTGGTCGAGGGAATCTCACATCACCGACGCTGTTTACAGTAATTCCGCCTAGCTGTGTAATAGTGTCCATTCCAAGGAGAAGGTCATATCCGAGCAGCTCCCCATCGACCACCAACACCGTCACAGCCACCGGGGGGCCATTGTCAATGCTGATATGAACAACACTGGATCCACAACACACTAATGAGCCTTTGCCGACAGTCAGGACGGGGATCTGTCGTTTCTTCCATGTGATGCAACATTCCTTTCGAAGGAGGGTTTGGGTACAGCCGGTGTCAACCAGCGCTGAACGTTTACACCCATCAACTTGAACTGTCACTGCAGGAAGCGCTTTGTTCAATGCCGCTTTGGGGAGGGTGCTAGCGCTGCGGCGTCCTCCCCTTGCCCGTTTCCCGGACAATTCCGTGCTATGTGGCCTGGCTTATTGCATTGGTAACACCGTATTACTTTTCGTGCTCCATAATTTGGGGTGCGCCTTGTGCCGCCTCTGCAGTCTCTGGAGAAGTGGTTGGGGCCACCACATGTATAGCATCGTAGGCCCTCTGCTGGCGAGTCCAAGGTGTCAACCGCTGCAGAGACCAGTTCTCGATCGTCCTTCAAGATGTTTCGTGCTCTCGCCAACAACTCCACCAATTCAATCTCTGTGAGTCTCAATGATGCTCGCAGCAGTCGGCTTGCATCGTCCGGAAGTCCAGACAAAAAGGCGCATGCCAATATGCGGTCACTCGCACCGCCGAAGGGAGCAGCAAGCTTTTTCAAGTCGGCCATGTAGACGTCCACTGTCTCCCCCGGCCCAAGCCGGCGTTCGGAAAATTGCCTCCAGGCAACAAAAGGATCTGCACCAAATGCCCCGTGCAGCGCCTGTGCAATCTGCTCCATGGTCGCATCATTACTGAGCTGCTGGTACACGGCGTAAGCCCCCTTAGTGAGTCTCAATGGGATGACCATAGCTGGGTCTTTAATTTTGCACAACCGGCAAACACGCTCGGCCTTCTCCAGCCATTCGACCACCGATGGACCAGCAGGAGAGCCGTCGAATTCCGGAATCAATCTGATGTCGAATTTTTCCATAACAATGCCGAAAATAGCTTGTAGCAGAAAAAATTAATCGTCCTCCTCTTCTTTCTCTTCTTCTTCCTCTTTCTCTTCTTCTTCTTTCTCTTCTTCTTCTTTCTCTTCTTCTTCTTTCTCTTCTTCTTCTTTCTCTTCTTCTTCTTTCTCTTCTTCTTTCCACGTCGTCCCTCGTAGACTACGCTCTCAGCCTTCCACCGTCTTGCCTCCAGCGACCCGTTTTTATATCAAACTGGACTCTCGTCTCCGCGAGAGAACACGAGATTTCACGGGATTACCTGGCGATATTAAGCCTAGGATGCCATCTTGCCGCTCTTTGGGCGGTCCAGCCCTGCAGAGCGCGCATCGAGACCGTTTTCCAGGTAATTCCATGTTTTCACAATTTATAACACACGAAGAAATATTTTTTCAAAATGTTCGATACATATCATATTGAAGTTTTATTTTTAATACTTCAAAAAAAGGAGTGGGCCGATTTACTTCATACCCCGAAAAACATTAACAGTGATGCTTCTTCTGTTGGTTTCCAAATTTCGGGACGAAATTCCGCACAGAGGGATGGTACGAGAGTTTTAAAAGAGGGGGGGGGGGGGTGACATAAATGCCCAAAATAGTGTGAACATTTTTTTGGCTCTATTTGCTCAAAACTCTTTAAAATATATAATGTAGATTATTATTTATTAATGCATGTGAAAGGATATTCATTTCCAAACAAAATGGTTGTATTTTGTAGGACTTAAAGTGCTATTTTAGTAGAACTACCCTGAAATCTGTGATTATCCAAACCGTTTTATGGTCGATGGGTATTGCTAATGTAATGTACAAGTGTATTTATACCTTTGCAAAAATATATGCACTAATTGCACAGGATTTTATGGTAACCCGAGAATTAAAAAATCAAAAAACTCTATAACTAAATATTTAGAAATTTAATCGGAATCGGAAATTTAGAAGAGAATCAGTAATTGTATCGGAATCAGAAAAAATATTATAATCGTCCCATCACTACTACATCTTGCTGAGAAGTAGAGATCCATAAAGAAGATCAAGGGCATCTCTAGCAAGGAATGTGCAAACCAACACAGGCTTCTCGCATGTGATTTCAGAGTAATAATGCGTTCTGATACTCGCCACAAATTACATCCTACAATCAGACCCTGGAAGCTGATAAATCAAGTGCAGAGCAAATTCAAAGATGCTTTTATCAAATGCATGAGAAATTACAAGGCTAGGGGGAATGCTGGCAACAACTGAAGGAAGGTCTCATAAGCAGTGCTGCTAGTGTCTATGGATATACGAAGAAGTGCTTATGGAAGAAAAGAAACTCGCTGGTGGAATGACACCGCGATACAGTGGAAGAGGAGTTGCTACAAGGCTTGGGAGAAAGGAGGCAGTACACAATTGCAAGAGGTCTTGTATACACTTCCAAGCGTGTGTCACCTCAGCCAAATTCAGTGACATTGACACCAAAAGTAACTTCATCTACAAAGTAACAAAACAGATACAAAAGGAGAATCACAATGTGCCTAGGTAACGAGGCCAAGCACAGAGCTTGGCTACAGAATTATGAAATGTTGCTCCTGGAATCTGGTCCATCTAACACCCCCAGTGCAGGCCCCAGCACCACAGATCAGCTCATGCATGATAGAAAATGTTTTAGACAAAATGAACAATGGCAAATAGTGCCTGAAATGCTGAAAGCATCTAGTAGCGTTGGTATTCTAATCCTGTCACCCATAGCAAACACTATCATAAGAGAAGAGTGCTGGGGTGAGAGTTACATTGTCAACTAAAAAGAGAAAGGAGATGCAGTAATGGTAATTATAGAGGCTTGAGGTTTCTAGAAACAGGAATGAAAGTCGTTGAACATGTAGCAGATAACATCAGACAGCAGGTTGATATAGATCAGATGCAGTTTGGCTTTGTACCTGACAATTGATTCCATATTCATTGTACACAAACTACAAGAGATATGTATGTGCAGAGTAGAGACTTTTTACATGGCATTCATTGACATAGAGGAGTGGCTTCTACATCACATACAATGTATGTATATGAACACTAGTAGTAGAGTGCAGATAGATGACACAGTGACAGCTTCAATGTCAAGGTTCACGAGGGTCTTAGAGGCACTATCAAGAGAGTTACAGTTGGGTTGTTCATGGGAGTTACTCTATGCTGATGATTTAGTTATTATTGCCAAATCCCTGGAACAGCTAAAGGATAAACTGAAAACATGGAAAAACGGTCAATTTACCTAAAACCAAAGGGATAGTGTGTGGCTCTGAGCTACAATCCTGGCCGGTATCCTTGTTCTGTATGCCAAAAGAGTGTTGGATGCAATGCGATACAATGTAACTCGTGCCTATTGTGGGTCCACAAAAAGTATAGTGACCTGAAGGATAAGTTAACCTCGAATCCCAAAGTGTAGGAGATGCCTGGGACAGGCAGGCTTTATTGATAGTCATTTCCATAAAGAGATGGTACTAGATGACAACACCCTGGAAGTAATAGAGTCTGCTACCTAGGAGATATATTGAGTGCAGATGGTGAATGCGAACTCTGTACAACCACAATGACGAAGTTAGCATGGACAAAATTTTGTGAGCTGTTGCTGCTGATAACAGTGCAAGCTGTCCTCTTCAATATCAAAGTTGTATAACAGTTGTGTCAGGTGAGTCATTTTAAATTCTCTCGCCCAACTGCAGCTCAATGACAGATGGATCTGCAATGTGAAATCAGACCAAACCTAACACTTTAGGTCGAAGGATTTGCTGAAAGCAATACATTTGCTCAACAAAGGTTATCTTAAGAACAAATCGGTTAAGCTGGTACGGTCATGTCGAGCATTTATCCTCCTGGATAAACCGTTGCAAAAGCATGGATGTCTTCAATTGCAGGAAACTTGGCTGGCCAAGAAAAACTTGGAAGCAAGTAATTAGACAAGACCGTACAAAGTGGGATTTGTAGATAGTTGACCCGCTGAACCGTGAGGATTAGAGAGTAAGCTTGCAAAATATAACAAATGTCTGACCTCTGAACAAGGGAAAAGTGACGTTAAATGAATAGAGAAAGAGATCTAACATTTTTTACTATATAAAACACTGATCAACTGATGAAAATTTGACATTAAATAATGAAGACACAAACAGAATCAGAAGATTTTACCAAATCAAACGGCTCTGCTACATCTTGTGTGAAACCACTAGCAGCAATTTCCACATCCATAGAATCTGTACGCCTGTTAAAAAGAAAGAATTAAAAAACATAGATATATTATATACTTGCCAAAAAACTTACCCCCCCTCATCTTAGCAAATTTTTAATTTCGCCCTTGCAGAAATTTATAATGGTTCAAAAAACTTATGTGAAATAGGGTTTATTCAATTTCACATAAAAAGTTTACTATTGAATATTTCTTTTTTTTTCTGCATTTTATACATATATATATATATATATATATACATATATATATATATATATATATATATACTAAAAAAATGGGACCCATTGGGTCACCCACTGACTTCAGGTTAAATTGTTTGAATTGGGGGGAAAAGCAACCATCAATAAATCCAACCTCCATCCCGAAGGAAGAAGCCTCCTAGGTTTGGTTTGGTTTGTATTACAGCATATCATCTATGGGTTATTTAATGCTGATTAAAGTTGTCGAATGAATTCAATTTATTCATTAAATTTTTTTTGAAAAGTCCAACTTCTTTGATAAAGTCTAAGATTTTGCTCAGATTTGTGTCTTTAAACAGGTCCTTTAGATTTTTCGAGTTATAATATTTCCTTCAACTTGACCGTCTATTAATATATGTTTGACTGTATATGATTCTTGACATGATATACACATTGGAGACTCTTCACTTTTAATAAATGTTTGAGTACTAGCTACTACAACCTCTTCTCTTTTTGTATTTCTCTAGTCTTAGGGGCTACTCATCAATAGTTGACTAAATCTTGTGTAATTTATTACTTTAGCATTCATCCCAAGATTCTTGCTATTTTTCTTTGATTAGAAGGTCTAAGATCAGTGTATGGAATCCTAGTATTGAAAAGTATCATGTTCAGCGATTCTTTTGCTGCTCTATCCACTTTTTCATTTCCACAGAATGCTGATATGACTCGGTATCCAGCATAATTTCATTTTAATCTGCTTCTTGTTATAGATTATTGATTTTTGTGATTAAGGAGTTATCCACATTTTTTTTTGTTCTTCAGTTCTGTGAGCACCAATAGGGAGTCGGAAAAGATTATGAATTCATCAGTCCTACTATCTTCTATTATTTTTAAAGCCAAGTATATGGCTGCAGCTTCTGCACTAAAAATTGACACTTAGCGCATCCAACTATCTGATACTTTAGATCCATCTGTGTAGATGAACTTATAGTTGGGATTGTTTTTTTATGTTTTCAATATTTCAGGATGAATATCGTGAAATATTTCTTGAAATTACTCTTTGAAGTTATTGTCAAATCAAAGATACAAGATGGTTGTTTTAATTCACATGGTGGAATTTTGGAAATTATTGATTGGCACATGGGATAAAGAGTCCAATTCGAGTTTGTTTCAAAGTTCCTGGATATGGTAACTAAAAAGCCTAATGGCACTGATTTTTTCCTCAAACAAAGTTTATATATATATATATATAGGCAGGATTTAGTGGACATGGTGACAACTTTATCACATATTGAAGTGCCAATTTTTCTCTTCTCAGATGTAAAGGACCTTCATTCGCTTCAATATATAAGGTATCCACTGGAGATGTGCAAAAAGCCTCCAATGCAAGTCTCAGTCCCTAGTGATAAATAGTTATTAATTTCTTCAGGTACTTACTGCACCATAGATTATAAACTTCCATAATCAAGTTTTGATCTCACAATTGTTCAATACAGCTTGAGTAGGGATTTCTTATTAGCTCCCCACTCAGTGTGAGTTACAACTCGAAGTAGATTAAATGCCTTGTTACATTTTTGTCCGAGATACCTTATATGAAGAATAAAAGACAATTTCTTATCCAAGATTAATGCCAACCTTTGCCATTTAGTTTCAGATATGGATCATTATGCATTTTGTGCAGATTGCAAAAATAGACACACTTCGTCTTCGTTTCAAAGAATCTGAAACCGTTTTCCTTAGTCTATTTGCTGATTTTATTTAAGACTAGTTGTAATTTGCCTTCTGCCAGATGCATATGTTTTGCTCAACAGCAAATTAAGAAGTCATCTACATACATTAACTGCAGTGTCAAGGATTTTAACAATGTTATTTATCTTGACATTAAAGACTGTCACTGATAGGATACTTTCTTGAGGTACTCCATTTTTGTGTTCTTTTACGTCAGAAAATGTAGTTCCAACTCACTCTAAAACTGTTTTCTAAGAAATTTTGGATAAAAAAGGGACATTCTGCCTTTTAATCAGGTCTCGAAGATCTTTCATTACGTCGTACTTCCAGATGGTGGCGTACGCATTCTCCAGATCAAAAACCTCCTTTCTTTTTGCTCCTTTTCAATGAACAAGACAATCAGATTGGAGACTTTTATTAGAGAGACTCTAATAAGTCTCCAATCTGATCAAATGGTCAGTAGTACTTTTTTTCCCTAAAACCAGACTGTAGGTCTGACATCAGATTGCCATTTATCATCCTCTCTATTACTTTACAGGGACAACTAGTTTAGAAGGATTATTGGAATCTTTTCCAAGCTTGGGTATGTAATTACTGTATCTTGCCTCCAGAGATTTGGAATATTTCTGCTAATCCATATTGCGTCATAGATCTCTAGAAGATATTTGGAGGATACCAGTGACAATTGTTTTAGAAATTTGTAGGATATATCATCTGTATTGTGGGTTTTTTTGCAAGGGATTTGTTATATCCACATATTTTGCCCCATAAAGCATAAAAAAGGAATAGAGGACTTGTTGGCACATGTTCCCCTACGCATAGGGAAAAGGGGTGCAGGCGGGCAACACCATGTCAAAGGGGGTCAACAGGAAGTTCGACAGACAGGCTTTCATAATTCAGCCCACGCATTTGCGGGGGCAGAGAATTCAACTAATCAAATGGGAGAATGCTGTTGCTATGCAGAGGAGAGGCCAGGAGAGCGGGAAAATCGAGGCGAGAAGAAGAAGGTCGTCGAGCAGCGTTGAGAGCGGACGTCTAGAAGATTGGCAGCTCACCCAGCTGTCATATCGAACAATTTAGCCCCGCACACAAAATCAAAAGTGGAATTAACGGCTAAGAAATACAGCGACGTTTAATACTGCTGTCTACGGGACACCAAAAGAAAAAACCTGGTCCAACAAAATTGACTACGACAGACCAATCAACCACTCTGAAGTCGAGATTACATATATCTCGGGACCCTAAAAACAGCTCAAGAATGGATCACAGAATCTAAAATTCTGTTAAAATATCCTTCCCTCCGCCGTCAAACCAAAAAGGTATGTTTTACGACATAACAAAAAAAAATAAAATACCATATTAATTCGTCCTAAAATTGAACTTTCATATTGTTATATATATTGTCGTCTTAAATGATCTCATTCAATCGTTCCCCGCGATTTTAACACATTTACCTTCATATATGTCGATCTCCCGTGGGAGGAGAAGGATTTCTCATTTGTTTTCTTCGAATTACGTAAGGAAAAAGACTTTCCTATTTTCATTTTCCATAAAGGCTATAAGCCTTCTTAATTGCTATATTTGGACTTTTAATTCTTATCCTGACTAATCAACTTTCTCGGAATAACTAAACCAGCCTCTTATAAAGAACTCCGTTTGTGCGGAAAGAATATTAGTTGATCTTTTGAAAAATAAATACTTGTTATGTATTGTCTTGGTTGTTTTATACAAGTATATAATTATAATTTGTGATACGATGTGTTATTCATTTTTAATGAGTACGGGTTGTTTTCCTTTCATCGGGTTTTCAACCTTTCATTCTTACATTTCTGGCTGAATTACGTATATGTAACGTTCAGTGTCCTAGTACCACAATTATAACAAGATTCATTGAGCTCCGATCGTGTAAAGGGCTGATTATAGCTTTTGCTATTTTGGAAACTGAAATTTAATTTTTTCTTTTTAGCCCCTTGGAGCCAGAATTTTTAGAAAAGCTGTCTGCTAAGGCGTTAAAAATATCTTTACTGTCCGTGATTTTTGTATTGAGATGCTTTATTGGTATGCTGCCATTCTTGCCAACTATCTCTCCATCATGCTTCATATCGGCTTAGACTTTGTGTTTGAATTTATTTTGGATATATAGCCTTTCCATGAATTTATTTTAGACTCCCTAATCCTTTGCTTTCTTGATTTTAAACAAGTCCAAATTCTCCTTAGTGGGGTTCAAATTGAATTTTTACAGGCAAAACTGCGTGCCCGATAACATTTAGGCATTCTTATCAAACCATGGCTTGTGTTTGGTTTGTGGATGACTTTGGTACATACTCTTCAGCTATTTCTACTACCAGTGTCTCTGTAAAGTGGGTGGGGTGATCTTCTCCATTGACATTAGCATTGGCTGTCAGTTTTTCTTGATATTGCTCTTGGAATCTCTCCCAATTGGCTTTCTGCGAGTTGAGGGCATGTGCTTTCCAGAATAATAGGAAAGTGATCACTCCCACATGTCTTATCGTGCACCTTCCACCTTTCAGATCATACATAGTAAATTCCAGTGCCGAATATGTTCCCATTACTGGGTGCAGATATGTGTTGGTTTTATTGTTGTAGTAGCAAAGGTCATTTTCATGTATAATTTTTCCAATAATCTGTCCTTTTTACTTGTACTTTTACTGCCCCATATTTCATTATGACTATAAAAGTCACCCAACAGGATGAATGGTGCCCTTCACTTCCCCCATAACTCCACACCAAGCATTCCGTCAGCATTTCTGAAATCCCGGCCACTTGTTCAGGCGGGCGGGCTAAGTTTCAACAATCAAACAAGTATAAAATACTTGGGATTTATTTTTGATCGCCAAGGTCGTCATCCAGATCCTACTAATGTGGCAGCCATTCAATACATGCCACCCCCATCGGACGTTAGCAGTCTACGCGTATTTTGGGGAATGGTGGTTTCTTGCCTTCACTCCATCAAATCCACCACTCAACAAACTGTCGACAAAAGACACAAAATGGTCGTGGCCCGTGGACTGTCAGAAATCATTTGATAAAATCAAAGAACTAATTAACTCTGACCTACTGCTTACAGCGGATGCATCAAATCATGGCGAGGGAGCAGTGATCTCGCATATATTCACAGATGGAACTGATAAAGCTATCCTGCATGCAGCCAGATCCTTGACACCTGCTGAACACAATTACAGTCAGTGCCAGTGCTTCTTTTGATTTTTGCTGTGGAATTTGTTCTGCTGCTTATCAATCAGAAAAGGTGATAGTTTAGTGAGAGGTGTATTCTCCAGAGATTTAATTACAATAAATCTTGGAAAGTTATTGTTTGACTGACTGATAAATGTCGCTTGGGTTTTTTTTATTTGTATTTGCCATTTGGTTTGGTTTTCAATGGTCCTGGGGGTTACTAGGGGAAGTAACTAAAACGTCATAGTTGAGACGGAAATATTTTTACCATTATACTCATATTAAGTAGAAATAAATTAGCCTCTATCTATTTTCCAGTACCCTTAAACTCAAAGTATAGAAAGTTAGCCGTTGGAAATTTTCTTTGTTCTCAACACGATTAACCCTCAGCCACCGCCTTCTAGTATCTATTGGGGGAGGGGGAGGGGAAAAAGGAGAAATAAGGTTTTGATTTTTAGAAGAATCAAATTGAATAATACAGGATAATAGGGCATGTGAATATTTTAACATGTATTTTGTGTGATCAAAATATATAGGAGAAAAAAGGCTTACGATTTGATTTAGTATATAATAGATATTAAACATGCACTCGGCAGCATGATTAGTTGGTTGCATGTTTGCGGTGCATGCGAATAACAGACATGCTGCTAGTGAGAGATATTTTACAAAGAGAAGAGAAACCACACAAGAAATTGGAAATATACTTGGTCTGGAGTTCGACAACCCAGAATTTGATTTGTCCACTTCAACAAAAAACGTTGAAGGTTCTCTGCTGTGGTTATAACCCACTCAGGGTCTTCCAAATTTAATGGCTGTCCAAATACGAAACCCTTAGGCAGTAGTTCTTTTTTATGTTCATAGATAAGGCTGGCCATTATCTCAAGTGTTTTTTTCTGGAGTGATCCCAGTGATATCTATATATACTCCAGTAGAGGGGAGTTAGTTGGTTTTCTGGGCATCTCACAGTCAGTTGGGGTTTGTGTGCCCTTCACAAACAGATAGTCCATTTGTGTTCGGTTGGATTTGGTTTTGATTTGGTCGAGCTAAGAATTCTCATTTGCAAGACAGTAGAAGAAAATAAGTATCATTATTATACCCTCCACCAAAAAATAAACCTGTTACTTGTAATTTTATTTGGAGGGAGAATTCTTCACTTGCAGCACTGACCACACAATTGACACTGAGACCAGCACAACGAGCAGACAATCACAGCCTCTGCAGTGAACGCACAGAGACACACGTTCACAAGATTATATACATGTATTATATATATATATATATATATATATATATATATATATATATATATATATATATATATATATAGATAGAGATTTTTAAAATTCAAAAAATTCATTATAATTTCAAATATTCAAATCCAGCTCCAAAAATAAATGTTCAACAACATACATTTTTAGTACAAACGTTTTTGATATCACTTTCATTAGCAAAATTATATTTAGATAAAGTTTCAAAATATAAACAATTTTCTTTATCAGCATATTAAAATTTATCAATTACAATCTCTAGTATGAATACGAAGCATGTGGGTGGACACTCCAAATCATTAAAGAACATTTATAAGTCAAGAGAAAAAAAATGTAAAATTTTCAGAAGTAATTTTCTTTTGAATGTATTTTCTTTCTTCCTTCAATAAACAAGACAAACAAAATTAATTTAAATTCAATGTAACTTCTGAATGTGTCCGAACACAGAAAAAATAGTTGACTGTTTTTCACTTTTAGTTTCATCAAACTTGTTTTTTCAAAAATTAATATATTTCAAAAATTAATATTTCTTTTTCTTCTTAGAAAAAAGTTTTCTTTTAAGGGTTTTTTTATTGTTACCATTAAAAGTTCTGTTTGCAATGTGTGAATTTATATTAATATTTATTTGCAGAAGAACATCTAACATCCACAATTTAATGAAGTAATGAATTTTATGATTTTAAATATCAAATTTCTGTTTTTTCATAAAAAGAACAAATTTATAGTTTAAAATCATAAAAATAGTGTTATAACTCATAGAAAAAAAAAAAAGAACTCAAATAAAATAACTCAAAATCAATTGTTCGCATTTAAAATAAGTAAATTAAAACTAATTTAATTTAGCATGAATAAAAAAGTTTGAATTGCTTTTACCAATTACTGAAAATGTTAAGATAAAATAAGACTAAAATAGTTTGTTTGCAAAGATTTAATCGTACCCGAGATTTATTTTAAGAAATATTTATTAAATATTTATTTTTAATATAAGATGTGTTTTTTTTTATTTACAAAACTTTTTTAATAATCAAACGAAACATTGCAGAATTCTCATTCTAAAATGCTTTAAAAAAATAAATACATATTTAATATACCTCCCTTTTCTTAAAATACACAAAACGAAAAATAGAATCTTTTGTGTTTATTAAATGTATTGTAAAAAAAATGACGCACCCTATAAGATTTTTTATTTTATTATACATTCTGCTCTCGTGAGGAGGCAAATAAATAGTGACACAAAAGCATTTTTGAACAAGCATTCTGCAATGTCTTGTTTTATTATTAAAAAGTTTTGTAAATAAAAAAACGCATCCTATATTAAAAATAAATATTTCTTAAAATAAATCTTTCCCCTGACGAAACCCCCAAAAACACAGCGTGATTATTCATCAGTTTACAAAAAACGGTACGGTCAACCAGTGTAGACCGAATTTTGTCTCTTTTCATCTTTACAATTTCAGGTCCTTATTCTTTATATGGTCCATATAAATATTTAATTCAAAGAAGAGTTTGATTTATTTTAAAAAATCGTTTTTAATATTTCCATTACATTTCTGCAAATTTCATCAGAAGCCATTTGTAAGTATTGTAAGTAAAATTTGATCACAAGATATTATGTTTTAAATTAGTTTTTTTATGCCAAATCTTCATAAACTTCTAATTAAATAAATGAAAAATTATATAATTTTTAAAACAATTTATATAAAAACGTGACTACAATTGATTGTTTACTGCACATAAAGTTAATTAGTATTAGTAAAGTTTATTTAGCTATTATTACGAGTTGTGAATAATTATTTGATTTTGCATTTTATTTTACTGATGTGAAATAATTTGGAAATGGTTTTAGTTTTTTACATTTTACAAGAAAATTCTTGTGATTTAAGATTTACTTCGAAGTAAATTAAACAAATAAAATAAATTAATTTAGACCAAAAAATATTAAAGAACATCATTCTTATGTTGCATGTTATTTCATTTCTCCCCAGGATGTTCAAACACAATCTGAGCATTACAAGAGTATTCAAAAAATTCTGAGTTAAAAATTGAAAATTATTTCTTTTAATATCTGTAAAATAAAAGGATTTAACTTTGAGAAAAGAATCGAAGAGTAAAAAAGATGAAAAATTATCGACCACCATCAAAATTGACAAGTTGGGATAAAAGAGGAACAGAGATAGGGAAGGGATTACATTTTTATTGCCTGAATAAAAAATTTAAAATGTTCTTACGTATGTTAATTTTAAAAACAAAATTGCATGCAACCGAACTGTAGCGATGGAAAATTGATGTACACCTTTGGGAAGCACTTCAAAAGAGAGTGTTTCCTTTTTAGATGTGTTATGAAGCTTTAGCCGACTCTTGATATCATATGAATATAGAAAAACAAAGAATGTATTAAACATCCATCAAAGAAAAGAACAACATTTATGTTGGTTACTTCTGATGTCAATAGTTGATTTGGTTTAATTATGATTTGCTTCTCAAATTGAGTTATGTGAAACTCTAGTAATTAAGAATTATAAATATATTGATATATTTGAACTGGGGTTTGGAGAAAACTTATAATAATGGACAATTTAAGTGTTGCAAAAAACCAGTGCTATCAACTCTTGAACTAAATATAAAAATTCTATCTCATTGCATGTGTATTTATTTTAAACGTTGGTACTCACTGATATTTTATTTGGGTGATCTTGAAGTCACCACCTCATCAAGGGATAAAAAAGTCCAAACGTGATGTACATGGGAGTGCATTGGCACCAGAAGCGACAGGAATTGTGTGATCACATAGCATAAGGAGAGATTTTGAATAGAGGTTTTGGGAAAAATTCAATTCGAAACAGAAGAGACAAAATGCGAAAATGTAGTTCTTACAACATCAACAGTAGTTAAAGTTGTATCTTTCTCTCTGCACAAAGCATCTACTCAAGATAATGTAGCAGGAACAATAATATAACGGATCAGCAGTCGAAGAGAACCTGGTTATATCTTGCCTGCCTTGATCGAATTGAAAATTGTTTTCTGCATTCTGAAAGAGGATGCCCTTCAGAATGCAGAAAACAAATTTTCATTGTTATATGAAACACATGGTTGGATGTAGGTGTCCAGATGTACTAAAAGTTACGTGAGCTTTGAGGTGAAAGAGGTAAAACGAGAGTTGGGGAAGGTTGTGGTGTCGTCAAGGTTTGTGAAGATATAAGTGGTAGTGGATTTTAAGGAAAGTGTGTGATAGTTATTAGCTAATTTCAGATAAATAATAATCAATGTACATTTTGGGTATAAATCACTTGCATTAATTATTGGAAAGAATTAATGATTTATGCTGCAAATGACCCCATGAAAAACCACCATCAGATGTTTTTCACCCAGCAGAAGTCGTCAGACCAACATTGTCTTCATTTAACCTTTTTTGGGGTTGATATAAAGATGATAACAAGACACCTATTGAACAATATGAAATGCTACCTACAGTTACACAAACTTACTCTAGATCAGCAAATGTGGGAAATAATTCACTCTCATAATTGAATCGACGTGAGAAAAAATCCCTGATACATTGAACATCTCGGTTGAAATACCTGAAAAATATTTGAAGAGAAAAATAAATAAATCTATAAAATGACAATTGTTTTATTTTATCAAAATGAAATCTAGAGGAATAACAATTACAAAAAACAAATTCTAAAATAGGATTTCTAGTAGACAAATGACAGATATAAAGTGATAAAAAGAATAAGAAGAGTGAAAATTTAAAGGTCGGCTGCATGGGTTTGGAGCATGAAAGGTTGGATGAGTGAGCATAAATGCAATCAGGAAACACATTCATTCCTTTTGACTGAAAAAACATTGAATGACATCTAATGTCAAATATTAATTCCAAAACGTTTCAGAATTATTTAATGCTTTAGAATTATAGTAAGATTGGAATATCTTAATAAGACAGACTAAGTTATGCTGTTATGTTCTTGCTTGTCACCATGCACACTTTTCATATGTACATGAATGTCTTAGATGGTGGTTGGAAGGATAAATAGCATAAATAAAGGGTGAATGATAAGTGAGGAGAGGAATGGAATGATGTAAATAATTAAAGGAGAAAGAAAGGAAGAAAATATCTTGGAATTTCCAAATATTTATAAAACTTTCGTGATGATAGATCATCTCTTTCTTCTCCCCTCTATTTAGAAATTCCAAAAGTTTTTCATATATATTTACTAATATATAACAAATACTGACCCAATGGGTACTGAGAGTCCAGTAATAGATAAATTTTTAAAACAATTTCTGCGATTGATCTGGAATACTTGTGTTATTAAGTATTAACTAGCGCGACCCGTGGAAATTCCAAAGCTGTACTCTTCATTTGTTGTATATTGCTGCCGTGGTTAAAATACATCTAGTCTATGAACGTCCGACATGAACGCACACCCCCACCATATTATTGTACCACCTTTGTTCAAACTGAAACATACTTATCTAAGTACTCTCCAAAACCCTGGTAGGAGTTTGCAACATATTTACATTCAGACAACCAGCGTGAATCCCACAATATTATTATAGCATCTTTGTATTTTCAGATTTTCACGTTCAACACAAGAGCAACATCAGATGATTTTTTTTTTTAAATACTATTTTTTACATGATATCTTCAACGATCGGATGATCCCATCTTTTGGTGGAGGGTGAAAGCATATGTATGAACACAACATTGCCTTAGCATATTATTATATAGATGATCAGGTTTGGGGAAAGAAAGGAAAATTCGCATTTTATCAACTCCAAGTTAAAATCATTAATTCTCTTAGAAAATGTCAACTATCCATTTGTCAAAGTAAAGAGATTATAATCAACAAATTGTTATAGTTAAATGAAAAATGAATCTGCTATAACATCTGCCTTTTCTCATTGCTGGATATTAACATCTTTCAGAACAATTTTATATATGCTAACTACTTTAAAATAATGAACTGATGATACAAAAATAAGGTTTACCATTCTGCATTGGGATGTGAGACAGACACCATTTGTGGAAAATCAATCATAGTGACATTGCTGTTATCATCAATCATTAAATTGAATTCATTAAAATCTCCATGAATGACTCCACATTCACCCAGGTGCACAATCAGGTTCATGACATCATTATAGACAAGTGAAGGGTCAGCAATCTCTCGTACCTGAGATCTGACAAGAACAAAAAAAGGAGAATCGAATAATCGGATCAAAAAGTAAAGTAAAGCAATTGATAGAATAAACATTTTTTTAACAATATGCAGTGTTATCTAAAGGCCTTTTCAGATATTAATCATATTCAGTAAACATTCTACTAGCAATGCTCACAAAAAAAATTTAATTTTTAGATTTTGCTATACAAAATAGGATATTATAAATATCCTTATTTAGTTATGGATGAATTTTGATAATTTAAAAACTAAGTCTTATAAATTCATCCATAACTTTTTGAAGCTGTAAAATAAATTAAAAAACACTTTCCTAACAATATCGAGTTAGCATATTTGTTTTCATTGATAAAATCATGTTAAAAAAAACTATTGAAGATAAAGCAATGAAATTTGGCATAAATTTGCTGGTGAGTGCCATGAAATCATTGTGTGGTTTTAAGAGGCTTTTTGCTGGGACGGGACTTACTACTCAGACTTAGAGAGGTTTTTAGGAAATAAGTTTACCACTCTAACCTAGGGTTAGTGATAAAATAAGTAAATTTTCTTCTTTTTTTTTTTAAATAACTTTTCAGCATGAAAAATATCAAAATAATTTGAGGGCTAACTTGTCTTAAAAGCCCGGAAATGGGGAATCATTTTACATAAAATTCATATGCGAAACTGATCCCCGACTGTAATTTAATTGTTTTTTTTTGTTTTTATGTTTGTTTTATTTTTAGAGTGTTCACACGTAATAAGTCATTTCTGACTAGAATTAAAGTTTGAAAGTCAGGTATTTTAACTCTTAAACCTAAGAAAAAATAGTATTTCTCGAAGGAGCCACTACTTTATAAAAAGACCACAAAACTTTCTGATATATATATATATATATATATATATATATATATATGGGAAATGAAAAAGGAAAAACCAAAAGATTTTTTTATGTATTCATCAACGTTTCGTCTTTATTTGTAAGACTTCCTTAGGATGATAATTTTTTTTTAAATGTCATGCAAGTACATAGAAATATTGGGTTGACATGATGGGTTAATGAGAAGAAGTAGTAGCCACTACTGGGAGTGCAGGACCAAGGTCCTGGCTGAGAGATATACAAATCAATAACATCAAAGACATGCACGAATCAAGTGTCAAAAAACCTTCGAGTTTATAAATGTATTTTTCCAAGTGAACTGTAATATTGTGTATATGTGTGTATGCGTGCGGGCAAACTGGTCTGATTGTTGTGGTGGTGGGGCGGTGATCAAATGTGTCGCGATTCTGGGTTTATATTGTCTTTATAATTTGTCTAGAGTTAATTTGAATAAATAAGTATATTCGTTAAATGTAACAGGAATAGTAGTAATAATAATAATAATAATAAATACTTGAGGTAAAGTAATTGAAATAATAAATGAATGATAATAAAAAATGATAATAAAAATACTAAAAAAATATAACTAAAGAATAACTAGAAAATGCCGGCGTTATTAGTTATTAATAATAATAATGATAATAATAATAATGATAATAATGATAATAGATACCCCTAATAATTGAGGTGAAATAATGAAAATAATAATAAATGAAGTATAATAAAAATACTAAAAAATACTAAAAAATATTAAAAAAGAATAACTGGAAAATGCCGGCATTATTAATTATTATTAATAATAATAATAATAATAATAATAATAATAATAATAATAATAATCATGATAATAATAATGGTAATAATAATAATAAAAATAGTAATAATAATAGTGGTCAATAATATTTAAGAGTTTATAAAAATAATAGTTTAGGAAAGAAATAGAATAATTAAGAAATATTAGGAATCCTAGGAGGTAGTGATTATCATAATAATATTAAATAATGATAAGATGTTTGCCGATATTATGATATGGGTTAATGGTTGCAATAATGCTGATCATATAAAAATAGTGGTTTAACAGACAACAGTAATCAGAGTGGTAATCCCAGTAATCTTAACAATAGTAATGATGATAGTGAAAAATTATATAGAAGTAGTCATAATGGTGACAATAATAGTAATAATAATAATAATAATAATAATAAAAATGGCAGTGGAAGCAAAAAGTAAGGTAACGGTAAAACATGGCAAAATCAATATTATTAATAATAATAGTGATACTGTTAATTTCATTGCTGCAAATAACAATAACTATGATAGTAACGTCAGACATGATGTCACCACTGATAACAATAAATTATCTTGATAAAAAGTACAGAAATGGAAAAATGAAAAAAATAATTCAATGTCAAATAGTTAAGTTTAAGATATTAATAATAGTAGTAATAAATAATTGATAATGATAATCTAAAAAATATAATCTAAAAAATAATATAAGAAATATAGAAATATTAATCAATAAATGGATAAGCATAAAAGGGGGGTATTTAAGAGTAAAGAAAAATACAGAAGATGACAATTAGTGTTAATCGTTGTGGGTATGATAATAATAATAATAATAATAATAATAATAACAACAATAATAATACCAACCAATACTACCGCTTACAGTACTACTACAAATAATACTACAAACAAAAATGCTACTACTAATAAAAATAATAATAATTAATAAAAGGTATAAAATGATAGTTGTGTTGACAAAATTTTCAGTTGATGGGGAGGTGTTTTTTTTTGTTTTTTTTTGTCCAACACTCTGAGAGGGGTAACGATAGCCTGCGCCCGTGTACTAGTCGGGTATTTCCTAGCCCCCGCAGGTAAATAAAAACAAACTTCCATATAATATATATATATATATATATATATAATATATATATATATTATATGGAAGTTTGTAAGAAGGAAATCTCTGATTAAAAAACCTTGCTACCAGCTACTTACGCCGTGGCAGTAAACAGTTGGGGAGGGAGGCCTCCTTAGTCTTGATTGACAACCTTCCTAGAGTTGGAATCTCGAACAAAATATCCGGTTTGCAAACCTACAATTGCTTAAGGTTCTGCCTATCGCCGGCCCTTGCACTCCTTTGTTTATTAGTCAGGCGCAGAGGTAACAGCGTTGGGACGCCTCTAAACACTCAGTGCCTAGCCTTGTTTCCTTACTAGGGACAATGAATGCTGTTCTCTTTCTCTCTATTTGGGCAACCTGGGGAAAGATTTTTCGTTACTAAGTCTTACATGACCAGTCTGGGTCTCTCTTGTTCCGACAGGTTGAGGGTACAGGTTAGACAGCTTGTCTGGCTGCTGTTTACGACTGACAGGACAGGAGCCCAAACTCTTGGGTAGCGCCAAGAACGGCTGCTCCATCATCAGTTGCATAATACTGTGGGTAGTTGTATGTGCCATGTCGCGCATGGAAAGGGACCCTGCAATTATCTCCGGTGGGCTTTCCCGAGGCCACAACCCCCATGGACCAGGTCATGACTAATGGACTGGTTGTGTGAGCTTATTGGCACCAAACAAGTACCCACCTTGGCCAACCCACTCTATAATCAAACCAAACATGTCATTACAAAGAAATAAAAGCAAACTAAACCAGACACCCAACAAAAAACACTTTCGCCCCCGCCCTTGAGGCTCGCATTCACAAATATCCGAGGACTTAGAACCAACATCAACGACGTAGAAACCTTTCTCCTGGCAAACTCCCCGGATATCCTAGCTCTTAGTGAAACTAACCTTAAATCCTCAATCTCCTCTCACCACTTTGACATGACTGAACCTCCCACTGTACCGTAAAGACTTTGACAAACATATGCACGGGCTAGGAGTTTATGTTCGGAACACCCTCCCCCTGACTAACATAGGTTAGTATCAGATGACCAAGATTACACGTTTGACTTTACATCACAGCGTCAGTTACTTATATTTCTTATACTGTACTCTGCTAAATTCTGTCTCTGAAAGCATAGATAGAGCTCTGTCACTTCACTCGAATGCCCAGATACATGTATTTGGGGATTTTAATGCCCACCACTGTGACTGGTTGGGATTCTCCAGCCTTACTGATGCAGCCGGCAACGCTACGTATAATTTCTCTCCGACCTGCATCCCCGATCGAGTAGACCAGCAAGTCTCACTTCTAGACCTCTTCTTGACCTCAATGCCCGAGGCTTGTGTGACAAAAGCTCATAGCTAACAGGAATGCTGATCACATTGTGCTTCACCCTAAAAAGTCGTCCAAAAGCTGATGAACCGTTGCTCAAAACAACAAGATACTACGAGCAGGCTGATTTCGAGTCAATCAGAGATCACATCAGTGACGCTCCATGGAGGGAAACCTTCTCACTCCCTGCCAACCAGTGTGCAAACGAATTAACTGAATGGGTCAAAGCAGGCATTGAAGCCTATGTCCCCATGCGAAAATTCTTTAGCAAGCCCCACTCTCCTCAATGGTTCACTTCAGAATGTGCAGCTGCCATTTCTGAGAGGCAACAAGCATTCCGTAAATTCGGCCGCCATAAGTCAGCTACTAATAGACATAGATTTATAGAGTCACGGCCGTGATAGGCGAAGCGAACAGAAGGTATGAGTTAACAAAAGACGCATCCAGTCACAGAAACTAGGTACTCGCGATTTCTGGAAAATCTACAATAGTGTAGTGAATAATGGTCAATCAACGATTCCCCCACTATCAAACCACAATGATGTTGTTTGCACGGCCACTGATAAGACTGAACTACTTGCCCAGCGTTTCGCTTCTAACTCTACTTTAGACTCAGATAACCACCCCCTCCCTGAATTCCCTTTGCGGAGTGAAGTCACACTTGATAACCTGGTCAGAGACATCATAAAAAACCTTAACACCTCTAAAGCTTGTGGGCCTGATCTTATACCTGTAATAGTAATAAAGAAATGTTCTGCTGAACTGGCCCCTATCCCTTCCAAACTCTACAATGCCTAGCTGAATCTTGCTTCCCCGATAGCTGGAAAATTGCCTCTGTGGTACCAGTCTACAAGAGTTCTGGGAATAGAACCGACCCTCAGAACTACCGCCCAATCAGTCTACTGCCGATCTTTGCTAAAATCTTTGAATCCTTAATCAATCTAGCGATAGTACGGCAGCGCTTGATATATCCAAGGCCTTTGACAAGGTATGGCATAAAGGGCTTCTCCTGAAAATACACTCATACGGTATTACTGAGCAACTACTTAATATAATTAGATCCTTCCTAAAAAAAAAGAAAAATCCAGGTTGTCCTCGATGGTCGTTCATCCAAGCAACATGACATAAATGCTAGTGTACCCCGAGGGATCTATCCTCAGACCTTTGTTGTTCCTGATCTATATAAACGATCTCCCTGATGACATAGAGTCGGAGATTGGTTTATTTGCTGACGACACCACACTTTACTCTCGCCATGTTGGCAAAACAGACGCAATCATATCCAAGGCAATGGCTGAATCTTTAGAAAATGACCTCCAGGATGTAGTGGATTGGGGTCATAAATGGTTGGTAACTTTTAATGCCGCAAAGACAAAGCTCCTTTCCATCAATAACTACAAGAAGCCTCTTCAACCACCGATTGCCATGGCAAATAACACCCTACCTGAGAGTTCTTCATTCAAACTCCTCGGCCTAACCTTCACAGGTAACATGAATTGGAACAAATACATTGAAGACATTGCCAAGGCTGGCGCAAAGAAGGTTGGTTCCCTCTACCGTGCTAGTAAACTCCTCACACCTGACATTATCCTGTATCTCTACAAAGCAACCATCCACCCATGCATGGAGTATTGTTGTCACATCTGGGCTGGTGCATCATCTACTAGTCTCTCCCTCCTTGACAAGGTACAAAAAAAAGAGTCGCCAACCTAATAGGTCCCTCACTGTCAACCAAGCTCCAGTCCCTGTCCCATCGCCGCAATGTAGCATCCTTATGTTTGTTTTACAAATACTTCAATGGATTATGCTCTGATGGCTACTCTGGTGCCCCCTCGACGTAAATTCATTAGACTAACTCGACAATCAACTAAATCTCATTCATTCACTGTGGAGGTCCCCAGATGCCGGAGAGCCTTCTACTCAAATAGCTTCTTTCCTCGTTCTGCTGGCCTCTGGAACTCCCTCCCTGTCCCCTGTTTCCCCGACAGTACTGACATGCAGAAATTTAAAACTAATGTAAACAGACATCTCGCTGCGCAGATCCCAATTTAGGCTGACCACCTAAACCTTCTCCCCTTTTCTTTTTTCTCAATAGCTCCTTAAGTCTACAGTGGTGGCCTGCCTTGTTTGGGGTGAACTATGTTAAAAAAAAAAAATTTTTAATTGTACTTATACATACATACAGACATACATACATAAACTCACGCACAAACCCCTCCCCACATACATTTTCATTCACCACAAATCCAAACCACTTAACCACAAATAACAGCTTCACCATTGAACATACTCTCACAAATATTTAGATATTTAAACCCTTTTTGCCCTCAATTTAATTTCAAACCATCAACACTGCCTGCACAAAACTACATTTCACCTATTTCTCACCAAAATTAATATCACTTCTCTCCTTCTCTTTCTTTTTCTTCTTTTTCCTTCCCCTCATTGTCATATTCTCAGCACATTTCCTTCTCACTTACTTATTCCTGACATAGCCAGCTGGTCAAATACTCCTACTCTCCAAAAATTTCTCACCTAACCACAACAAAATCTCCCCTCCCCCCTCACCCTTTCGACTACTTTTTTCACACTCTTACCCACCCACCCCGCCCACTTTCAAATCATCTTTGTTTCTTCAAATCTTTTTCTAAAACTATGACACTACCTACATACCAAAAACACAGAGCCTCCCCCCCTCTTTCCCCTTAAAATCCATGCTACACCTCACCACAACAAAAACCTCAACTTGGAAGAAATTGGTACATCGGAATGACTAGAAAAAAGATTGACGAGAACAACTACATGGTGGAGTATCTGGAATGGTTCAACCGTGATTCTGCAAGGCGTTCATGGAGATACCCCCAGATAGATGATGAACAGAATACGAATATAATCCAGATCATTCCATGCAATGTGTTCGGTGCATGAGTACACACCAAACCAAGTTCGAAGTCGAGAATTGGAAAATCATTGAGAGTTTATTTTAGTCGATGATTTCCACAACTTCAATTGACTATTTCATGATATTTCATAGCCATTAAGGATGTTTTATTAAATTGACTGCATTATCCACTATTCGGTTTATATGATTCCAGCGGTGTCATTTGGATACATGGATACATAAGTTTGTGGTGCATTTTTAACCATTTTGGCTGAAATTTGACCCCCATTTCTACCTTGGGGGCTCCTAAAACCCCAAAACTGGTGTTAAACCTTAGTGTCTTGTCAGTTTCAACTATCTACAGCCATGCATAACCATTGATACAATGTATAGCTCCAATGGTGATATGGAGTTGAAGACTGACGAAGAATAGTTAGAGAAAGTAACAAATATAGCGGGAGATGTGGAGAAAATGCAGAAATTGTTTCTTTAAGAGGTTGAGTTGAACCATAAACTGAATAGCACCAAAGCACAGAGATGTAGCTCCAAACTGGTTCCTAGATTGAATTGGATAAAACTACAGTTGATAAAACTTTGATTTAAATCACTAACTGTATAGCATGAAAAGTATAAAAATTCCAAGACTCCTTTCCAATAAGAAACATTAGTTCATAATGAGTTCACCATTTTATTTGAGGTTTTTTTTAATACTTTTTTTTTGTCACATCTTGTCAGGAAGGGCTGTAGAATATGCTGACTGCATCTCAACAGCAGTAAGACTCCCACCAACAGGGTCATCTGTTGGTCATGGATGGCGACCCGTGATGTCTAAGGACAAGATTGTGGTGGCTGAGCAATCTGTGAGCTGATTATCTAAAATGTCACTTTAAGCTTATTTGGGCTAGACAGGAGGTTAGAACAGCCCAATCCGATCAAACAACTAGTTACGACATGCCCAAGAAAAAAAAAAGATAATCTCGATTGTACTATTAACCAAATCTTTCTCGATCAGACACCCCCCTCTGTAACTTCTAGACGCTAGAAGGCAATGCTAAGAATCAATTGTACCAAAAAAACGTTACTAAAGTTTCTGAGTACTAATGCTGAAACTAGCAGCGACTCAAAACTGTACTTGATGTGAGTATGCTGGTTGTGTATCGCCATCTCAACCAAGGCGATTGGAATTTCCCATGGTATATTCCCAACACAAGTTGAATTCTGCATAGGGTGTTGGAGTACAGAATCAGTGAATAATTCTACTTTCTTTTTTTTTATGGAAAAACAAATTAAAAAAAAAAAAGGACAGGTGAAGCGCTCTTTAGCCTTGGTAGGCAATCACCTAGAAATGGTGTCTCAATAAAAGCACTGATCCCCACACCTCACTGGGTAAGTGTCGGGAAAGGCATGTGACCTATAAAAATCTTGCTCAAATAAGGAAATGATTGTGGGAAAGAAGGTAAGACGTGTAGTAGCAGTACTACAAACGGAAACAACAATAGCAGCAGCAACAAGCCACCCTTAATGATGTTTTGAATCTCTGTTTAACTTCTAAGCTGGGCTCTGATTGGCAAAAACATTTAACTTTGTTTCTGGTTTGCCTAATCAGAAACCATCTCTCACGCGAGCAGAAATAGGTCCAGGAGTTTATAACTATCTGACTCATCCACGTCACTTCTTTCACCCCCAAACTTCTTTCTTCAGACACAAACCAAAACCAGTCAAGCCTCAGATCCACCACCACCACCACAACAACAATAATGGCAAATTTGTAGATTAATATACTCTCAACTAAATCACTCACCAAAAATGAGATTCTACTTTTTTAAGCGATATTCACTAATTTTTTTTTTTTTACCACTAACCCTAAGTCTGACTGACAAAGTCGTAAGACCATGCGTAATCACTTTAAAAAGTAGACACCACCCCCCCCCCTCCGCCCCATAAAAAATATCTCGGAAATAGCTTATTTTATGTTACATTTATGTGTGAAACTGATCCCCCACTTTAAATTCTTAAATAATTGTTGTTGTGCTTTTTTCAGAGTGTTCACAAAAACAAGTAGAATCTCATTTTTTTAGGGATTGGGAATTTAGCAGTCACCGAACAAAAAGCCCACCAGCAAAAAATAAATAAATTTTTTTTTTTATATGTAATTTTATCAGTATTTTCTTTTTCTTTACAAAAAAATGTTTTTATTTCATTTTTAAACCTTTTTCTAGTACTTCGTAAATACTGCATTCTTATGAAATTATTGGTTTTTGATTTCTTTTTTGTTTTTTGTCGCCAATTCGCAATTATAACTTCTTGTAAAAGAAAGAAGGTTTATTGAAGCTCTGCACCCAATGCTAATTCACCCAAATAAAATGTGATTCTCCATTTTTTTATTAGACGATTACATGCCTGAAAAACTTAGTAGTAAAAATAAAAATAAAGCAAAAAAAAAAATCAGTTTCACAACGTAAAATGATTATGCAATTAATTTTGTTTGTTTTAAATTTTGGCCATGTTAATGTTCCCGAGGTGGTCATACGAAAAATAAAGCGATTACATATGGTTTTATGACTTTGTAGGTTGGACTTACGATTAGTGCTAAAAAATTTAGTTATTGCCCTAAAAAGTTAGAATGGCCCGGAAATGGGAGATCATTTTACATTAAATTTTCATGTGCAACTAACCCCACCCCCACACCCACTCTAAATTCTAAAATAATTGCTTTGTTCTTTTCAGTGTGTTCACACAATCCCCCTAAAAAAGTAGAATCTCATTTTTTTTTTTTTAGCGGGAGTACTTTTATGTAGATATACTTTCTTCTTTAATTTGACAAATTTTTAAATGTTTTCCCTTTCAGTATTGTATCCAAGATTTTGATAAACTCATGAAAGTCTTGGAAAGAGTTGTTGAGCAGCTGATCAGATAATAAGTACAGATGACTGACATGCAATTTGGCTTCATGCCCGGTAGGAGCACCACTGATGCGATTTTCATCATACACCAAGTCATGGAGAAACATCTAGCAGCAAACTGTACATGGCATTGGAAAAAGCTGCGGAGGTTGGGTGTTACACAGTGGCTGTGATGATGCCTATGTACACCAATGTACGTAGGTACAAGTTGGTAACAGCAAGAGCGACGAATTTGACGTCAAAGTGGGTGTCCATCGAGGATTTGTCTTAAGTCCCTTTCTATTCATCATTGTACTCGAGGCTCTATCACTAGAAGTTCGTACTGGCTACCCGTGGGAGCTCCTATATGCCGACAACCTGGCAATCATTAATACTTCACTTCAATCACTCAAGGAAGGTCTGGATAGATCAAAGAGGAGTATTTTTCATTTGTGCTAAAACCGAAAAAAATACAATAAAACATTATTTCAGAGGATACATACGCAGTGACCAGACAACAGCCAAAGTTAGGACGGCTCCAGCAAAATAAAAAATATTTTAATATTCATGTGTGAACTTTGAGAGGTGTCATATAAGATGTTTAGCAAATAGGTCTGAAAAGAAATTTGAACATTTCAAAAGGTTTGATAAGTGAACTCTAAAATATTTGCTTTACCAAAAAAAAAAAAAATTTAATTAGACTCCGAGAATCAATGCTAAATGTGGGAATGAGATTCCTAACCTGCGGTCTTATGTTGTAAATAAACAATCTTCTAATACATTGTGTTTTGTTTGTTTTTTTAGTTTTTTTATTGCCAAGAAAAAAAATGAAAAGAATCGTTTTTGGAATCAGAAATGAGGCTTAAATTTTTCAGATTCCGATACCCCAAAAAGTTCTGATTTTCGATTAATCACTAATACCGACTAATAATTTATAATCATATTGTACTTTGGCCATACATCGTTTTATTTCTTTGATCAACATAACTGACTTTATTTTTGTATAAGGCTGTTTTCTTCCTCACAATGGTGAATGCATAACAATTTGCCACTTGGAGATTACTCTTTCGTCACTAAATGGTTTCAGTAAAAGCTGATAGAGATGTTAAAAAAGAAGTTAGAAAATATCAAACTTTTACTACATACAAAGGATAGGCATTGATTAATTCCATGATGACTGCATGCCGGTTGTAGTCAATTGGCCGAGGTACAGGAAATTTACGTCCATAGAGAGCCTAAAAGAAAAATGATAACTCTTATAGTATATTAAATGGAAAAAATAGGTATGGTATGTTTCTAAAAAGTAAAACAAAATTGACTAAAAAGAATATTTATTATTTTAGTGCATCTAAAATAATATTCATAATTTTTTTTTTTTTTTTTTTTTTAATAGAAACTTCCGGTCTTAGATTTCATTTTAATACCAATTTAGAAACTAGACAAGCTATTAAAAGCTGCAATCTGAGCAGTCTTTTAAGCTAGTTATTATTAGTTAGGAATTAAGATCATTATTTTTTGGATTTTAAATATTATTTCTATGGGTTTTTTTTTTATGGCATATCAAACGTTTTTGGTTTATTTAATACCAGATCCAGTTATTTTGGTAAAAAAAAAATTATGCTTCAAGTCCTCAATATTTTAAAATATTAATGAGACTTGCTTTAACTAGTTATGCGGAGGTAAGTGTCTAGAAGTAGATGCAATTTCATGCCATAACCAGGAGAAATTCTATGTAATGATGATACAAACACTTCAGGGCAGATTGAAATAGAGAGGTAACCAAGAAGAATGAGTACACAAAACTTTCGAATTTGGACCTCACTACCGGATGTAGTTTATTAGTAGTAGTATTAGTAGTAGGATTGTGTTTTTATAATTTTGAGCACTGCACATGACAAATTTGGTGCAATTCTGTGATAACCAGAGTTTTCCTTGGTTTACCAGATACAGAATTGTTTGTTGTTGGAAAAATTATATATATATATATATACAGTACCGTCCAAAATTAAGGAACAAAAATAAAATCTTCCTAATCTCAAATAAATTATATTTTAATATTTGTGAAAATTTCACTACATATGTAAATTACGTAGTTGGACTTTTACCAAGATTTTCAGATGAATTAAAATAATATTATTAAAGTTATCTACCATTTTACATATTTCAAGTGTCCAAAATTAAGGAACATTAAGGAAAAATAATTGTTTAAAGTTTAAAACAGGTTTTTTTTTGTATATAAAGGATGAAAATAAATATTCTAAACTTTAATTATCATCACTGCTGCAAGTCACGCAATAACAATCATGTCAAAAAGAAATAAAACTGATTGAAGCGACAAAGCAAAAATCATCAAATTAAGAAAGGAAAAGTTGACAATAGAAGAAATCGGAAAACATGTGAAACGTTCAAAAAGTGTTGTAATACAAAGAAACCTGGTAGACCAAGAAAGACAACGGCAAAAAAGGACAGAGTTATACAACGTTTCCTTACAGCTGGCAAAATTTCTAAACAAATGGAAGGTGTCACGAATGTTTCACGACAAACTGTGTCCAGAAGGTTGCACGAAATAGGTCTTTTTGCAAGATCTCCTCGAAAAAAGCTGCTAATAAGTAAAAAAAGCAAAGCAGCTAGATTGGTGTTCACAAAAAAGCATGTTATATGGTCAGAAGAAAATTGGAAAAAAGTTTATTTCAGTGACGAAGCGAAATTTTATGTATTTGGCAGTGATGGAAAACAATTTGTAAGAAGAAGAAAAGGCGAAAGTTTGGATCCTAGCTGCATCAAAAAAATTAAATTTGGTGGAGGTAGCATGATGGTTTTTGGCATGACATCATGGCAGGGTACATCACCACTTGTACGCTTTAAATACTAGAGTAAATGCCACTGTATACAAGAATGTTTTAGAACAGTATGTTTTGCCAGTGTTGCACAATTTTGGTATCGAAAAGCCTGTTTTTATGCAGGATAATATGCTCCCTGCCATAAGGTAAAGCTGTCATGAATTATCTGGCTGATCAAGAAGTAGAGGTAATGGACTGGCCTGACATGAACCCTATAGAAAACTTATGGAAGACTCTAGGACAGAATGTTATGGCAAAGAATCCGGAAAACATCGAAGACTTGTGGCTGAAACTGAAAGATGAATGGGCCAAGATAACTGTGTCCCAATGTCAAGATTTAGTGAAATCCTGCAGTCGTAGATGCGCCGCAGTTATTGAAAACAAAGGTGAAGTACCAAATATTAAATCTCTTTTGCCTTTTTAATGTGATTTAGTTAAAAATGATATTTTGTTTCTTAATTTTGGACACTTGAAATCTGTAAAAATGGTGGATAACTTTAAAAATATTATTTTAATTCATCTGAAAATCTCGGTATTCGTGAAATTTTTAAAAATTAATATATAATTGTGTTTATTCAGAAGGATTTAATATTTGTTCCTTAATTTTGGACGGTACTGTATATAATTATGGAAATAATATTCAGTGATAGAAAATGAAAAAGGAAAACCCAAAATTATTTATATATTCATCAACGTTTCGTCTTTATTTCAAGATGACTGATTTGAAGAAATAGCATAGAAGTACAATATTCGAAAACATGTGAGATATGACGTGAAAAGAATGTTTTTTTTATTGTTTCTTGTTTCTTTTTTTTCAAACAAAACAGTGGTTAGAATTCAAAAAATGTGGTGTAATTTTATGACATGAAAAGAATGTTTTTGTTCTTTTTTCGAACAAAACATAGCTGTTAGAATTTAAAATGGGTGATGTGTTTGGTGGAATGAGTGTTTTCTTACAAACGGAACATCCCTATGCGCCACAATACCTTGCATCGATAGTGTCACGCACAGGATTGCACAAGCCATAGCAAATATTCTAACCCCACTAATGGGCACTATCAGCACTTCTTAAACAAAATGAAAAAATTAATGTACAAAACAAAACTATAGAAAGCTTAGACGTAATATCTTTATATACTAATGCGTCCATGAAGAAATGTTTAAATACACTTCATACACATCTAAAAACAAAAAAAACATTAACTTACCGTTTCCTCTCAACACCCTAATACAAATAATCAAACTAATCAATCACTGACATGACTTATTTACAATTTAACAATAATTTCAGACTCTCTATGGGTAATCCTCTTCATGGAGTACTAGCCTGATTATTCTTAGAATTCCTATAATCTGGCTTATTCAAATTCAGATTACCCCCAAATACTTAATATTTTAAATATATTGACGACATTTCAATGTTTCTTCCTGAAAACACACAAATAGAAAATCTTAAAAACAAAGTCGAACCCTCCATTAAGTTTACCTATGAAACAGATAAAAAAACGATACCATTTCTGGACATACTTATAATAAAATTTAACAATAATCTAACTTTCAAAGTACATTGCAAAACTACACACACAAATGACTGAATCCATTTTATATGCACCATAACAAAATCAAAACAGGCCTCTTTCTACATGCACTCAGAATTTGTAGTCCACAACATCTAGAAGAATTCAAATACATCACAAATTCACTCAAAATACTGCAATACCCCACATATTTCATATTAAATGCAAAAAGAAAGCCCTACTGTGGTGATATTGTCTAATTGATATGCATAATTAGCATAAGTAGAAATAGAATAAGTCTCTCCTCGTCGCCGATATGATCCCAATTGTCTCTCGAGGACCCCGACTTCGTGGACACATGGATAAGATGCTTCATTGCAAGTGAAAGTGTGACAATGTTTCGCGGCCCTAATGAAGATGGAGCCAAAATACACACTAGTATGAATTAGAAGTCGACCTATGAAGGCTGGCGATCAGAGTATCGCGCTAGTGTGAATTAATAGGGAAAGGTATAGATATCTTCATTAAAACCAAAAAACGATAAAGGTGGACAACGGTGTCGAGCTGGCTAAAATTTCGGCTTAAATTGTCACAGGTAGCGATTAATGCATAGACCAGATGTTGGTCGGGAGAAATAAGAAAAACGAACACCAATATTGTGGAGTCGACGCCACTGTATCTGATTTCGGTTAGAAAGAGTGTCACTTGCCTTAGCCAGACAAAAGACAGGTGTGATTTGGGCCGATGTGATCCTCCAGGCGTTCGCCGGCGAGTTGATTTTGGTGGACGTATAAGAGAACTTACGGCCATTGGTGGAATTACATTCTCTCGGTAATCAGTGCCCGGTGGGAGACGGGGAGAGGGTCGATTGAGAATACCAATTACTTAGAAAAGAGAGAATGATGAAGACATTTCTTTTTCTTTGTTCGCTGACTGAATTCGGTTAGGGCAGGGTTGCAGCCACGCGCAACTAATCTCAATATAAGTCGACGTGTGGCAGGTTTCAGTGACTCGCTTTTGCTCGCCACTGGTGTCCACGTCGGTGGGGGACGAACCTCCCCTCCCCAGGACCTGGTATTAGGGCTTTACCGGTCTGAGACACATAGTTGGAGGAGACTCGTACTTGCTCACCACCAGGCTGCAGTTTTCCAAATTAATACATAATTATAATTGCTTCATTTCCAAACATTTTTGGTTGCTACTCGGCCCTTCGAACAGAAAGTAGAATCGCAAGTTTCAGATGCGACTCTGGTGTACAAAAGAACTGATAGTTTACAAACGTGCCTTTAGTGTACAAAAGAATCGTAAGGATACGACCACGCCTGTGGTGTACAAAAGAATCTAAAAGTAACGGAAACGCCTCTAGTGTACAAAAAGAATCAAAAGTTTAAAGATGCGCCTCTTGTGTTACCAAAGGTTCATGGACGTGGCTCTGATGTAATAAAGAATCGAAGGTTTACTGACACACCTCTGGTGTACAAAAGAATCAAAAGTCTTTGGACGCGCCCATGGTGTACAAAAGAATCAACGGTTTACAAATGCATCTCTGTTGTAAAAAAGAATCAAAGGTTTATGGATGAGCCTCTGATGTACTAAAGAATCGAAAGTTTACCTACACAATTAAATAAGCTTAACCTAATAAACAATGATGATGCTTTCCCCTCCAGCTTCCCTCTTACAATGTTGTTATTTCTGAGATAATAATTTGCAGTTTTCCAAATTAATAGTAATTCCTTTATTTCTAAACATTTTTGTGGCTACTCGCCCCTTGAAACAGAAAGTAGAATACAAAGTTTCAAATGCGATTCTGGTGTACAAAAGAACTCAGTTTACAAACTGCGCCTCCAGTGTACAAAAAATATCGTAAGTTTACGTCCGCGCCTCTGGTGTACAAAATAATCGAAAGTTTCCTGACACACCTCTGGTGTACAAAAGAATTAAGTTTTCACAGATGCCTTCAGTGTACAAAAGACTGATAAGTCAAGATAAGATATGAGCGCTGTGGTGGAGGGGGGGGGAGTAGCCAGAGGGGACACAGGATTTCTTGCTGGATTCTCATCTCAATACATAATCAACTGCATTTTTGCCTGGGGAATTTACGTCAGTGGTGAGAGAGATTATAGGCAGAAATCTCTATTGCTGAATAAACCGTCAGCTAATCGCCTGAAGTTTTGACTAGACTTAAAGAAAACCATAGGTTAGCTCTAAGCATCCAACTAAAGATGCAGGGATCTTATATACGTAGTTGATGTATTCATGTACAGCCGAGTTCTTTCTCCAAGAGTAGTTGAGTTGACTGGATTTTGTATCCATATGAAGTGTGCTTCTATTCTCTAGGTTGATGCCAATTCTGCTGACCGCATTGGTTTCGGGGCTACTGATCTATTTAAGATCAGTTTGAAAGTTGTGTTTAAGTTTGGAACCGACCAGCGAAGACGATTCAACATCACCGACCTTCATGAGCAGAGAAATAACATTCTACTCAACAACTCAATATTACAACGCCCAAAGGCAAGAGAACGGCCAGGTACAACAGGAGCAGCGCTACAAGTATTGCTGTAAAGCAGGCAACCGACGCTTCACAATTGGTTGCTGTGTGCCTGGATTAAACCTTGCTCATTACCGCAGACAAGGTGAGTGACGTTTTAACGGTGCCTTGTGCTGGGAGTATACACTTGATCATCGCAGCAGGAACAAAACGTCAATTTTTTTTTTTCTCCTTCAAGTGAGAGAGCCAATGGACTTTAGCAAATTGACTATAAGGGGTTTAAAGTGATAACAATACAGTCGACCAGCGACGGAAGAGCGGACCAACAGGGAAAGTTCAGGGCTGACTTGGGCCAGTATCCACAAGCAACAGTATGCTAGTGAGCGGGCTGCTATCGTGTCTGTTAGGAGATTAACCAGCCTGAAGCTTGACAAATTAGTCCTCATCTTATATCATGTATGGGGATGAGGACCGCAGAGCCATACAGGCAAATCGACAGGTTGCATGATAGGGAGACACGCAGAGATGTTTTGAACAGCTGACCAAGCACTGAAAGATAGTGAAAGAATCTGGGAACTGGGGTATTTGATGAACGAGACCTGAATGGTTTACACCTTATCTGTCCTACCCATTGACAACTTGCTGAAGCCTCAATGGAAATACATGGGGTGGACCATCATAAAGTGATTTTGGAACAGCAGCATAAGATTTTTTATTTAGGTGAGATGGAGGGTCCATAGAGCACAAGAGAACAAAAAGGAGGTTGATCTTCAAGTGGGAGATCCCATACACTAAAAAACTAAGGGAAGGAAAGTTAGATCAATGATGGATTCCGGTCCCATGATCGTTTGTGATCTGGGGCCATTGTTTGTGAATTTGAGTTTTTTCTTTCTTTCTTGACAATATTGTTTTTTTTAATTTGCATGAATAGTGATTATTAGTTAAGGAGTTTAGACTATGTTCTGCTGCTATTTCTTTTTTGTCTGTAATTTTCCCTCTATTAAGCAACTATTTGGTTTAATAGTAGTTTGTGATTTGTTCTCATTTATTTTTCTAATTATATTGTCCATATTTATTGGAATTTTGTTTAGTTTGAAAATGTCATTTTAACAGGTTTCTTTTTTGTTATGTAGCCAACTTTTGCTCAAGCTTGTTGGTATTTTAATAACTTATGTTACGTTGAAATATATTGAGCATTTTTTCCCCTGGTTTTTACTGCTTTTCTGCATTTTATTGTGAACCAGAGATTTTGTTTGTGGGAAGGATTTAGGAATTGTTTCGCTATTTCAGCTAGGTGAAAGGGATTATTGGCTATATTTTGTTAAGTTCATTATTTCCTCTAATATGATTGCTGTAACATTGATCATCAGTGGAAGTCCATCAAGATTGATGGGAAGCATATGATTAGATCAATGACTGATGTTGTTCCAAAACTTAGATGCAATTATGTGTGTGCATAGGTCAGATGATTCTAACGAAGAGTCTATGGTTTCCTCAGTTTGGTTGAATTTGCTACAGTCCCAATTTGATGTGGGCATTAACGAAAAAGGGAATTTGATCAATCAGTTTTTAAATTTCTGTTTAATTTAAGCTATGTTAAGGTGGGACATAGATTAAACAGATGGTTATTGTGAAACTCTTACTGTGTAATTGTAATCCCTCAAGAAGTATTAGTTTGTTTTTTTTGTCTTTTAACTATTATTGAGGTGCTATTATTGATGGGGCAACTATCTTTTGCTAGCCTGTTTCTTTTATTATAGGTGGCATATCTTTTAAAAGTGATACTGAGGAGGGTTTATGCTTGGTTTGTTGTCTGTCAGAATAAGTTCAATTTCATTGTATTAGTTTTGTCATCTTTGTTTTGTCTTTATTTTTGAAGTGTGTGCGAGTAATTCCCTTTTTTTGCTTGTTCGACATGTATTAATTCATGAAAAGAATCCGTATTACCTTTTTTCCGGTACTAAGTAAAGAGAGGCACTTTCTGTTTCAACACCAGCCTTTTCATTTCGAAAAGGCTGGTGTTGAAGCATGCTGGAAGGAAGGTGATATTTTGCATCCAAGTTTAAAAAGAGGTAAAAATGCAAATTCTCTTAAATTAATCCATATTAAACTTAAATAATTATTGGTTTATTTTAGAAATGCTTATTGAAGTTTATTTGATTATTTTCAGTTTTCATGTTGTATGAATTGTGTTTATATTTTGCGCTGACCATGTGCGTTTTAAATAAATATTCTTCATCAGTGTAAACTCACGTTCCTCAGATTTTGGGCACCCATTGTACTACCATTACAATTTTGATTTCAATATTTTAGTTGGATTCAACTGTATGTATTTATTTATTTTTTTATTGTGGATTTGTCCATGCATTTAGATGTTTCTGGTTTGTTTTTATCTTCTGAGACTCGTTCTGCTTGTTTGTTTGTATAGTTGAAAATGTTGTAATTTTTTATTTTGGTTAGGTCATTTTCCTTTAAGTATGTTTTCTGCAAACATTAAGGGTGAAATGTGAAATGAGGAGTTGCAGTCCACAAAGGTTATCTTTTATACCTCTTGCGTTGTACTGTATGATTTGGTAGGTCATGATTTACGTTGGCTTTAAAGGTTTTACTATCATTTGGTTTGAGAGAATTTTATGATGGAAGGTTTTAGTTTCATTAAGGTGCTGCTCTGATGGCAGCTATTATTCCATTTGTTGGGTTCTGCTTAGGTGAAGGGTCTGCTGCTCCATCTCCATTGCCTCAAATCTACCTCTCACTATGGCAGCTTCGTTCTAAAGACTGATCTTAATCTAGTTTCTATATCTCCCAGTTCTTTAGGTTTATTTTTTGTTTTATTATTTCTTTCTTTTTTTATTTTTTATCATTTTATGTTTCGTCCCTTCTTGTTCTGCATATTCATCTTTATCTGGATTGTTGTTTCATTATTTCAAGTTGTTTTTTTAATGATTTTCGTAGTTTGATGTGTTGTGGGATTTATTTAATTTTCTGTTGGATTGTTTTTGGTGTTTCTTTTTTGTTGAATCTGTTTTGGGGTTTATGCATAACTAGTAGCAATGCCAAAACTGGCCTGTTTATGCTGCAAAAATGGATAAAAACAGTGACATTTTCGTAAACTTTAACTTACGATATATCAGTTATTTTTTTAGGTTATATCTATGAATATGTAAAGAAAATTTAATCTTTCCTCTTTAATGGTACAATTTTTTTTTGTCTGATGATTAGTTTTGTTAGCAGGTTGATTTGAATACTGTAACTATTTTAATAACAAATGCTTTTAGTTCTGCCTTTTCAACAAATTTTTAGTCCTGTTTATTTTAACATCTGTATCTTCACACTTAATTAATCCACTTTAAAAAAATTATTCCATCTTATAAAAGAAAGGTTATTCTTCAATTTGGTAGGCGAAGTATAGAATTTTATTTAAGTTAATTTTCATTAAAAAAATTTTCAAGTTGAAAAGTTCAGTTAATAAAATTTTACAGAAATTTAATTTTAAAAATTATGCTTTTTATTGTATAAAAAGTATGGTTTCCCCAATAATAATCAATAGGATTCATATCGATCTTATTTAACATTGGGAACGGCTTATCAATAAAAAGAGACATATATAAACAATATTTTTCATTTTCGATTAAGTTATGGAAAAGTAGAAAACAATGTGTGTTTAAATATGGCTTCTCCTACATCCAACGTGTATGTAAACATAAGCCCCTTTCCCATCAGTCACCATAATTATAATAGTAGGAAAAGCAGTGTTCTTTCTTTTCTCTTTTTGATCCATTTTATTTTCATTTTCTCACTCTCTACCTCAATTCCTTTCTATTTTCTCTCTTTCTCTCCCCAACTTTATTTTTATTTTCTCTTTCTTTTTTCTTTCTCTGTGTCCTTTCTTTTTCTTGTTTCTCTCTCTCTCTGTCCTCTCACTTTCTTTGTGAATAAATATTTACAATTTTGTGCTAACTTTCAATGTTTAAAAGAAATTTGTCCGACTTTTATTTTGAAAAATATTTCATTAAATGAGGTTTCTATTTTATATTTGATGACCCATAATTCCCCGGGTCACCTATGATCTATTGAATGCCATCATTTTTTATGACGTCATAAAGGATCCAAGTATATATATTGCTTGTAACAGAAGCATAAATTACATACGATGAGTGAAACTGCCAGTAAAATCTTCCATTATATTATTCAATAAATATATTTTATCTTTACATATTCAAAATTTACTATTTTTCTTTATTATTTAAAAATTGAAGTTTTAATAAGCTTTTGTTTAAACACTAACTGATTTCTTTTTTATAGCAAATTTTTTTATGTCAATCCCGAGTATCTTTTATTATAATCCGTACGCTGAAAATGCTCAAAAAAACAAATATACAACAAATAAAAGTAACTGTCGTCGATAAAAGTTAATTTAAAACTGACCTGTGATATTTGTTTGTATTTTTAAACCGTTCCAACTGCTATTTATTAGAAATCAATAGTTTTGTCACACGAACATTGCAAAAAAAAATGGCGCTTGCTCGTAAGGAAGTGAGCACAAGACGCCATTTTGTCTAGAAAAAATATGAGTAAAAAATGAACAAGAAATTTTTTTTTACATCAAATAAAAACGCATTTATAGTATGTAAAAATACAAACAAATATCATAGGTAAGTAGACAAATATCTCGTCTCGACGTCACTTGTTGTATTTTTATAACCCCGTTCTTGTTAGTTTTTTGGACCCCGTCCGCGACTGTACTGATCATTATAAAAGATACCCTCAATATTTTTTTACATGCCAAAAGTTAGATCCACAAAATCTTTTAAAACAACTTTTTTTTTTTTAATTCCTCATCCAAAAATTAGTCAAGTAGTTTTAGGTCAGTCGGTTGTTCAGTCTCTCTCTCTCGGTCGGTCGGTTGTTCAGTTTCTGTTTCTGTCTCTGTCTGTCTGTCTGTCTGTCTGTCTGTCTCTCACAATAAAAGCTATTATATTATTCAATAAATATATTTTATCTTTACATATTTAAAATTTAGCATTAAAAAATATTTAATTTAAAGCCTTTGTTTGTAAAATGACTGATGATTTCTTTTATTAAACAAATTTCAAAGTTTTGATGGCAATTCCTTTTTTTCTTTTTCTTTTTTTCTTTTACATGCCAAAAGCTAGATCACTCCACAAAATCTTCCAATGTTAGAAAGAAATCAACTTTTTTTTAATCTTTTTCTTTTTTTTTTTAAATTTCTTATCCAAAAATTAGTTAAGTATAAAAGTTTTAGGCTTGTATCTTTAATGCGTAACTTTTTACAAAAAGTTTTGTAAAAACGTACATTTGGCCCATTTTTCTCACCAACTGCTAAATTGGGCTTCGGGACATGTTTACATGTTAGAAATAGGAGGGTTTTATGGATGTATTAATGAGGATTCTTTTTAGCTTAATCTGTATGTCATGAATCATAATAAGTTTCAATGTGTTAAGCTGCTAAAATAAAACTTATATTAACAGTCAAATATCGTCTGTATCGTTTCTGCACAATTTTTGTGACAGCATGTCATTTTCACTAACATTTAAGACTGGATATATCTAAGAAATATTAATTCCATCTATATTATCTTTCTTTTAATGAACTATTTATAAAGAATTTTCACTTATTTTAAGTGATACTCTGCTTAAGTTGGCCTTGTATTCAGTATCACACAAAACAATGCTTAACTTTAAATGGCCATATAAGTAGGGTACTAATTGAGATACCAAGATAAATTTGTTTTTTTTTATATATATGCATAGCTAAAAAGTTTTTTGCCATTTTTTTTTCAAAAATTCAGTTTGAGATATCTATAAGCAGTTTCTTTTTTTCTCTTGTAATTTGTTCTATTTTTCTGACTTCAGGAAATGAGATGTTTCTTGTGTATTTTAGTTCTTTTATTCTTTTTTCCACATTCCCATGAGTATTCAATTGATCAATCAACTTCTTAAGTTCAATTTCATTTATGCTATGATTTTGGTGATATATATTGAGTATATATAGATCGCGGTCTTTATCAAAACTGTTTTATTATAAGTACTGATTAGTATAGTCTTCTTGAGGCCCTACATCCAATATCATGACTGTAATATCTGATAATTTTTTATATTGATTTTAATGTCTTATTTGAAAAGGTTTTTTTAGCAGCAGATAATTGTAGGATGACATTCTTGTGTCCGTGATAGTGCTTCTTTCATTCACGCAGACTTGCTTTTAATTCTCAAGGAGACAGGAACTAATATTTTGATGAATCAAAAGTCTTCTATCTCCCCTCTTCATCATGAATTGTTTGAAGTTTGGCAAAATTAACGTTTCAAGAGAGAGGGTAGTAAGACAAAATAAGATGAAAGAAAGAGAAAAAACAATAAAAAAGATAAAGCGAGAAAGAAAAAGAAAATCGAGTATAGAAATTTTGCTTCCACTTTTTCTGAATTACAAAAAAGTGGAGACTCATATCCTTGTTTTGTTCACCGATTTTCATGGTGCCCAAACTTTTGGCAGTTGCAGCATCCAAGTGGGTTAGGGATGCTAACTTTCACGGCAATGTAGCCACTTTAAATTTAGGTGAAGGTTTGGAAATATTGAAAGTGATATTAAAACTGCTGGTATCAATAATTTGTTTGCTTATTATTTATTTCTTTAGTTGTACAAGCAGATAATTCAGGACTTCTCACAACTTCTTTGGATATTTGTGGGATCGATGTGGTCAGGCCTTAATCTTATGTGGAAAGTAGTTTTTAATAGTAATTATAGATATTCATTTTTCCCTAGTTCCACTATTTATAGTGCAGGTTGATTTTACAGATTTGGGTGCCACATTTACAAAGAGAAATACTTATATTTTAATAAAGGGGAAAATGTGTAATGTTTATACCTTTGCGGATTTAAAGATTACAAAGCTTTGAAAACAGTTGATTTCGCTGTTTGCATCCGTATATGTGTCTGCAGGAGGTCTATTGGTTAATTCTTGTGGAGCTATAAATATTGTTCTAAATGTTCATTAACTCTGCTCCCCACCCACCACAGAGTTTGACAAAAGGGCAAGCCATTCATTGTGGTCCAAAAGGGCTACATAATATACTCATACTTAGAAAGAATTGTGTAAGTGATGAGTTTCTACACCAGAGTATGTGTTTTCTTAGAGAACAGTACAGTATCAAAACCTTTTTAAGATTGACCCTACAACTACTGCTTTCCAGGTCAGATATTTTATAACATTAAGCATAACTTATCTCTTGGAAAAAGTTACCATAAAGAAAAGTTTGATCTGACATGGGGTGTGACGTGATCAGCCAATTGATTAGATTGGGCCTCTCCAAAAGCATGTTAAACTCAAATAAGAGGTGTGTATCTGAGTTTCTGCCTGATTAATGTTTTAAATAATCCATTTACAACAATAGGCACTTTTGTTTCAAAATGAAAGAAAACTGGAACTACTCTAACTCTGGCAAAAATTTCTTCCCAAACTTACTAGATGAATGATAATGGAAATTAGAGATTCAAGATGGATGCAACGATCTGCAATAAATTTCACCGGCGTGGTCTTAGGTCTTGACATCTGAGGAAGACTCCTCTGCTAAAAAGAATAGATCTAGTAGATTGAAGTTCACCTGCAAGTATTTTGATAAAACAAGAGTTTGGGGATATAGTAATTTGGTCAGATGGAAACATGCCATAATCTGAAGAAGACCATCCCTAGTGTAAAAAACTAGAGGATGAAAAGTTGCTTTTTGTAAAATATTTACACAGAAAAACGCTATTATAGAAAATATTTTTGATATAACGCCTCTGTTTCAGTTCACAACAGAAGCTTACAAATCAACCCTGTTTGGGAAAAATTCAAGTCCAGCCTCTGCTAAGCTTCTTAAAGAATGTGTTCATCATCTTCAGCTGCACAGAAATTAATTAGAGCATCTCCTCTAGTATTCTGTTCTCAAAGACCAACATGGTCAGTACTGGACTCACCTGGATGCCCTCACCCAACTTTTAACGTTCAAGTCACCCATGACTATGTTATAATGGGCTTTGTTGTTTTATAAGGTCGTCAATGTGGCTTTGACTTGGTGTTGGGAGGTATGCCTGTATAATGTTGAGATGATATCTGGCATTGATTTTTATTGTAATTTGAGCTACTCTATCAGACTTGCTTTTGAAACTGGTAACATTGCCTGTGATGTTCTTGTGTATCACAAAGCCAACACCACGGGTGACAGCTGTCTTTACCTTTATAGCATAAGCTGTGGCCAGTCTTCCCCTTGGATTGTAATTTCGCTAATACTGATGAAGTCAAACTTTATTCTGAACAGGTGACCCTCCAGTCCTATGTGTGTGTCGGTTGAAAGGGTTCTTGCATTCTAAGTTCTAATTGCTTAAAATATCTCAATAATGGTATACATAGAAAGAGCTTGATGATCTAAAAAAGAATCTTTTTAATTTTTTTTAATCTGACTAAAAATAAGGAAGTTATGACTTTGTGTGCCTCGCACGATTGGATATTTTCCCCTCTTTAAGACCATATGTGTTTTACACTAATTTTTCAGTAAAAATGTTATGTTTGTTAAAACACAAGATTAAGCAATGAAATTTGCCATATAAGTGTACAAGGAATCAGAATATGTCACTAAAAATTTCCAGAAATTAATGGTTTTAAAGTAATCTGCAGTAAATGCACATAAATATGCTGCAATACCTTAAAAATACCATGTATTCATTAAAAAAAAGAAGTTAGAGAACTTAAAAGTTGAATTGTAATACATTTTATGTACAAGAAACTGAAATCTAATACTAGGACTGTTCAAAAATAGATTTCTTTGGCATTATTGTAGATAAACACCATCAAAATAGCCTCCTTACCTACCCAAAATATGAGATTCTACCTTTTTTTACGCAATTACATGTGAATACCCTGAAAAACTTGGCAGAAACAAAAACAATTATTTTAGAATTTAGAGTGGAGATTAGTTTCACATATAAATTTAATGTAAAATAATCTCACATTCTAGCGTTTTGGACAGCTAATCTTTTCTTTCTATGGGAGATAAATCCTGTGCGTTTTTCTTGTTATTTTTTTTGGGGGGGGAGGCTCTCTCCTTTTTTTCTTTTTTTAGGCGATTATGTGTAGTTTTAAGAGAGTCTTTGTGGGAGGAGGGGGGGGGGGGTGTCATTCGAACTTCACTATAGTGATAGGGCTCGAGGCAATTATGTGTGAACACCCTGAAAACTAAGTAAGAAAAAAAAATATTTTAGAATTTAGAGTGGGAGATTAGTTTCACATAAATTTAATGTAAAAAATAATTCACCATTTCTGGGCCATTCTAGCGTTTTTTGGGAGGTTCTGTGCATTTTTCTTTATATGGGTCTGCTCTTTTTTAATTTTTTTTTTTTTAGACTTATGTGTGGTTTAAATGGGCTTTTTGCAGGATTGGTCAGCTTGCCACTCGGACTTAGGGTTAGGTTAAGGAAGGAGTTTTGTTTCATATGGAAGTTGCCATTTGGACTTAGTGTTAGGGTGTGGCTTGTGTCACTCAGATTTAAGGTTAATGGTAAGACATGTTCAAGAGAAGGCATTTTTAAGAGGTGGGCTTGTCACTGGAACCTAGAGTTAGTGATAGAATAATTATTTATTTTATATCAAGTTTTCAGCTTGTAAAAATATTTTTTAAATTGCAAGAATAGCCGGAAAATGGGAGATCATTTTACGTTAAATCTATATACGAAACTGCCCCCCCCCCACTCTAAATTCTTAATTATTCTTTTATCTTTTTTCTTTTTTCTGTCAAGACTTTTAGGGTGTTCAGACGTAATCACCTAAAAAAAGAAAGTCATTATAATACTAGAAGTTCGAAAGTTGAGTATATTTGAGAAAACCAGTATGTCTTGAAGTATTTTTTATAAAAGAACCACAAACAGCATTAATTTTTTTAGGCACAAAAAGTATTTTTGTCTTTCTTTTTCAAAGCTTTGTTAACGAATTTTACAAAGCTAACTGTTTATAACTAGCTGCTGCTGATTGATTCTTATATCAATAATAGTACAGCAGCCCTAGTTGACTTTCGCTTAAAAGGGGAAAATAATGTCTTGGAAAGTGACTCCAGAGATGCTGGGAACTGAGTGTCAGTCATTCAGGGGTAGTGCCATAATCACCATGCTAGGCACTGCGGATTGGCGACGCTATTTGTCCATAGCTAGGTGTGTGTGTAGGTGGTCGTTGGCTTAATAGAGCTCATCCTCTCTTTTACAGGTTTTGTTTTTAATCCTGATGGGTGCTTGCCAGTTTAGTCGCCGACGACCCAACCCGCAGCAGATAGTACTGGGTTATGTGGTACCAGTAGCATATTTTACTGATGTTTTTCTTTTCAAAGTCGGCGACGCTTGCAAAACATATGGTGTGCTTGTTTATTTTCAAGAAAAGAAAAATATATATTATTTTTGGGGTTTGTTTTTTTGTTTTCAATGACTGGGATACCAGTCAGATATGATTTGCACATTATTGCAATTAATTTCAGTGAAATTCCACTGTTATTTACAGTTTGGTTATATAAAAATAAATTAATATATTTCATTGTTTTGTTTTTTTGTTAAGGTTGACCACCTAAAACAAAACAAAATCGAGTTATTTCCCTTGGACCAGAAAAGTAAGAGTTATCGCCCTTGGATAAAAAACGGCGGTCTGCCAAACAGTGAAAAGTAAACAGAATGGATCAAACAAGCATCTCGCGTTCAGCGTTTTTTCTACATTTAATGTGTTTGTTAAATTAATCTGTTAACGGTTCTACTTTGTACTTCCTTCATTTTTCTGATTTGTAATTGAACCGAAATTAACAATTAATTTCAAGTGAAATTCTACTGTGGGTTTATAGAAAAAAAATATATATTTAAAAATTGTTATCACCACCTCAATTCATAAAAATTATCTATCATTACAATCTCAAAAAAAAATTTTTTTTTTTTAAATATTCTTTTTTTTTTTTTTAAATTTTTTTATCATAGTTCACCTAGGACGCCACTGTAGATGTAAGGGGCTACTGAAAATTAGTAAGTTTGGGGGGTCATCCTAAGTTGGGAGCTGTGCAGCGAGATGTCAGTAGAGTCTAGGAAACAGGGAGGGAGTTCCAAAGGTGGGCAGCACGAAGAAAGAAGCTATTATAGTAGAAGGCTCTCAGTATACTCAAGTAAACCTAAGTGAGAAACGCTCACAAATACAATAAGATCTTTTGAAGCCCCATTGATATAACTTTACCATTCATTCATGAAATAGCACATTTAAAGAGGTAATTTTTCTTTTTTCAGTGGTTTAAAATAATTTTATAATAAAAATTAAAACTTGGAATAATAAATTTAATTTGGTTCAATTGTAAGATATTATTATTATTTGTTTCTTCTGCATTTCGGGCCATTTCCATTCATATCTTCTGCATTTCGGGCCATTTCCATTTATATCTTCTGCATTTCCGGCCATTTCCATTCATATCTTCTGCATTTCCGGCCATTTCCATTCATATCTTCTGCATTTCCTGCCATTTCCATTCATATCTTCTGCATTTCCTGCCATTTCCATTCATATCTTCTGCATTTCCTGCCATTTCCATTCATATCTTCTGCATTTCGGGCCATTTCCACTTATATCTACTGCACCATTCATATCTTCTGCATTTCCTGCCATTTCCATTCATATCTTCTGCATTTCCGGCCATTTCCATTCATATCTTCTGCATTTCCGGCCATTTCCATTCATATTTCCGGCCATTTCCATTCATATCTTCTGCATTTCCGGCCATTTCCATTCATATCTTCTGCATTTCCATTCATATCTTCTGCATTTCCTGCCATTTCTATTTATATCTTCTGCATTTCGGGCCATTTCCATTTATATCTTCTGCACCATTCATATCTTCTGCATTTCCTGCCATTTCCATTCATATCTTCTGCATTTCCTGCCATTCATATGTTCTGACTATTTCCATTTATATCTTCTTGATTTCTGACCATTTCCATTTGTATCTTCTTGATTTCTGGCCATTTCCATTCATACCATCCCAATGGAAACTTTTCAAAAACATTATCACACAAAACATTTACACTATTAATACAATATCAATCAACATTTCTTATGAAATATTTCAGCCATAGTTTCAAAAAATCTACTCCTAATTTCTTTCTTTGACGTTTTTATTTATGAATTTATCCAATTCCATCTGTTATATACTATTACTGTTCAAAATTAGGTACAATAACAAAAAAAATTACTTATCTTTTGAAAACATGATGTCGCCTTACAGAAAAGACAGGAAATGCATGGACGTTTATTTTGAAAAGGCAAATAGTTTGATGCTTTTCAGTTAAACGAAAAGTAAATAAATCTTTGTCCAGGGCATGTATTTTCTGTCAGCCATCACATGTATGAAAATTTACTAAGACCAACAGGCAAAGTGAAACACAAAACCTGGCATCATTTGATAGCAAGTAGCTTCGATTGTATGTCAGTGATGCAAAAATGAATAACTTACTTTCATGTAGGCAAATTCTTTCATGGATGCAATTCTAGAGAGATAAAGCCAAGATGCACTTTGTCGATGCTGATGATAATCACGTTTATTCTTTAGCTGCCGAAAGGAAGTCCTTCCAAGTCTGTAATCAAAAAAGTTTATTAGATTCAAATTTTTAATAATTTGGAAAAAAAAAGTAGAAAATTAAAATAAAATTTTTTTTATTTGTTATATTTCATTCATGCAGAAAAGTCTTCTCCAAAGGATCTAAACTTTTTTTGAGGTATTTATGTAATTCAAAGCATTTTTTAATTAGTTTTCACAATAAAAATACAAAGAATTATTCCTAAATGAGTTGCCCCTGGGCAAAAAAATGGAGCATCTTATACGCATGATATCAATAAAAAAATAATCAAATCCAGATTATGTTTAATTAAAGTGTTCTGTCATCCATAACAGAGTCCAACTTTTGTTCAGAAAATACAAAATCATTATGAAAATGAATTAAAAATAATTTAAATTATCCACAGTTCAAAAAGACTAATGGAGCAATACATATGAAAAAATTTTAATTGCTTAAAATCTTTCATTAATGAATGGCATGCATAAGAAAGAGCTTATGATCTGAGAAAGAATCTTTTTAAATTTTGAAAATCTGACTAAAAATAAGCAATGCATTCATGGTTTATGAAGGGCTGAACACAAACTATGGTCGAGACCTAAGACTTCGCTATGGAAAGTGAGAAACTCTGGCAACGAGCGAGAAGGCACAAAAAGAAATCAGGGCAAGAAAGAATCTTAAAATTTTGTAAATCTGACTAAAAATAAGGAAGTTATGATTATTTTTGTGCTCCGCATGGTTGGATATTCAACCCTCTTAAGAGCATATGTATTTTGTCATTATATATATATATATATATAGTATAAATTTTTATTTATACAAACATTATTGGTTGCATATATATGCATACATGTTTTAGTTGTCCTCTCAATAGAGAGTCAACTCCTTCAGACAAAAAGAGAAATACAAACAAGAGATTTCGAACTTTCTTATTTAATATATTTTCTTGGATGGGATGGGTTCATAATTCAACTGTCAAGCATAGTATCTAATTACATTTTTTATCACTTCACACCTTTTCATTTTTATTTTTTTTACTTGGTCTATCCAGCGTTTATTAACCCATTCATTTTATATTTCTTTTTCCTTTTTTTAATTTTTTATCCTAGCAGTCAGGGAATTCAGTCATTCTAACATATAAAGCCACAACTTATATACATACACATCCATACATACATATATATATCTATAAAAATAAATATATCTATATCCACATACCCACATCTTTATATATACACATAAACACACATATCTACATACCTATACATACACACATCTACATACCTATACATTGCACAGACACCTATACATACACATATATATATGCATACATATTCACAACGGATACATCCACGTACACTGGCCCATATTTACCTATTTCTATCCAATATTGTAACGGTCATCGAATTAATTCATTATAAACACGGTTTATACATACACACTATACGTGTGTTAGCACACATCTACGTATATATACATAATTATAGACACAAAGATATATATACACACACACATTTATTTATACCTTCAGACTTCATGCCACATACATACACATATATATATATATATACATACAGTGACATGTAAATACATCTACAAATATATATATATATATATATATATATATATATACACACATACATAAAAAGATATATATAAAAATATAAAACTTTTTTTACACACATATATACATAATATACACACAAAAGCACTTATACTTGTAACCATATACACATCTCCACACATACGCATATATATTTTATATCTAAACACACACACATATATACCGACATTCATACCATTAAGTGGTTACATCATTTATTCATATTAATATGTACAAACATTGGTACTGGAAGCAATCCCCTATGAATTTGTTGCAGAAAAAATTTCAAAAATATATCTACTTTACTAAATAATATATAAAATTTTTAATACCTACCTATTTCTGTCGAATACATCATTATCTCTCCCCTCAAGGGCAAACTTAACTTTCTTCTATATACTTAACGGTTCCTACTCCATGTCTTGCCAAGTTCAGGGACTATGAATTTAGGGGTGACCCTACCGATATTCATCAAAATTATTAAATACATGTTAATATCCACCATTCTTTTTTCGTTGGTCACTTATAAAAATCATATCGATTTTTTTATTCAGGCCCTCAAATAATGATGTGTTATATATAATAAAGATGTTTGCGTGAATTCAAGAATTAAATACGATTAATCTTGAAAAAAAAACAATAACATTTTGTAATCAGCAATTCAAATATATTTGATTTGCATGAAATTTGAATCTAGATTAATTAAGAAAGATTCCAAAAATGTCAAGACTATTTGAGTATGAAAGGGTAAAAACATAAAAGGAACACAAGCTCCCATTTGAAAATTGTTATCTCATTCATGATTTTCTTTCAGTTTCAAATTTATATTAGCAATACCCATCGACCATAAAACAGTTTGGATAATAATGGATTTCAAGGTAGTTCTAAAATAGTCATATTTTAAAAAACAAAGCACTTTAAATCGTCAAAATTCCACCATTTTGTTTGTAAATGAATATCCTTTCACGTGCATTGACCATTTACGTCAGTTTTTTTTTTTTTAACCCCTCTCCCTTTTAAAGATATCGTACCATTTGTCTTTGGGAAATTTCGTCATGAAATTTGGAAAACAATCAGGAAAAATATCAATTTCAATTATTGTTGGGGTACGAAATTAATTGATCTATTATTTTTTTTGTAATCTTAAAAATAAACCTTCAACATGACAACAATGGCTGCTAGTATTGCTGATATAACAATAAGCAGCAGCTAGCTATAAACTAGCTTTGTAAAATTTGTTTACGAACTTCTTTTGAAAAACAAAAGATAAAAATACTTTTTGTGCTTAAAAAAGTTAATGTTGCTTGTGGTTCTTTTACAAAAAGATACTTCAATAGTAATGACTTTCTAGTTACCAATTAAAAAATAAAAATAAAATTCTACTTTTTTTAGGCGATTACGTATGAAAAGTCTTGGTGGAAAAAAGACAACAAAAGAAGAATTTAGAATTTAAAGGGGGGGGGGGGTCAGGTTCACATATAAATTTAACGTAAATTTAACGTAAAATTATCTCCCATTTCCCGGCCATTTTTGCCTTTTAGTGCAGTTTAAAAAATATTTTTTCAAGCTGAAAATTTGATATAAAATAGATAAGTACTCTACCACTAACTCTAGGTTCGAGTGATAAACTCGCCTCCTAAAAAATGCCTTCTCTTGAACGTGTCTTACCATTAACCTTAAATCTGAGTGACAAGCCACCCCCTAAAAAACTCTTAACCCTAACACTAAGTCCAAATGGCAAAAAATAATTGTTTTTGTTTCTTTCTTTCTGCCAAGTTTTTCAGGGTGTTCACATGTAATTGCGTAAAAAAAGGTAGAATCTCATATTTTGGAGGTAAGGAGTTGTTTATCTACAATAATGCCAAAGAAATCTTGCAATATATTTATTTTTGAACAGTCCTAGTATTAGATTTCAGTTTCTTGTACATAAAATGTATTACAATTCAACTTTTAAGTTCTAACTTCTTTTTTTTAATGAATACATGGTATTTTTTAAGGTATTGCAGCATATGACTTTGAAACCATTAATTTCTGGAAATTTTTAGTGGCATATTCTAATTCCTTGTACAAAAATACACCTATATGGCAAATTTCATTGCTTAATCTTGTGTTTTAAATAAAGATATATTTTTACTGAAAATTGTGTAAAAAATGTGACAAGGCACAACTTATTTTTAGTCAGATTTTTAAAAATTAAAAAGATTCTTTTTTAGATCCTCAAGCTCTTTCCATATATGCTCTTATTGAGATATTTTAAGCAATTTAATTTTTTTATGTGTATTTTTATGTTTCTATGGGGTAAATTCCCAAACTAATTAACTGATTATTATGTATTTTGAACATAGTTTCTAGGTGTAACTGTGGATAATGTGGACTATATTTAGTTTATGCAAAAGGAACCTCCCCTTAAAAATAAATGTACCCATGGATTCAAAAGCTATTGGTCAGATTTTTATGAAATTTGGAACATTGATGTTATAGGATGCATAATGAGCTATGCCGGATTTATTTTTTAAGGGACAAACCGATACCCAACCTTTAAAATAAATGTTCCTATTGATTTAAAAATTATTGGACAGATTTTTTATGAAATTTAGAACATAGATTAAAGTTACTCATTATCCTAATTATACATGTGAGTAAATGTGTATAATATACATATATATGAAAAGTTTGAATGCAAAATGTGATAAACGCCATTTTCAAAATCACAAAACTGATTACAAAAAGTGTTGCATTTCAACATTCGATGACACCCCCAACACTATAATATAATACTGAAATAATTTCTTTTTAGTTTCAATTAAAATCAGCTTTCATTTGAAGTCTAGATTTAATATAATCTGTGTTTTTATTGTTTACGGTCTTTATTTAAACAAATTGGATTTATCGAGTTTTGCGTTCAAATTCTTCACATATATATATATATATATATATATATATATATATAAATAAATAAATGCTCGTAATTTTTTTTAAATTTCTAACAATTATCAATTTTTTTTATTCCGGATAAAAATTAATATATAAACACTTTATTGCTTTGGGTGGGGGATTGAATTGACTTATTTCCACTGAAAAAAGATCTTATTTTTTGTGAGGTAAGCAATGGTCAAAATGTATGAAAGGAAAGAAAAAATATACAAATTAATTTTCTGGGATTTTTTGGTCAATAACTATTTCTAAAAGTACTACTCAGATTGGATTAGTTTTTGTTTTGTTTTTAATTACATTTGAATAAACAAAAGAAAAAGATCTATTTTCTTATTTTTCTCTATTTCTCTTTTAAAAATGTGTATAGAAATATATATTGAATTGAATTTGGCAAATTAAAAATGTTTTAAATTTTTGTAAAAAATAAATATTAATTTGTCTACATTTCTGGGATGAAGCATTGTTATTTACATGTCTGTTTTGTTGTTAGATTCACACCATTTTGTCCGTTCTACTCTCTCACTTGACCGATAACTTTTTATGGAAACCACTTTCCATCCACGAACATGCTGCTCAATTTACATTTGATCATTATTACTTCTTTGTCAATTTATGATTTAATGAGATCTCATGCAGATTACTACCTATCATTTGGATATTTCAAAAATGATTTACTATGCAATACTTGCATCGCCTAGTCATACTTTATTCTATTTTAGCTCTTTTGTTGCCTGGTTTTTACTCGATTATTATTGCATTTCACATCATATGCACAGATAACAAAGACACATCTGCAACAACAGTTGGACTTAAATGGGCAGTTAAGTAATTGTATTCCAAAATACTCACCTCTGCAGTTTGAGAACAAATTGTTGGCCATTCTCTGCTGCAACAATATAAATATCTGCCAAAGAAAAAGAATGTTGAGGAAATTGAGTAGTTTTCTTCTTTTTTTAAAAAATTAATTATCAAAATAAAGTATTATTAACAAATCGTAATTAAAAAAACAAAAAAACAATTTTTATAAAAGTCAGAAAACAAAATTAATTTCAGTCATTAATACATGCCTCACTTTATATAGGTCAGCATTTGGAAGGCTACTTTATTATATACACTATTAATATTAGAATATCTCGCTTTCACTTTGTATTTTTGAATATACAGGCAATAAAAACAGATTTTATTAAAAAAACTAGCTGGCCCGTGCCCCAGCACTGCTCGGGAAAGTCAAATAACTCCAGAAATTCCTTGCAAAATCTGTAACTCTTGAATTATTTGGTGCTTATGACTGACCAGCACGAACAGACTCCACAATGTCAATGCAAAACAGTAGCTGAAACAATTAATGCAATACGTAGAGTAATAACTGCCATTGAGAGTAATACTTCTAGACTGCAGCAATTTATATTTTAGTCCGAATCCTGAGTGTCTTTTTGGGTAGATGGATTTTTCACCACACCATTCTGTCTAACTGTGTGGCGGCAAGTAAGCCCGATCCGTAAATTGCCTAAGTACCATAAAGAGGCAAATAACATATTATATAATATGTCCTGGTGTTGCGCAGGAGAGATATATAAGTATTAGTGTATTAATTCGTAAAAAAGAAGTTGAAAAATACCCTGTATTTATCACACAAAAAATAAAATAATTAAATGTGATCCAAAGATATGCGTGAATGTTTTCAATTTCAGTGAAGGAAAAATCCTTCTAGAGTTTATCCCAATCCGGAGTGGCCTTTTCGGTGTAGAAAGATTTTACGAACCATAAAAAGCAATGTTTGTTTTTAAGATGTTGAAAAATCCATCTGCTGGGGAAAAAAATAAAAAATTGCCCTTCTAGAAAGATTTCTTTTTAACTGACATAGGAGAGAAAAGAATAAGTTTAGTACGTCACTGATCGAGAAGAGAAGAGATTAAGTAACAGATACTACACTGTAAAGTGAATTATATTTTTAAACTTAAAAAAAAAAATAAAGTGAATCAAATTAACGTGTTTGTGTATTATACTAAGTAAATAAAGAAATAGTTTGTTTGTTTTTTTTTGGGGGGGGGGGGGCAAATTCATGTACTGGAGAAAAAAGCAAAAATTGACACAGTTTAGAAGGATTTATGAGAAAAGAGTCTTATTTTTAGTGTAATAAATAAATAAAAAGACGTAGAGAGCGGATGGTTATAAAAGTTAAAAAGGAACGAAAAGGAAGAAATGATTAGAAAGTAATTAAAATAAAAATCACATAAAATATCAAATTTTCTGAGATAGTAAAAGAAAAAAAAATCATATGAAAGAATAATAATAATAATAACAACAACAACAATATATTATTGTGATGTTTCGTGATTGTTGCAATATTGTTTGGAAAATATGGATGGTCAAAATTGAAACAATTTACCTGTTTTGTGTGTTTTATTACTGCCCAGTTTCGTGGAAGGAAGCTATTACGGGTGACTATAAGATTTCTATGAGCAAATATGGATCGCTGTTCGTTTCACGTTGTTTTAAATTCTGTTATAAGCCGTGAAAGTGTTATGGATGAAATTGACGAATTGTTTAAGGTATAAAAGTATAACATTTAAAACGAAAATATACGTGTAACAATCGAAGATTCGTAACTGAAATAAATTGTTTCAAGGAGATTGTTAAGTATGTGACACCATTTTGAATCAATGTTGGAAAAAATTTATACTGTTCATTAATGTAAACCGGAATCTGGAATAGGTTTAAGTGTATATGTAATAGGTATAAGTAACGATGGACAATAAGTATATGTAATCCTATATTCTGTAAGTTTGAAGGAATATAAGGAAGTTATTAGAAAAATGAAATTTACCATGATGATTCTATAAATTATTTGATTGGTTTGGTTTGTTTTACGGCAAAGTTTGTCAATGCAATTTTACATTGTCTTCACAGACAATGTAAGGTGAAAAGATGAATTTGCAATTAAATTCTTTTGTATAAATCCAACTTCCTTGATGAAGTCTAGAATTTTTGTTACATTTATGTTTTCAAACTTGGGGAGTCGAAATACTTGTTACGGCTTTGCTGTAGATTTTTGACAGTCTGTGTTATGTGTTTGACTGTGTAGGCTTGTTGAAGACTCCTCTCCTTCCAATAAGTACTTGAGTGATCTGCGTATGTCCTATTTGAAGTCTGGTTATTATAACCTCTTCTCCTTATTTTTCTAGTTTCCAGGGGCCACTCATCTGTAGTTGGCCAAATCTGATACAATTTGTTGGTTTGACATTCATCCCAACATTCCTGCCATTTTTGTTTGGTGATCTTCTTAATATTAGGCCGAAGATCTGTATATGGGATCCTTGTATTTGTTGGTGTCAATTTTAAGGAGTCTTTTGCGGCTTTCCGCTCTTTCATTTCCAAGAATACCGACATGGCTCGGTATCCAGCATTCTTTTTATTGTAAAGATTAGTAATCTTATTTAAGACAATTAATGGGTTGTCTAAATTTTTATTTTTCATTGCTGTGATTACAGATAGGGAGTCAGAGAAGATGATAAATCTATCAGTGCTACTACCTTCTATTATTTTTAAAGCCAAGTATATGGCTGCAGCTTCTGCGCTGAAAATTGCACTGTCAGTTATTCGGGTTCTGTCTTATTTAAGACAGCCACACACCCAACTCTATTTGATTCTTTAGATCCATCTGTATATTTGTAGTCAGAATGTTGGTGTTTGATATATTCATATTCCTCTTGAAATATGATGGGGTTTGTTTGGCTCTTTGAATCTGTTGCTAAATCGAGGATGTAGTTGGTTTTTTTTTTATTCCCATGGTGGAATTTTTTTAATTATGGATTCATGGATGAGACTTGAGTCCACTTCCAGTTTCATTCTTAACTCCTCGATGTGGTAACTGAAGGGTCTGATGGCACTGATTTTTCTCTCAAACAGAGTCTTATATTGAGAAGAAAATGTCCAGTTGTAGGCAGGATTTGCTGGACATGACAATATTTTGGTCACATATTGTAGTGCCAATTTCTCTCGCCTTATATGCAAAGGACCTTCATTAGCTTCAATATATAGGCTTTCCATTGGAGACGTGCGGAATGCTCCCAATTCAAGTCTTAGTCCCTGGTGATGGATAGTATCTAATTCTTTTAGATATGAATGTCTTGCTGCACCTCAATTTCTCCGTCCTACCACTTTCTCTGAATTCATCCAACCTCATCTTCAACTGATCCACGCTATTGCTGTTCTTAATCCGATCTGGCAACTTATTCCAAAAACATATTACTCTGTGAGCAAAAAAACTTAACTGGTTAACAGATCTAGTTTTTGAAAACTGCCTTGGCAATAATCTTCCAGATCTAGGAGAAATACTAAAAGAAATGCCCACCATAGTTAGAAATGCTATTAATTATCTTGAAAGTCTCAATCATATATCACCTCTCATTCTTCTCTCCAGCAAAGTAGTCAATCCCAATTTGTCCAATCTCTCCCTGTAACTGCACTCCTTTACTTTACTTATTAGTTTTGTCACCCCTCTTTGTACGCCTTCCAGTTTCAATATTACATTCCAATTTCCATGTCTAGTCGCTGGAGCCCAGGCCTGGGTGCAATATTCTATTTGAGGTCTTATTAAAGCTTTATATATCCTTAACACATTTGTCTCCCTCGAAATAATATTCCTAACCATCCACCCGATCATTCTACTTGCCTTCGATACAATGGTCAAAATATGATTATTTGCTCTAAATGTATTATCAAAAACCCCACTCCCAAATCACTCTCCATCTAGTTTGATTTCTCTATTGTTTAGTACAAATTCAACTCCAACATTCCTGGATCCTACATGTAATGTCCTTCCAATATAATAATTTATTTAGATCCATCTGTGTTATTTCCTTTGATAAAGGTCTCACAAGTAGTTTAACATCATCAGCAAACAGTTCTATTTCTGAATTTATATTATTAGGTAAGTCATTTATGAATATCAAAAACAACAACTGAACCCTGCGGAAAATTGGAGGGTATGTACTAGGATTCAGAATAATTGTTACCAACCTTTACCTTTATAATCTCCCTCACAATATTTACCATTTTTTTGTCCGTAATACCAAAATTTTTCATTTTCACTAGTAGACGATAAGTAGGTACCGTATCAAATGTCTTGCTAAAATCCAAATATATGATCCTCCTCCATCAAATATTCATGTCAATACTTTCCAAAATATTAGATAATGTTGATTTACAAAGCTATGTTGGTTACAATTTATATCATCCTTTATAAAATTTAATATGTGGTTTCTAATTATTTTTTCAAATACCTTACACAAAATACATGTTAGAGAGAAACTGGTCTGTAATTACTTTTTAAATGTATCAAACTTTTTTATATGTAGCGGTATTCTCTTCATATTCCATACATTTCCTAAAAATATTTTAGGATGAATTTCATCAGGTCCCATCCAACTTGGATAGTAATAGAGTTATGTCTTTAGGTTCTATTCTTAGTTCATCCATAATTTTTGTTGTATCCTCCCCATAACAATTCTCCTGTAGTGGACCGAATTCTTCAAAAGAATGAACAGATTGAAAAAAACTTGCTAGAACACCAGCTGTTTCTACTGGTGTGTCTGTTAAATCCCCTGTCTCATCATCTCTTACTGTACTCACGCTTTTTTGAATTTTAGTTTTTGCTTAACATATTTGAACAATGGTTTAGAGTTGTATTTAATATTTCTAACAATCTTATTTTCGTGTTTCAACTCTTTTACTTCTAGTGTTTCATATTTATTTTGTTTACTTACAGCATTTTGATAATATTCCATATTTGGTATATTAGACCAGTTAGTCCATTTTCTGTTTATATAATCAAACTCTGCCTTCATTTTTTTTAACTTCGATTTCAATACATGCATGATCAGATTTACCTAACAGTGCTTTCAAACTTACATCTCCTATTATGCATTCATTACTTGGAAAAATCTGATCCAGTGTAACTTTTTCTAATCTATTTCCCACTAGTCTATATATAGTATCTTCTATATACCAATGTAAACGGCTTGTTGTAAATAACTTCAAATATTTGTTCTGCATTCTAAAGTGTTGACTAATTGAATTCATAGGAGACACAACTAAACCCTTTGTCCAATTGGCAAATTGAAATCCCCAACCATTATATTTTCAGATTCTTCTGACGTAAATGGTATCTCACTCATTTATTCTTTTAATCTATAATCTTTCTCTACAGACAAATTCAGAGATCTGTATATACATACTACAACGAAAACTGTTATTAGCATCGATTATTCTTAACGCCAAAGATTCAGTTTTATCAAACCAATCCAATGTAGAAGCCTTTAACGCATTATGTACATATAAATAACAGACCCCCCCAAACTTTGTATTATTTTTCCTATCTTCCCATATTAATCTAAAATTTGGTATTGCCAATTCTGCCTCTTCTACACTTCCCGTAGACAAATGTGTTTCTGTAATACAAATTATTAGCAATCAATTTTAGTTTCGTTATTTTGTTTCTCAATGAGTTTGCGTTAGTATACAGTATTTTCAAATGTTCTCTATCTTTACTTGATTTTCCTTGGACGCTTTTTCGTTGTTTTTTTGATTCTCAGTAGTTTTACTTTTACCATTTTCTTTTCTTTCTTTTATCTGCTTTCTTTTTTCGAAAGCAGCTTCCCTTTCTGTTGTCGTCAAATCTGGATTAATCCATATAAGTTCTTTTCTTTCATTTTGTATTTTTCTACCAAATTTGTAGTCGTGCAACCACTTTGCATCTCCTTCATGTATCGGTCCTTGTTATTAACTTGTTTTCCAAGTCTAACCGGTCTGATAATGTCTTTTTGTGGTATTTCCTTCTCTTTATTTATTAAACAGAAAACCCTTTCATTTAGGTTTTCTTCTTTTTCTTCTTTCATGCTAGAAATTATGACATTGTTAGTACATTTTTTTTTAATGCCATTTCTGATGTACTTCCCATTATTTCTCTTTGAGCCTTTTTGCTATATCAGCCAAAGTTTTATTCATTTCTTTTTTTTTTGTTCCAACAAACTGTTTTTTAGAGACAACTCAAATTTTGTTATCTCTGGTATGAAGTTCGTAATTTCTTTTTTTATAACGTTCTTCATACCTTTTTCATCCTCTCCTGTTCCAGTAATTTTTAAACTTTATTTTATTTTTCCTCCTAATTCAAAACAACTTGTGAGTCAATCCAAACCAACACACTTAGGATGATACCATTTCTCACAACATCCACAACTTACTAGATTTTCTTCTAATTTCAGTCTGTCATTACACGGACAAGGTTGTGACAAAGTATCCGAGGCTCCATGGGGATCGGGACCCTGGTGACGCGCTAGTATGCATCTTGGTGGTGCTGCTACACCGACTGAGGGCCCTGCGTCGAGACGAAGTGGAGATATAAAACTAGTATATATTTGACGTAGAAACAAACTTATTCGAACGACAGCTAGTCTTGCGGAATCGTGTAAGATAGTCAATTACCACCAAAGGTGAGGAAACAGTTGCCAGATGTAAGGTAGAATTCCATATTGCAAATTTAATTTTGAAATATCAATAAAGCGATATTATTGTTTGGGTCAGATATGCCACGACGTGGGAGAGTCCACTTGACGGAGAATTTTTTTGCCCTGTTATCCTTAATTACAAGCCGGGCACAAAGCACTTCCGTGTGACAGAATGAGAAAGCGTTGGTTTTTGGCGATACCGATGGACTAAAAAGAAAATCCCATTTAGAAAAAAAAAGAGTGAGGCACAAGTCCCCACCCTCCTTGAGAGAGGAAGACATGCAGGAAGTAAGATGGCAGAGAAGGGGCGTGTACGACGATAGACATCTTCAATAAAAGAATGTGCTTTTTTCACGCACGACTGACAACCGGGAGAGTTGACACTCGGGCAAAGTCGACGAAATTCTAGCCACCGCCTTCGCCTGTTAAGTGGTGACTTAAACAACGACTTGTGTAAAGAATTTGCACACACAGAGTACTAGCGAAATAACTTAGAGAAAAAGAACAACCTTTTGCTAAAGACATTTACGAGCACGATAGACATTGACCATTTCTTTTATTAATAATTACTCTTCTATACAAAAAACCTGACCGAGTTGTTGAACATTGTTCTTTTCCTTTTGTTCTGCTTTGAATGATCTTTCGCCCCCACAGAGCCAACCAGTTGCTGTTCGCCCAGTGATCGCTCTGATATAAACAGTTTTAACGTGGGAGTGTGTTCGTAGCTGAACAGGACAACCAGATTGGTGGCTTCATCATCATCATTGTCGCCATCCTGGCCTAGAGGAGCTTGGATATAATCCGGCACCGCTACCAGGATATCACACCTTTGTGGTTGACCACCATCGGCAGGGAGTGGGGTTCACAATCTGGTGCCGTGACGCAAGATCAAGGTACGTTTTATTAGTACCTGGTAACCTCGGGTTGAAAAAGAAAAATCCACGGGCACAACAATTTCCTTTTTGCCTGCAGAATCATGTTTTTTTGTTCTTCCCAGAAGGGATATCAGTCCAGAAAAGATAGATTAAAGAAAAGAAAAGAAAAAAAAAGAGAAATAGTCTAACGGGCACCCCCATTTTGAAAAAAGAAATAGACCGACAGACAAACTGTTCTTATTTGTGAACGACTTTCGACTAAGGTCTGGACAAGCTCGCAAAAACAACCAACCGACATCTGTAGACCACAAAAGGAGCAGACCACGGAAAGAGGGGGTAAGTGACTCTTTGATTTCTCTTGTTCATTTTGCTCAGTTTTTTACTCTGTCAGTGTATTGATTGCTGTTTAACTTTGCACATAGTTGGGTATTTCTGTTGTTGGGGTTGCATTTTATAACACAAAAGAAAGAATGGGTTCGGAAGAAGATATAGTAGGAAGTGTAGCAGAGATGGGGGTAGAAGAGACTACAAAAATAAGACCAATAGGGGGAATACGGATACCCCCCTATAAGGGAAACGCCCGCCGGCCTAATGGAATGGTTGGCGGTTATGCAAAAGAGGGTAATCTACGGATTAGAAGATTATGCTCGCTCTGGATGGAGTGATGGGCCCAGTGTCAAAGTTTATTGAGGAGATGTATGAACCCGGGGATGAGCAGCTGGTGAAGCAATATGCCAGCGAGCGGACTGCGATTAAGGCCGTACGCAAGCAAACCCGGCTATGGCTAAACAACGGCGAGGGATTCGACGAGTTAGTCGAGTGGATCCAGTGGTTGGCAGTTCAAGCCTTTCCGGATGGGGCGATATGAAATACGGGTCCCATCCAGGCCATCCTAGTGGATGCCTTGGTGGACTAGTTGGGTGACAAAGAGACTCAGAGAGAGGTCCTAAGGGGTCACCCGCTCACCCTGGTGGAGGCTCAAGGATTAGCGAGAGATAGCATAAGGCTAGGGGAGCGCGTAGAGAGGGGCGAGGGCAGAGAAAGGCTTGGGAGAAGGAAAACGGTGGGGAGTAGAGTGAGTCCAGGGCCCCGAATTGAAGGGAGCGAGCGTAGAGGATTGGGAGGCAGACTCCGATCCTAGAAGGAAGGCACGGGACCTTCAATAGGAGCACTATAAGCCAGCTCCGGCTAGACAGGTATCAGTCTGCTGGATCTGTAGGGGTGAGGGGCATCGAGCAGCAGAGTGTCCCACAAATTATGGGCGCCCACGCAGCTCGTTTGGACCGAACTGCACTAGGTGTGGTTAGTTCGGACATGAGAGTCGGTGGTGCACAGTAGTAGCGGGAGATCGGAGGTTAGGGGTTATGGATGCTGAACCTTAGTGTGCCACCTGACGCTGGGGTAAGGAACCAGGGAAATGCCTAGAGGCAACCCTGCAGAGAATAAAAGGTAGGGTGGCCCCAAAAATGACAAGTTTAATGAAGGATAGCGAAACTAAATGGGAAGAAGACGGGCTTGGGTTTTGTTCACTGGTTTATGAGAAACCGCAAGAAGCAATGAAACAATGGAAAGAGAGATTGAATTAAACCCGACTGCCAGGTTGGTTGATGAGTCTAGTGAGTGAGAGGAGGGCGACAAAATACCCCTGGTCCAGCTCCAGAAGAGACTGAGAGAGAATAAGTTAGCCAAAAAGGTAGAAGAATTAATTGCCTATGAAGTTACGGTTGAGGGGAGCAAAACGCCCCACCACAGAACAGTATGAAAGCCAAGCAAAAGATAGTTAGGGATCTGGGGGAGAAGCCGAGGTTGGGCCGTGTCGCATCTGTTGGCTCCACCGTGTGCAGGGAGGGCCTCCATGCATGTGCGGTGCTGATGGTTGTGTGGCACAGACCGTTCGGTTAGATAAGGATACAGAGAGATGCATAACTGGGACCGATGGGGGTCATCGTGGTTAGACCCAAATGGCTGATCACGTTAGTGATAGGCCTGCAGTTGGATGGGCTGCTGCTGAAACGACCAGGCAGGTATGTAGTAAGTTTAAAAAGGGGCTGAGGTAATCGACAGATATTAGAACCAAGAATATGTTAGATTGTGGTGCGCCTTACAAAAGGGCACAGAAGTAGTGATAAACGAAGGGAAGGATATGAGATCCTATCTAAGAGGGATAGTGTTAATACAGACTGGGCAGAAGAAATCAGTGCCACCGATGGTCGGAGAGGCACTCGGTGTGTCGTTAGGAACAGTGTCGGAAAGCGATTAGAGAATAATCACAAAGAAATTGGGAGCGATAGGGAAAAACCAAAAGGGCTACTGTCGCATGCAGCCAGGGAAGGCGTATTGATATCGAACGTCACCGGGCTGGAGTGAGCCAAGAATAGGGCTAGTCTGAGAGAACGTTTTTTTTTCCCCAGGTTCGGGAATGTAGAGAAGACGTGGCCGGTGTGGCCGACGCAATGACAGCAGAAGGTGCTAGAATGAGAGAACTGTTTTCCCAGGTATGGGAATGTAAAGAAGACGTGGCCAACGTAATGATAGTGAAGGTACGTGAACCAGACGGGTTTGTACCGAGATAATTTCAGTTGTTGACACTGACGAATGGGTGCACCAGACATGGCAGCCGTTTGTTGGAGCATGTGCGTGCACAGTTGGATACGCTATCGCTGAGACACTTGTCGCCGAGTATAATAACCCCGGTAGATTAAGAGAGGCGCTGTTGCAGATACAGGCCGGATTACCCCATCATTTGAGATTACCGGTCAATCCCACCGAACAGTTATGGAAGCATAATGTGTTAGGATGTGTTGCGTAATCGGAAGGTAATAAGCTATTAGCGTTGGAAAAATTGAAGGCCCGACTAAGCCTTGCAGGAAAGGAAAATTCACGTTAAAAGGTAGAAATTAGACATGAGTACGATAGTGGCTTGGCCGATGTTAGTGATAATTTTAAACATAAATGATAGGGCGCGGGAAAGACGTAGGGAGAAATTGGACAGCGCGAATACACTGACAACTGAGTGCATGAGCGAAGAAGGATTACCCTTGAGTACACTGCACCCAGATCACGAGCGGATGCAGGAATCGCTGCCCTTGTTGGAAATCCAGGTGGATGACCTACCTGTGGAGAAGAAGTTGGAAGAAGCAAGCATCTTACCAAAACCTAACCTTACGGTATGAACAGTGAAAAAGTAAAGATTAATTCCGAGGAGAAGAGGATAATGCAGTAATTGTAAGAGGTGTTGCGAGCCCTCATTTCCTAGTTAAAAACTCTTCATTGCATGCGTAGATTATTAATTTTATCATTATCCTCTTCCAACACAAAAGAACCAAAAAATGCATACACGCACACACCCTGATTTTTTAATAGACTGGAAAAAGAAAAAAAAAAACAGACATGAGAGAGGAAAACACAGGAAGTAAGATGGCAGAGAAGGGGTGTGTAGACAGACATCTTCAATAAAAGAATGTGTTTTTTTCACGCACGACTGACAACCGGGAGAGTTGACGCCCGGGCATGCGCCAAAGTGGACAAAATTCTAGCCACCGCCTTCGCCCATTTGCACACACAGAGTACTAGCGAAATAACTTAGAGAAAAAGAACACAACCTTTGGTAAAGACATTTACGAGCACGATAGACATTGACCAATGTAAAATCATTTCTTTTATTTTATCAATAATTACTCTTCTATACAAAAAACCCTGACCGAGTTGTTGAACATTGTTCTTTTCCCTTTGTTCTGCTTTGAATGGTCTTTCGCCCCCACAGAGCTGTTCGCCCAGTGATCGCTCGCTGATATAAACAGTTTTAAAACGTGGGAGTGTGTTTGTAGCTGGACGAGACAACCAGATCAGCGACGTCATCATCATTATCGTCGCCATCCCAGCCTAGAGGAATTTGGATCTATATTTTTTTTATTGCCATGACGATCGGCACGGCGTGGGGTTAACAAGGTGTCATTGCAGCCATTTGTTTTTGTGTTTTGGCTGGGTTTTTTTGTTTATTTTTTAAAATAAAAACAGTGTGCTGCACACATCGAAGAGACAAATGATTATTTTTTATCCCATAGTTTACATTTTGATTGAGTGCTTTTTGTTTTGTTTGTTTCTTTTTTCAGAGTTTTCATCTTCTGTTTCCATCATGTCCAGTGCCTCAAATCGGTTTTGGTTCAAGTTGAGGTGATTTCTCTTTTCCCTCAGGTTCAGGATTTTGTGGGGGATTTTTGGGGGGATTTTTATTTGGATCTTTCCTGATCACTATCTTTTTCCTAGTAGATTCAGTTGCATTATTCATTTCACTTGTTTTTGACTGTGGTGGGGGCAATGATGATCTTTACCTCTCTTGGTTCCACCTGTTGCTTTTTAACTTTTGCCTTTGGTTCCTCGTATTCTTTTCTAATTGTATTTTGGAATGCTGGCCAGTCTCCCAGTCCAAGCTGAAGCAACCTTTGTATTAATTTTTTGTATTTACTGTCCTCCTCATTATTCACCACTGGGGACACAGCCTGAGAATATGTCTTTTTTCTCTACTAGTGGTTTCTCAACCACCCTTCTTGTTTCTTGGAAGGAAATATTTCTAGTGTATTTAACTGTCAGCATCTCCTTTTCCCTCTTCCATCTCTCACAAGTTTTGGCATAAACTGGATGGTTCTTTTTACACTCATCCATAGAGTGGTCAGGGTCTTTTTCCACACGCGTTTCTTCCGTTACATTTGCTTTCGTAATGTCCATATTTCTAGCATTTGTAACACCGAAGAGGATTAGGGATATATTGTTCAACCTTTCAACCTTTCATTTTTGGTGGAATTCTTGGCATATCAATGTCATCACATATGTGTTGGTTTGGATGAGTTTGTTTTCTCTTTTTATAGAGATTCGCTTCACTTTGATTAATTACTCCTTGGGATTTTAATTCTTCTTTTATTTCTTCTATATAGTACACAAGAAGAGCTCTTGGCTCCTTATTACTTCTTTTGAAATATTTAAGTATGATGCGGGTATTTTTTTATTGTGAAAAATTTTCATTTTCAGCAGAAAATCTGCATGTCTTTTTTTCTCAACTTCGATCAATATATATTTCCAAGCGTCATATTAGCCAAAATTATTTTCTCAATGACAAAAGGAGATAATGTAGTAAGATTTGGTTCTTCTAATGCTTCCAGTACAATAAATCTTGGGAATCTACTATGGTCATTTTTTTCTTCTTGTTCAGAGCTTGTATCCCTATGCATTCTTTTTGTGGTTCTGTTAGGAGCCATAAATTGTTTTTTTGTTTTTTTTAATTCATCACCATGGAGTCCACTTCGACTCAAAGTCTATGGGAATTGCCAAGGGGGAAACCCAATCATCGCCGTGACAAGACAAGGCTACAGAAATGGTATACCCAACCTGATCGTGATCACAAGCACCAGTGTTCCATTGATTGCTCTACCCACTTATAGCGAAACGTCCAGGGCACACAGCCATGTTGCAGTCATTTATCTTTCAAGTTGATTGACCCTTGCCATCGCCTTCTAGCACTTATTTATAAACTGGAGTGGGTATTGATAACTACGAAGTTAATCAATTTCAATATTGTTAACAATCGGGAAAACTAATAGAATAAGTTTTTATGTGATCATTTTGTTTAACTTGTAAACAAAAATTATTCAAATGAAAAAAAATGTCTGATATTGTTTCTTAAATAAAACTTTATCAGAAAATTTTCTCCAATATTTTAAATAATGATATAAAATGCGACAAAAAATCTTAAAATTACATCAAGGTACAAACACTTAATGTTATTTGTAGAAAAAGGTAGACATGCAAGAAACTAAAAGAAATGTTATACAAGAGAAAGAATTTAAAATGTTTAAATTTACCTGATTCTTTTCCAACACCAATTTGGTTTCCAAGTGAAGCAACTGAATTTCGACTGACAAAAACTTTTAAGGCCAAATAATCGTAACCAGAGTTTGTGAGGCGATAACCTTCATCTGGAAGAAAAATAGAACATTATTAAAACAAATCAGAAATACAAGTTCTGTTTTGTTGCGGCTGAAGTAAGAAATGGCCATTTCTTCATTTAATTAAAAAATGCTAGCCAAAAACATCTGTAAGTGAGAAAAATGTTATTGGCTAACCAAATGGATCATTTACATTTATTTACATATTTATCCCATTGGAACAATTGCTAGAAATCTTTTTTTAGGTTGTAAAAAGATACCAAAATATTGTTGTTACAAATATTGAAATGATTTTTCTTTTAATTTGCACACATTAGTGATGGGGCGATTCCAATATTTTTGCTGATACAATTACCGATTTCAATTCACAAAAATATACCAAATCAACTAACAATTTGTTTACGTCAGTTTTTTTAGTATAATATTGTGCTGGAACAAAATCTATAAAAAAATCTATAAAAAACGGATATGTTCATTTGTTTTTGTATCTCACCAATAAGTTATAAAAAAACAAACATCGGTAAACTTTTTTTTTGGATTAAAAAAATATTCATTAATTAATAATTTATTAATGAATGTTTATTTTCATTTTTTAAAGAAGCCAACATTTCTTCATAAATAAATTTACTTAACTATTTTCAAAGGGAGGAGAAACAAGATTATAATGCTTAAATTTTTATATATTTTTTTGAAAAGAAATACAAATTCTTAAAAAAAACGGGTTTGTTTTGTTTACAATTTTATTGTACGTCTTATTTTACAAAGAATGACATCTTAATTATAAGAATGATATCTTAATTATAGAGAAAATAATTACAGAAATCTAGAAAAAAAATAAAGCCAACAAAATACAAATTTTACTTATTGGACACATTTTAGGTTTAATTATAATTATTTAATACCTTTCCTTTCATTATTGTTATGACAAGAATTTCCTTTGTACAAATTTTTTTAACAAAACATCCCTGTGCCTAATTTGTTAAAATGTTATTTTTTTTTAACAAATAAATAATTCAAAATGTAGTATCAGTCCTTAGTCAGTGAAGGAGAAATCCTTCTAGACCGAGTCAATTTTTATTTTGTCCTAATCTATATAGTACCTCTTTCTGGGCAGCTGGATTCTCCACATTAAAAACCAACAGTGTCTCATGGGAAGACAAGTAAATAGGAACACACATAATTAATAATACCTTCAATCACATCCCTCCAAAATGAGATTCTTCTTTTTTAGGCGATTATGAAACATTTGGCAGAAAAAAAACAAAAAAAAAAACAATTATTTGAAAATTTAGAGTGGGTGATCAATTTCGTACATAAATTTAATGTAAAAAGATCCTCATTTTCGAGTCATTCTAAATTTTTAGGGTCGTTTATTAATCTTAATCTTAAAAAAACGCAGAGAATTTATCTCACATAGCAAAAATATTTTTTTGTTGACTGCCCTAAAACGCTGGAATACAAGTCCAAGAAAAATCTTGGAACAATCCACACCAGAAGCAAATATTTTCACATTCAGTGTCAGCAACCTTTAAAGTAGGATTCAAGTTCAACAGAAATACATTACTTTTTCTGTCAAAAAAATCCCATTTCTTTTTCAGTTGGACACATCACTGTCCACATGGAAACAATTAGTGAAAAACTAACCACATTACTCAAAGCGTATCTTGGAGTTCATTCGCAGTGTTTGTTTTCAGAGACAAAGTTTTCTGGAAATTGTTATGCCACAGATTCTGGTCTAAATTTAACCGACCTTGACTGTATAAAAAAAGCATTGGATCTTTTCTCTACATATGCTCTTTCCTCAGTTTCTAATATATATATTTTTCACATTCTCTAAAAGCAAAGTTCAGCGATGTTTCACAGAAGATCTTGGGTGTTGTACCGAAGTAAAAGCCACCTCAAGTTGAAACATTCATTTATTTGATACCTTCTTGCAGGTAGAAGTTGATGATGAATCAAAGAAACTGCTAACTATCAACATCCATAAAGTTTTATTTCGATAGAATCATCTTACTTTTGGTTAGCACCTGCCTTATTTCAGCAAGTAATGGATGCTATGCTGACTGGTTTAACAAGAACTGTTGCATTTATTGATGACATCATTGCAGGTAAACTCAAGACAAACGTTGTAATCAGTTGTTTTCATCAAAAAGAGAAATGTCAGTTTTTATCAATTATCTAGATTTATATATTTGATAAAAATGTTGGAGTGGATTGCTGCTATAAAATTATGCAAACACCAATTTCACAAGTTTCTAAGCTTAGTAAGCAATTATAATTAATTTTTACCAAAACTTCACCATATTCGTAGTCCTCTAAATAGCGTTTTGAAAAAATGTTCCATGGAACTGGTCACTAAAATGCAAGTCACAAATCTTTGCTCACATCAAATCTGCTTCTTACACACTGCGATCCATCTTTTAATATCACGGTGGTCTCATATGTCTGCGATTTCCCACCTGACAGAAGTCCACACAGCCAAATCTGAACTGAAATTATGATCAAATTAAAAAGGAAGCCTTACCAATTATTCCACAAATTAATTACTATATGAACAGAAATTTACTCTGATCACAAACCTCTAGTTAGCATTTTTGGATCGAAAAAAAAAAAAGAAAAAGAAAATTAAATATGTATCAACACCTGGATGCACATCAAAACATATTGGTGGAATCACAAATTTCTTCAGTGTTTGCAACTATAGACTCAGTGTTGCAGAATGTAATCAACTATCATTGCACAGATATGTCATTGTCCATAGTAAATTGATGTATCTTTTTAGGAGGTGACGGTGATTAAGTAAGATAATGACGCAGACTGACGACCTGGGTGTGCCAAGTTTGAATCCAGTTGGTTCCATAGAATCACTTTCACTTAAGGATGTTGGCAAACTTTACGTGGTCCCTCCTGCAAAAATGCCAACAACAGAATCAAGCCAGTCAACAAAGTTGTACTGTGTTGATTCATACGAATTTACTTTAAGAGAACATGTGATCTTATAAAATAGGATTTTAAAATAATTCTATTTTGGACACCAAGGTATCAGCCACATGAAAAGCTTTGGTACATAGCTATGTTTACTGGCTAAACATGGATAAACTAAAAGATCTTGGCCATAGTTGGGCAAAATGCCAGGCAGCATTTCCAAGGAAATCACTTTACTTGGCCTGTCCGAGATTTCCCCATGTTATGTCTTCACATCTATTTTGTGGGACCAATTGAAGGAAAGTTTTTTTTTGTTGGTCGATGCAATGAACCACATTACACCTGAAGAAACCATTGCAAAATTGCACCACATTTTTAGCAGATTTGGTGTCCCAGAGACATTTGTCTCTGATAATGACTCTGCTTTTATTTTTAAGTTTTCGGAATTTTATCAGACCCCTGAACAAAAGAAAAGTGACGTTAAATAAATAGAAAGGAGAAAAAAAGCATAAATCATATTTGCACACCGCCTTTCTCACCCACATTCAACATATAAAGGCGCATGAAATTAACATCATTGGAATCCTAATTTTTTTCTCTTTCCATCCATATAATTTTTTTTTAAATTCACATATAAGAAATATATGGCTTGTTTTTAAGCACATTCATTATTAGGTGTGAAAGAGTGAGAGAGAGAGAAAAAGAAAAAAGGACAGTGAGAGAGAGAAGAAAGACGACAAAGAGAGAGAGAAAAGAAAGACGACAAAGAGAGAGAGAAAAGAAAGACGACAGAGAGAGAGAGAGAAAAGAAAGACGACAGAGACAGAGAGAGAGAGAGAAAAGAAAGACGACAGAGAGAGAGAGAGAAAAAAGAAAGATCGACGACAGAGAGAGAGACAGAAAAGAAAGATCGACGACAGAAAGAGAGAGAGAAAAGAAAGATCGACGACAGAAAGAGAGAGAGAAAAGAAAGATCGACGACAGAAAGAGAGAGAGAGAGAAAAGAAAGATCGACGACAGAAAGAGAGAGAGAGAGAAAAGAAAGATCGACGACAGAAAGAGAGAGAGAGAGAAAAGAAAGATCGACGACAGAAAGAGAGAGAGAGAGAAAAGAAAGATCGACGACAGAAAGAGAGAGAGAGAGAAAAGAAAGATCGACGACAGAAAGAGAGAGAGAGAGAGAGAGAAAAGAAAGATCGACGACAGAAAGAGAGAGAGAGAGAAAAGAAAGATCGACGACAGAAAGAGAGAGAGAGAGAAAAGAAAGATCGACGACAGAGAGAGAAAAGAAAGATCGACGACAGAGCGAGAGAAAAGAAAGATCGACGACAGAGCGAGAGAAAAGAAAGATCGACGACAGAGCGAGAGAAAAGAAAGATCGACGACAGAGCGAGAGAAAAGAAAGATCGACGACAGAGCAGGAGAAAAGAAAGATCGACGACAGAGCAGGAGAAAAGAAAGATCGACGACAGAGCAGGAGAAAAGAAAGATCGACGACAGAGCGAGAGAAAAAAAGAAAGATCGACGACAGAGCGAGAGAAAAAAAGAAAGATCGACGACAGAGAGAGAGAGAGAGAGAGAGAGAGAGAGAGAGAGAAAAAGATCGACGACAGAGAGAGAGAGAGAGAGAAAAGAAAGATTGACGACAGAAAGAGAGAGAGAGAGAGAAAAAAAAGATCGACGACAGAGAGAGAGAGAAAAGAAAGATCGACGACAGAGAGAGAGAGAAAAGATCGACGACAGAGAGAGAGAGAGAGAAAAGAAAGACCGACGACAGAGAGAGAGAGAGAGAGAGAAAAGAAAGATCGACGACAGAGAGAGAGAGAGAGAGAGAGAGAGAGAAAAGAAAGATCGACGACAGAGAGAGAGAGAGAGAGAGAAAAGAAAGATCGACGACAGAGAGAGAGAGAGAGAGAAAAGAAAGATCGACGACAGAGAGAGAGAGAGAGAGAAAAGAAAGATCGACGACAGAGAGAGAGAGAGAGAGAGAAAAGAAAGATCGACGACAGAGAGAGAGAGAGAGAGAGAAAAGAAAGATCGACGACAGAGAGAGAGAGAGAGAGAGAAAAGAAAGATCGACGACAGAGAGAGAGAGAGAGAGAGAGAGAAAAGAAAGATCGACGACAGAGAGAGAGAGAGAGAGAGAAAAAAAGATCGACGACAGAGAGAGAGAGAGAAAAGAAAGATCGACGACAGAGAGAGAGAGAGAGAAAAGAAAGATCGACGACAGAGAGAGAGAGTAAAGAAAGATCGACGACAGAAAGAGAGAGAGAGAAAAGAAAGATCGACGACAGAGAGAGAGAGAGAAAAGACGACAGAGAGAGAGAGAGAGAGAGAAAAGACGACAGAGAGAGAGAGAGAGAGAAAAGACGACAGAGAGAGAGAGAGAGAGAGAAAAGACGACAGAGAGAGAGAGAAAAGAAAGACGACAGAGAGAGAAAAAAGAAAGACGACAGAGAGAGAAAAAAGACGACAGAGAGAGAAAAAAGACGACAGAGAGAGAAAAAAGACGACAGATAGAGAAAAAAGACGACAGAGAGAGAAAAAAGACGACAGAGAGAGAGAGAGAGAAAAGAAAGACGACAGAGAGAGAGAGAGAGAAAAGAAAGACGACAGAGAGAGAGAGAGAGAAAAGAAAGACGACAGAGAGAGAGAGAGAGAAAAGAAAGACGACAGAGAGAGAGAGAGAGAGAGAAAAGAAAGACGACAGAGAGAGAGAGAGAGAGAGAAAAGATTGACGACAGAGAGAGAGAGAGAGAAAAGAAAGACGACAGAGAGAGAGAGAGAGAAAAGAAAGACGACAGAGAGAGAGAGAGAAAAGAAAGACGACAGAGAGAGAGAGAGAAAAGAAAGACGACAGAGAGAGAGAGAGAAAAGAAAGACGACAGAGAGAGAGAGAGAAAAGAAAGACGACAGAGAGAGAGAGAGAAAAGAAAGACGACAGAGAGAGAGAGAGAAAAGAAAGACGACAGAGAGAGAGAGAGAAAAGAAAGAGGACAGAGAGAGAGAGAGAAAAGAAAGACGACAGAGAGAGAGAGAGAGAGAAAAGAAAGACGACAGAGAGAGAGAGAGAGAGAAAAGAAAGACGACAGAGAGAGAGAGAGAGAGAAAAGAAAGACGACAGAGAGAGAGAGAGAGAGAGAAAAGAAAGACGACAGAGAGAGAGAGAGAGAGAAAAGAAAGACGACAGAGAGAGAGAGAGAGAGAAAAGAAAGACGACAGAGAGAGAGAGAGAGAGAAAAGAAAGACGACAGAGAGAGAGAGAGAGAAAAGAAAGACGACAGAGAGAGAGAGAGAAAAGAAAGACGACAGAGAGAGAGAGAGAAAAGAAAGACGACAGAGAGAAAAGAAATAGGACAGAGAGAGAGAGAGAAAAGAAATAGGACAGAGAGAGAGAGAGAGAAAAGAAATAGGACAGAGAGAGAGAGAAAAGAAATAGGACAGAGAGAGAGAGAGAGAAAAGAAATAGGACAGAGAGAGAGAGAGAAAAGAAAGAGGAGACAGACAGAGAGAGAGAAAAGAAAGAGGAGACAGAGAGAGAGAGAGAGAAAAGAAAGAGGAGACAGAGAGAGAGAGAGAGAAAAGAAAGAGGAGACAGAGAGAGAGAGAAAAGAAAGAGGAGACAGAGAGAGAGAGAGAAAAGAAAGAGGACAGAGAGAGAGAGAAAAGAAAGAGGACAGAGAGAGAGAGAGAAAAGAAAGAGGACAGAGAGAGAGAGAGAAAAGAAAGAGGACAGAGAGAGAGAGAGAAAAGAAAGAGGACAGAGAGAGAGAGAGAAAAGAAAGAGGACAGAGAGAGAGAGAGAAAAGAAAGAGGACAGAGAGAGAGAGAGAAAAGAAAGAGGACAGAGAGAGAGAGAGAGAAAAGAAAGAGGACAGAGAGAGAGAGAGAAAAGAAAGAGGACAGAGAGAGAGAGAGAAAAGAAAGAGGACAGAGAGAGAGAGAGAAAAGAAAGAGGACAGAGAGAGAGAGAGAAAAGAAAGAGGACAGAGAGAGAAAAGAAAGAGGACAGAGAGAGAGAGAGAAAAGAAAGAGGACAGAGAGAGAGAGAGAAAAGAAAGAGGACAGAGAGAGAGAGAGAAAAGAAAGAGGACAGAGAGAGAGAGAGAAAAGAAAGAGGACAGAGAGAGAGAGAGAAAAGAAAGAGGACAGAGAGAGAGAGAGAAAAGAAAGAGGACAGAGAGAGAGAGAGAGAAAAGAAAGAGGACAGAGAGAGAGAGAGAAAAGAAAGAGGACAGAGAGAGAGAGAGAAAAGAAAGAGGACAGAGAGAGAGAGAGAAAAGAAAGAGGACAGAGAGAGAGAGAGAAAAGAAAGAGGACAGAGAGAGAAAAGAAAGAGGACAGAGAGAGAGAGAGAAAAGAAAGAGGACAGAGAGAGAGAGAGAGAAAAGAAAGAGGACAGAGAGAGAGAGAAAAGAAATAGGAGACACAGAGAGAGAGAGAAAAGAAATAGGAGACAGAGAGAGAGAGAGAAAAGAAAGAGGAGACAGAGAGAGAGAGAGAAAAGAAAGACGACACAGAGAGAGAGAAAAGAAAGACGACACAGAGAGAGAGAAAAGAAAGACGACACAGAGAGAGAGAAAAGAAAGACGACACAGAGAGAGAGAAAAGAAAGACGACACAGAGAGAGAGAAAAGAAAGACGACACAGAGAGAGAGAAAAGAAAGACGACACAGAGAGAGAGAAAAGAAAGACGACACAGAGAGAGAGAAAAGAAAGACGACACAGAGAGAGAGAGATTAGAAAGACGACACAGAGAGAGAGAAAAGAAAGACGACACAGAGAAAGAGAGAGAGAGAAAAGAAAGACGAGAGAGAGAGAAAAGCAAGAGGACACAGAGAGAGAGAGAGAGAGAGAAAAGAAGACAGAGAGAGAGAGAAAAAAGGACAGAGAGAGAGAAAAGAGGACAGAGAGAGAGAGAAAAGAGGACAGAGAGAGAGAGAGAAAAGAAAGAGGACAGAGAGAGAGAGAAAAGAAAGAGGAGACAGAGAAAGAGAGAAAAGAAAGAGGAGACAGAGAGAGAGAGAGAAAAGAAAGAGGAGACAGAGAGAGAGAGAGAAAAGAAAGAGGAGACACAGAGAGAGAAAAGAAAAAGGAGATAGAGAGAGAGAGAAAAGAGTACATAGTGAGAGAGAAAAGAAAGACGACAGAGAGAGAGAGAAAACTAAGAGGACAGAGAGAGAGAGAACACTAAGAGGATAGAGAGAGAGAGAGAGAGAAAAGAAAGAGGATAGAGAGAGAGAGAGAAAAGAAAGAGGATAGAGAGAGAGAGAGAAAAGAAAGAGGACAGAGAGAGAGAGAAAAGAAAGAGGACAGAGAGAGAGAGAAAAGAAAGAGGACAGAGAGAGAGAGAAAAGAAAGAGGACAGAGAGAGAGAGAAAAGAAAGAGGACAGAGAGAGAGAGAAAAGAAAGAGGACAGAGAGAGAGAGAAAAGAAAGAGGACAGAGAGAGAGAGAAAAGAAAGAGGACAGAGAGAGAGAGAAAAGAAAGAGGACAGAGAGAGAGAGAAAAGAAAGAGGACAGAGAGAGAGAGAAAAGAAAGAGGACACAGAGAGAGAGAAAAGAAAGAGGACACAGAGAGAGAGAAAAGAAAGAGGACACAGAGAGAGAGAAAAGAAAGACGACACAGAGAGAGAGAAAAGAAAGACGACACAGAGAGAGAGAAAAGAAAGACGACACAGAGAGAGAGAAAAGAAAGACGACACAGAGAGAGAAAAGAAAGACGACACAGAGAAAGAGAGAGAGAGAAAAGAAAGACGAGAGAGAGAGAAAAGCAAGAGGACAGAGAGAGAGAGAGAGAAAAGAGGACAGAGAGAGAGAGAAAAGAGGACAGAGAGAGAGAGAAAAGAAAGAGGACAGAGAGAGAAAAGAAAGAGGAGACAGAGAGAGAGAGAAAAGAAAGAGGAGACAGAGAGAGAGAGAAAAGAAAGAGGAGACAGAGAGAGAGAGAAAAGAAAGAGGAGACAGAGAGAGAGAGAAAAGAAAGAGGAGACAGAGAGAGAGAGAAAAGAAAGAGGAGACAGAGAGAGAGAGAGAAAAGAAAGAGGAGACAGAGAGAGAGAGAGAAAAGAAAGAGGAGACAGAGAGAGAGAGAAAAGAAAGAGGAGACAGAGAGAGAGAGAAAAGAAAGAGGAGACAGAGAGAGAGAGAAAAGAAAGAGGAGACAGAGAGAGAAAAGAAAGAGGAGACACAGAGAGAGAGAGAAAAGAAAGAGGAGACACAGAGAGAGAAAAGAAAAAGGAGATAGAGAGAGAGAGAAAAGAGTACATAGTGAGAGAGAAAAGAAAAAGGAGATAGAGAGAAAACTAAGAGGACAGAGAGAGAGAGAAAACTAAGAGGATAGAGAGAGAGAGAAAAGAAAGAGGATAGAGAGAGAAAGAGAAAAGAAAGAGGATAGAGAGAGAGAGAGAAAAGAAAGAGGACAGAGAGAGAGAGAGAAAAGAAAGAGGACAGAGAGAGAGAGAGAGAAAAGAAAGAGGACAGAGAGAGAGAGAGAGAAAAGAAAGAGGACAGAGAGAGAGAGAAAAGAAAGAGGACAGAGAGAGAGAGAAAAGAAAGAGGACAGAGAGAGAGAGAAAAGAAAGAGGACAGAGAGAGAGAGAAAAGAAAGAGGACAGAGAGAGAGAGAAAAGAAAGAGGACAGAGAGAGAGAGAAAAGAAAGAGGACAGAGAGAGAGAGAGAAAAGAAAGAGGACAGAGAGAGAGAGAGAAAAGACAGAGGACAGAGAGAGAGAGAGCAAAGAAAGAGGACAGAGAGAGAGAGAGAGAAAAGAAAGAGGACAGAGAGAGAGAGAGAAAAGAAAGAGGACAGAGAGAGAAAAGAAAGAGGACAGAGAGAGAGAGAGAGAAAAGAAAGAGGACAGAGAGAGAGAGAGAGAAAAGAAAGAGGACAGAGAGAGAGAGAAAAAAGAAAGAGGACAGAGAGAGAGAGAGAGAAAAGAGGACAGAGAGAGAGAGAAAAGAAAGAGGACAGAGAGAGAGAGAAAAGAAAGAGGACAGAGAGAGAGAGAAAAGAAAGAGGACAGAGAGAGAGAGAGAAAAGAAAGACGACACAGAGAGAGAGAAAAGAAAGACGACACAGAGAAAGAGAGAGAGAGAAAAGAAAGACGAGAGAGAGAGAAAAGCAAGAGGACAGAGAGAGAGAGAGAGAGAGAAAAGAAGACAGAGAGAGAGAGAAAAGAGGACAGAGAGAGAGAGAAAAGAGGACAGAGAGAGAGAGAAAAGAGGACAGAGAGAGAGAGAAAAGAAAGAGGACAGAGAGAGAGAGAAAAGAAAGAGGAGACAGAGAAAGAGAGAAAAGAAAGAGGAGACAGAGAGAGAGAGAGAAAAGAAAGAGGAGACAGAGAGAGAGAGAGAAAAGAAAGAGGAGACACAGAGAGAGAAAAGAAAAAGGAGATAGAGAGAGAGAGAAAAGAGTACATAGTGAGAGAGAAAAGAAAGACGACAGAGAGAGAGAGAAAACTAAGAGGACAGAGAGAGAGAGAACACTAAGAGGATAGAGAGAGAGAGAGAAAAGAAAGAGGATAGAGAGAGAGAGAAAAGAAAGAGGATAGAGAGAGAGAGAGAAAAGAAAGAGGATAGAGAGAGAGAGAGAAAAGAAAGAGGACAGAGAGAGAGAGAAAAGAAAGAGGACAGAGAGAGAGAGAAAAGAAAGAAGACAGAGAGAGAGAGAAAAGAAAGAGGACAGAGAGAGAGAGAAAAGAAAGAGGACAGAGAGAGAGAGAAAAGAAAGAGGACAGAGAGAGAGAGAAAAGAAAGAGGACAGAGAGAGAGAGAAAAGAAAGAGGACAGAGAGAGAGAGAAAAGAAAGAGGACAGAGAGAGAGAGAAAAGAAAGAGGACACAGAGAGAGAGAAAAGAAAGAGGACACAGAGAGAGAAAAGAAAGACGACACAGAGAGAGAGAGAAAAGAAAGACGACACAGAGAGAGAGAAAAGAAAGACGACACAGAGAGAGAGAAAAGAAAGACGACACAGAGAGAGAGAAAAGAAAGACGACACAGAGAGAGAGAAAAGAAAGACGACACAGAGAGAGAGAAAAGAAAGACGACACAGAGAGAGAGAAAAGAAAGACGACACAGAGAGAGAGAAAAGAAAGACGACACAGAGAGAGAAAAGAAAGACGACACAGAGAAAGAGAGAGAGAGAAAAGAAAGACGAGAGAGAGAGAAAAGCAAGAGGAGAGAGAGAGAAAAGAAGACAGAGAGAGAGAGAAAAGAGGACAGAGAGAGAGAGAAAAGAGGACAGAGAGAGAGAGAAAAGAAAGAGGACAGAGAGAGAGAGAAAAAAAAGAGACAGAGACAGAGAGAATAGAAAGAGGAGACAGAGAGAGAGAGAAAAGAAAGAGGAGACACAGAGAGAGAGAGAGAAAAGAAAGAGGAGACAGAGAGAGAGAGAAAAGAAAGAGGAGACAGAGAGAGAGAGAGAAAAGAAAGAGGAGACAGAGAGAGAGAGAGAAAAGAAAGAGACACAGAGAGAGAGAGAAAAGAAAGAGGAGACACAGAGAGAGAAAAGAAAAAGGAGATAGAGAGAGAGAGAAAAGAGTACATAGTGAGAGAGAAAAGAAAAAAGAGATAGAGAGAAAACTAAGAGGACAGAGAGAGAGAGAAAAGTAAGAGGATAGAGAGAGAGAGAAAAGAAAGAGGATAGAGAGAGAAAGAGAAAAGAAAGGGGATAGAGCGAGAGAGAAAAGAAAGAGGAAAGAGAGAGAGAGAGAGAAAAGAAAGAGGACAGAGAGAGAGAGAAAAGAAAGAGGACAGAGAGAGAGAGAAAAGAAAGAGGACAGAGAGAGAGAGAAAAGAAAGAGGACAGAGAGAGAGAGAAAAGAAAGAGGACAGAGAGAGAGAGAAAAGAAAGAGGACAGAGAGAGAGAGAAAAGAAAGAGGACAGAGAGAGAGAAAAGAAAGAGGACAGAGAGAGAGAGAAAAGAAAGAGGACAGAGAGAGAGAGAGAAAAGAAAGAGGACAGAGAGAGAGAGAGAAAAGAAAGAGGACAGAGAGAGAGAGAGAAAAGAAAGAGGACAGAGAGAGAGAGAGAGAAAAGAAAGAGGACAGAGAGAGAGAGAGAAAAGAAAGAGGACGAGAAAAGAAAGAGGACAGAGAGAGAGAGAGAAAAGAAAGAGGACAGAGAGAGAGAGAGAGAAAAGAAAGAGGACAGAGAGAGAGAGAAAAAAGAAAGAGGACAGAGAGAGAGAGAGAGAAAAGAAAGAGGACAGAGAGAGAGAGAAAAGAAAGAGGACAGAGAGAGAGAGAAAAGAAAGAGGACAGAGAGAGAGAGAGAGAAAAGAAAGAGGACAGAGACAGAGAGAGAAAAGAAAGAGGACAGATAGTGAAGAACGAGTGGGCAGAAAACAAAAGAGGGCAGAGAGAGATAAAAGAACTAGACGAACAGAGAAAGAGAAAGGACAACAAAAAGACAAGAAAACACAGAGAGAAACAAAAAAGAGGGCAGAGAGACAAAAAACGAGGACACAGAGAGAGATACAAGAAAGAAAGCGAGAACACAGAGAGAGATACAAGAAAGAAAGCGAGGACACAGAGAGAGATACAAGAAAGAAAGCGAGGACACAGAGAGAGATACAAGAAAGAAAGCGAGGACACAGAGAGAGATACAAGAAAGAAAGCGAGGACACAGAGAGAGATACAAGAAAGAAAGCGAGGACACAGAGAGAGATACAAGAAAGAAAGCGAGGACACAGAGAGAGATACAAGAAAGAAAGCGAGGACACAGAGAGAGATACAAGAAAGAAAGCGAGGACACAGAGAGAGATACAAGAAAGAAAGCGAGGACACAGAGAGAGATACAAGAAAGAAAGCGAGGACACAGAGAGAGATACAAGAAAGAAAGCGAGGACACAGAGAGAGATACAAGAAAGAAAGCGAGGACACAGAGAGAGATACAAGAAAGAAAGCGAGGACACAGAGAGAGATACAAGAAAGAAAGCGAGGACACAGAGAGAGATACAAGAAAGAAAGCGAGGACACAGAGAGAGATACAAGAAAGAAAGCGAGGACACAGAGAGAGATACAAGAAAGAAAGCGAGGACACAGAGAGAGATACAAGAAAGAAAGCGAGGACACAGAGAGAGATACAAGAAAGAAAGCGAGGACACAGAGAGAGATACAAGAAAGAAAGCGAGGACACAGAGAGAGATACAAGAAAGAAAGCGAGGACACAGAGAGAGATACAAGAAAGAAAGCGAGGACACAGAGAGAGATACAAGAAAGAAAGCGAGGACACAGAGAGAGATACAAGAAAGAAAGCGAGGACACAGAGAGAGATACAAGAAAGAAAGCGAGGACACAGAGAGAGATACAAGAAAGAAAGCGAGGACACAGAGAGAGATACAAGAAAGAAAGCGAGGACACAGAGAGAGATACAAGAAAGAAAGCAAGGACACAGAGAGAGATACAAGAAAGAAAGCGAGGACACAGAGAGAGATACAAGAAACAGAGTGTAGAGCGAGATACAAGAAACAGAGGGCAGAGAGAAATACAAGAAACACAGGACAGAGAGAGATACAAGAAACAGAGGCGGAGAGAGATACAAGAAACAGAGGGCAGAGAGAGATACAAGAAACAGAGGACAGAGAGAGATACAAGAAACAGAGGACAGAGAGAGATACAAGAAACAGAGGACAGAGAGAGATACAAGAAACAGAGAACAGAGAGAGATACAAGAAACAGAGGACAGAGAGAGATACAAGAAACAGAGAGAGAGCAAAGATTCTGCTTTTGCCTGTGATAAAATACAAAAAAAAATGTTCCTTTTTTTGTAAATTGAATAAATAGAAAATCATGTCTTGAAACTGCTAACCTATGTCGAAATATAATCACACATCATAAACAGGCCAGTTTGGCATTGCTATTATCAGGCATATCAAATTTAGACTATTCCATCAGAATCACTACCTTCCAGTCAAATCGGTTCTATAATTAATTTTAGGCTCCACTATAACTATAGTGACATCATTCAGTTCCTGGGGGAAAATACTAACAGGGATAAAACTGACTGATTCTTTCCAGTATTTTATACCAGAAGGCCATTTAGATTAAAAGGCATCGTCTGGTGATACCTTGAACAAGATACAAATTTTTGATGACTATCAAGTAAAGAAAAAAATTTTCAATCAAGTCTTCAACCTTCATAATAAAATCTACATTCACACACAGAAAATGGAGTCCTGCCAGCTTATTTGGTGGGTAATTTGGACTCCTTAAATAGAGTAGGAATTGCTCTCTTCAGCATTCTACAATCAAAGTTACCTATCATGAAAGGCAAAAAAGAAATTGTTACAAAAGAGTACATCTGTATTATTTGAATTTTCAATTTTCCTCCAAATGTGGTCAGCTATACCTGACTATTCGATATCTCCACATATCACGCTTTTCCCATGTTTTCCTAGCCTGGCATGTCTAACTTTTGTATATTTTCCTGAGTTCAACATAAAGATTCCCCGAGTTCGAAAATATGCACCTGAAGAAGGAGGTTACATCAGCCAAAATGTAATGAAAATAACAACGAAGATTAGAATAGTAATCCAAATAATACAAATTATTAATTACTCATCTCAGCACCATTCTGGAAAAGGACATATTCTTGCAGTTTAAAAAAATTCTCTAACAGAAAATGATTCTTAATTTAAAGAAAAGTGCAAGGAAGTAATTAACTAGCTGAAGTACAACGGCTATGCCTGGTTTCGGAATTTTTCTTGATTCAAGTTAATGATGATGCTGATTGAATTGTCCAGAGTGAGATTCGAACCCACAATGGCATAAAATATTGGAATTGAAGGCCATCAATCAAAAGAAAATATTTCGTAACTGTGAGTTCTGGCCTTTTTTTACTTTTAGGGTCATATTAAGGAAGATAACTTAACTTATTTTTAGATTTTTTTTCAACAATAGATTTTTATTTACAAAAACAAAGATTTTTTTGATTTGTTTAAATGAAAATGAAAACATTTTTTTATTGTCTAGTTAAAGGAAAACTTTAGGAAACAAACACAGAACAACAACACTTAAAATGCAATTTTATCGACTTTTGAAATTTAATATTTTTTGAAATGCATAAAAATCAAATTGATTTACGATTTTGACCCCTCCCCCACCTGCTCTTTTAAAACGTTTAAAATGTTTGTAAAATTTAACTTACGATATCACGTTTTTTTCAACAACAAATCTTTAGTCCCGTTTTTAACGTTTGTGCCGTTAAACAATGTTAATTATCCCACTTTGAAAAATCATTCCATCTTATGAAAGAACGGTCATTCTTCAATTTGGTGAAAGAAGTATAGAATTTTATATTAATTTTCACAAAAAGTTTTTAAGTTGAAAACTTCAGTGAATGGAATTTTACAAATATTTAATTTTGAAAAGTATGCTTTTTATACAATTATATACAGACGGTTTCTCCAATAATAATCATTAGGATTCATGCCGACGGCTTAACAAAAAGAAACGTATACAATTTTTGAATAAGTTAATAAAAAGTAGAAAACATCCTTCCCTTCCTCCTCCACGAATGTAAACATAAGCCCCTTTCCTCTTCAGTGACCAGCATTATTAATTAATAGCTAAAACAGAATCTTTGCTCTTTCTTTTCTTTTCTCTCTCACCAACTTTCTTTCCTGTTTCTCTTTCTTTCCTCTCTTTCGTTTTGTCTTGTCACTTTCTTTATCTACAATTTCATGCTAACTTATGATGAAAAAATGTTGCGACTTATTTTTTTTAAATATTTCATTAAATGAGGTTTCTGTTTTATATTTGATGACCGGTAATTCTTCGTGTCACGGGTCGTCTATGATCTACTTTAATCAATGATATCATCTCTTATGACATAAAGGATCTCTCCCTGGTATCTTCAACCAAGTAATGGAAGAATATGACATATCTCTCATATATTGCCTGTAACAGAAACACAATCAAATTAAAGCTACATAAAATATATTTTATCTTTACACATTTGAAATTTATCATTAAAATTTTTTTTTTTTTTAATTTAAAGTTTTATTTTATAAATTAAATTTTTTTAAATTTGTTTTAAAATTGACTCAATTCCTTTTTATTTTATTTTTACATGCCAAAGTTTGTTTGGATCACTCCACAAAATCTTCCAATATTAGAAAGAAATTAACTTTTTTTTTAATTCCTCATCCAAAGTCAAATATAAAAGTTTTTAGGCTTGTATATTTAATGGGTAACTTTTTACAAAAAGTTTGGTAAAGTGTACATTTGACCCATTTTTCTCACCAACTGCCAAATTGGGCTTCAGGCAGTGTTTACATGGTAGAAATATGAGGTTTTTATGAATGTACTAATGAAAATAAAATCAGCTTAATCTGTATTATGTCATTAATCATAATATGTTTAAATGTGTTAGCTGCTAAAATAGGTTATATGAATAGTCAAGTTGCTTTTATGTCATTTTCACCAATGTTTAAGACTAGGTATATCTAAGAATTATTAATTCCATCTATATCTTTCTTTTATTGAACATGGTATATTTATAGAAAATTTTCACTTATTAGCAGCTTTTATCTTCAGTTACACTCTGCTAAAGTTGACCTTGTATTCAGTATCAATGCAATGTCCACTGTGAATGGCATAACTCAGGTACTAATTGAGATACCAAGATAAATTTGGTATTTTATTTTTATATCTTAGAGCACTATATCTATATAGTCTTGGTATATATTTTTTTTAAATTCAGTTTGGGATATCTAATGTTGCCATCCCCTGACTAAGGGAAAATAGTTTCAAGTTAAAATGATGGTGTTCTCGTGGGCCAGGATTGAAACTGTTCTCTGGATTTTTTTCTCTTAAGTAGGTTGGTACTTAGACAACAATCATTTTGGTACTTTGTGACATTAGGACCCAAGCTAACTTTGACCCAGTCGTTAGGGTTAGAGTGAGGGTCAAAGTGGGGGTTAGGGTTAGCGTTTTTAGGGTGAGGGTCAAAGTTAGTGTGGGTCCTAATGTAACAAAGTATCAAAATGATTGTTGTCTAAGTACCAACCCACTTAAGAGAAAAATATCCAGCGAACAGTTTTAATCCTGACCTACGAGAACAAGAGGTAGGCCACCAAATTGAGGGGTATATTAGCAGTTTAACTGCATCAAAAAGAATACTTACATCCTTTTCCTCGCTCATAGCATATCAAACAGTGTTGGCATAAATCCCGTAATATTTTGTAACATCCGCCATGATGGAGTTGAGCAATGGAAGCTATCAAAGGTGCAGGAACAATTTCATGATTTTTCATTCCCATTTCAACCTGGCAAGAGAAAAAAATTAAATGGTAAAAAAGACAAAAAAAGTGGGTTTATAAACTAAGTAAACCAGTATGTAAATTTCTTAATCTAACAATCGCAGAGAATATTATGTAATTCAAGAATTTTTTTATATCAACAATATAACATGTAGTCAGTTGTCTTTCTTTTTTATGTTTGCATATCTATTTTTCAAACATGGCCAGTTTGCAATTTATTGATACAACAATAACAAACATCAGTGAAAAATTTCAAAGTAAATGAAGCCGTTAAATTAAGGTTTTTTTTGTTTCTAAACCTGTATTTTTAAACAGTATTTTTCAACTGCAATTATCCACAAACTGACCTACCCACCTTTAAGTGAAAAAGAGACCAATATAATAATAATTGTTTCAATTATATTTACCTATTTTGTCCAAATTTTAAATGAAATCAATTGGTTAATTCTATTTTTGATCCCTAAAACGAAATTTTAATTTTATTTACTTTTTCATGTCTTTAAAATGAAAGTTTCATCTAATGTTTGAATTGCTGACCACCAGAAATGTTTTGAAAAATTATTTGACACAAAAACAAACTTTGAAGGTCACCTAAACTCCTAAAAATATTTTTTATATATTTTCAAAATAAACTAAATTTTGAAAAATTATGTAAAAAACGGGTGACATTTTTTTATGTCCGCCTCAAACAATCATGGATTTGTCTCACTAGACTCAAATTAACCCAGCAATCGTAACCATTTTAAAATAAAGAGAATCGTCTGCCTTCAATATTTTGAAAATATAAAAATCGGTGCTTATTTCTAGGTTCTCCCTGAATATTAGCCGACATTACAATATTTTTCTTTCTGTTTATTTTTATTTCTATTTTGTTACTTTTCAAAATAGAATTAATGTTAAAGTGTAGTATCTGTACCGAAACTATACTTAATCTTTTCTCTCTTCTGTCAGTGAAGAAGAAATCCTTCTAAACTGCGGCAATTTTTATTTTTGTCCCAATCCAAACTGCTCTATTTTGGGGAAATTTTCCCAAAATTAAAAACCGACCTTTTGTTTAACTCTGCCCTCAATTTAAATATTAGCCGATTGATATAAGGCATTTGTTGTTTTTTTTGTTTATAATTTCTTTACTGTTAATTATTCTGCACTTTTACCATCTTGTTCCTATTTAGTTCTCCCCACGGCGGCATAGTTAGACACAATGTGGGGAAAATCCATCTCCCCAAAAATGGGTATCCCGGATTGGGACAAAAATAAAAATGGCCAATCTAGAAGGATTTATTCTTCACTGACCGAGGAGAGAAAAGATTAAGTATCAGAACAGATAGAATAAACGTTAAAGTATACCATTCTGAAACGTAACAAAATTAAAATAAACCAAAAAGAAAAATATTGTAACGTCAGCTAATATTCAGGGAGAACGTAGAAATAAGCACCGATTTTTATTTTTTCAAAATATTGAAGGCAGACAGACGATTCTCTTTTTAAACGGTTGCGACGGATTAGTTAATTTGAGTCACATAAGACAAAATCCTTTATTGTGATTGGTGGTGGTCAGAGGCGGACATAAAAAGTGCTGGTGCCCTTGAACTATATAGGTTGTAGTTTAATGGAGATTTTTAAAAACAACGTTCAATTTTATTTCAGTCCAAAAAAATAGAATTCATGACCAACAATCAATTTTATTCAAAATTTAGGTGAAAAACCTAGAGAAATAGATAAAATCCCACTCCAAAGCATGTCAAAATTTTAACTTCAAGATGAAAGGAAAATGGGTAGGCAACTATTCCATTTAGTAGATCCAAAGTTAAGATAGCTGCCATTAAAAATAATATTTCTGAAGATTTAATTAAGCTTAATACTAGCTGTCCCTGTTGTTGCCCAGAAAACTTGAATGTAAATTGTGTTTTTATTATTTAGAATTTGCAAATTAAATTATGGAAAAGATCAAAATTGCTGGATTGTTTCAGAATAAACCAAAATGCATTATAATGATGTAAGTAGCGTTTGTGCAAAATCGCCGAATTTGTGCTTTAATTTCGTTTAACTTGCAATTTCTCACTTATTTCTGGGCCAATTTAAAAAATATGGTTCGAAAGAAAAGAAAATAATCTTTCTGAATATGTAATTTGTATGTGTTTTTTTTATCCATTGAATTATTTTTTTTACAGCAAGTTCAAACAATATTTACCGGCTGGAAATGCGAAATATATTTTTTTCGAGACTCAATTAATTAGTTTCTTTTTCAAAAAGCAGTGAATCTTTATCAATATTCTTGAAATTGTACAGCCAATCAGGAAGTTGTATTTTTCTGCTCCAACCAGTTGAAACGGCCAAGTAAACTTCACAGAAGTTCCTTCAAAAATTATAAAGTTAACAAAAAAACTACTTATTAATAAAAAGATAAGTCTCAAAATTATTTTTGATGTATGTGAAATTTTAATCATGTTTTAATGTCAGGAAAGTTTGTGAAAAGTTTGTTTTTTCCAAAATTTAAATTAAGTATGCAAGTGGACTTTTCAATGTTTTCTTTTTCCACACTATGCATAAATATAAAGAAGGTGAAAATTTTATAATGTTATTAGTCAGGAAGTTTGATTTTTCCAAAATTGAAAGTTTCATAATAACGAGTTATTTTATGATATATATAAATGAGCAGGCATGAATTACTCTTTGTCAATTACAATGTCTAATTAGTCCATTTGTAAACCTGAATAACAAAACAGAAACATGGGATTACTAATAAGGGACATTAGGCAACACTCCAATAATCTATAACATTAGCATGCACCCGAACTGTGCGGTCAGACTCAAGTGAGCTTCTTTTTTTTCCACACTATGTATATTAGGAATGTGGAAATGTTAGCGCTGTTGCAGCTTAAAGCAAGAAAAATGAATGCAAGAAAAATAACTCATTGATTTATCAATTTTTCAGAAGAGAATTTGGGACGTTACAACCAACGTAAATTAAAGGAATTAGAATTGTTATTAAAGAAACTGCAATGACAGTTCCGTTTTGTTTTTTTAAAACCGCCAGAAGGTGACGGACGAAAACTTTCTGTTTTTGTGCTGAAAACGCTGGCCAATGTTAAAACGCTAGCAATCAGTAATAATTAAGAGAAAAAAATAGAAGAAAAACAGTCATTGTATGGTAATTTCAACAAAAAAAATTTTTTGTTACGAAAAAAAAATACAATGAAAAATTAATGGAAAAATGTGTAATTTTATAAGAAACTTTAAAATTAAGGAAAAAAGTTCAAATCAAGTAAAAAAAAACTCATTGTATGGTAAGTTTCTTTCCTGAATAAATATTTTTTTTAGCAAAGAAAATATATAATGCACAACTTAACATTTTTTTAATGATTTTTTTTTTTCTTCTTTTCCAACCCTACCGACTAGGTTAGAGTTAGGTAGTTTTTCTGTTAGGATTAGGTTAGGGTTAGGGTGTTTTTCTGTTATGGGTTAGGTTGTTTTTTTAAGGGTGTTTTTTCTGTTAGGGTTTGTTAGCAAATTGTAGCAGACGGCAGAAAAGAAAAAAGGATTCGGCAACTAGTCAATAATTGCTTCAGGAGCGTCTGTCCCAACTCATGCTGACCATTTGCAAAAATTATTGAATTTTCCACAATATTTTTTTATCGTATTTTCAGCTGCTGTAATTTCATTGACTAAGCATTTCGGCATGTTCCGGCGGTTTATGTAACATCGGTTTTAACGCGATTCGTAAACTTTTTTGTAATGTTAAAAATACATGAGCGTCTTTAATTATCATTAAAGAAACTGCGACAACTTAAAAAAAAAAAAAAGTCGTTACAGTTTTTTAAATAACAATTCTAATTCCTCTATTAAGCATCCTAAAATTCTCTTTTAAAAAAAATGATAAATCTTTTAGTCAATAAGAGTTATTTCCCTTGCAAGCTGCAACAGTGCCAATATATTGAATCTGGTGCCTAGAAAAAAAAGTTTGTAGAGAAAAACAACTTACTATATTTATCTTTTTTCTTTTTTTTTCAAAATTGTTAAAAAATCTGCATAACGTAATTTCTTTTTTCAGATGAAAAAAAATTACAATTTAACAAACTTTCTTTAACAAACTTTTTTGCAGTGTTTATAGTATACAGGGTGACCCAAAAAAAACGCCCCCCCCCCCCCCCGTGTCTCCTTTATTTATTTATTAATCGATTGCCCTTATTTTACAGGACATGGCAGAATCAACAACCGTGAGTACACCAAGACCCCAGTGGGAGCTGGGACAAAGACAGTTTCATGCATCAGTTCGAATAAACCAGAATTCAGAACTGGGTGGACCACTTCGAGAAGTATGGGACCGTGGAGAACCATAACGCTGCCCGTGAAGCCACTCGGGACGTCTCTCCAGGAGAGTCCGAAACGCTCTGTGCGTAAGCGAAGTCAGTCCCTCGGTATCTCCCGTGAGACTTGCAAGAGAGTGCTGGTGAACGATATCAGGGCTTACCCATACAGAATACAGAGGTTGCAGACCCTTACAGCCTATGGCAGTCAAGATGCTCGATAAGATCGAAGAGACACCAGGTTTCCTTAACCTCCTTTGGACCTCAGATGAAGCCCACTTCCATCTTGACGGAACTGGGGGTCCTCCAGCCACTGCACTCACCTGCGTGCACGGTGTGGTCTGCAATCTCGGTCAGAGGCATCATCAGACCAATCTTCATCAAAGAATCTGGCGCAGCAGTGACAGTCACCAAGGAGCGGTATGTGGAGGTCCTCAAAACCTTCAAGAGTGAGCTCCAGACCCTCTACCCGTCGCTCATGAGCAAGACGGAGCAAGTTCTCACACCTCAAACCTGTCCCGAGATTGGCTGAAAGAGAGCTTCGGAGACTAATTTTGAGTGGCCACCCCATAGCCCGGACCTAAGCACCCCAGATTTATTCCTTCAAGGAAGCCATCAGGGAGGAGATTAATTCAGTCTGTAAAAGAACGTCATGGACAACTTCGTTCTGTGTCTCAAGAAATGCACAGAGAAAAAAAGGCCAAAGACCCATGTGATGTTTTTGAATATAATAAACTAGTTATGACCAAAAATTCATTTCATTCTGACGAAACACTAAGAAACGGGGGCCTAATTAGAGTTGGGGCCCGTTTTTTGGGGGTCACCCTGTATATGCAGTGGGAAATCGTTTTTATATGACGGCGCCATAAAAGTTCTTACTACTTTGGTTTGTGTTTACATGAAGTTTCAATTATCTTAGAAGAGTCTTGCGGAGGACATCTCTGGATTAAATGATATTCGTTTCAAGCGGATCTAGAGAACGCCTCAAAAGGAACCTGCTATGCTGCCTACAACAATCAACAATATGCCTTGATTTTTTTTCGCCAACTGTTTTTTTCTTGCCCTGAAGTGTCTGCTAACCATCTTCAAGTTATATGTAGCAACGGACACCCAAGTAGTGCTGTCATAGATTTTGTCACAAATCATGGCAAGGAATAGGCTGAAGGATATTCTGCAAAATGAGTCTTGCTTTGAAATCAACCTTCAGGTATGTCTCCACCACTGAGTTCCAGGTCAACCTCGAATTTTGGTATCACGATCCCTCTTGGTTGCATGGCAGTGTCTTCCCATTGCCTGAGCAGGACTTACCCTGTCTTGATATTGGTGCCTGTTCTTCGGCGAGTATCACTATGGTTATGACGAGGAGTGTCCATCAGTATCCTTGCAGCGGTTCTCCGCATTTACCCGTTAGTTGAAGGTAACCCTCCTTGGTGTTCCGGTTCATCGGCTTGACGAAGAAAAAAGAGGAAGATCTTTCTGGTTGTTTTAAAAAAAAAAAGTTAGTTTGTGTATATTTTTCCAATTTGCAAAACTGGTCTGCAAATGTTTGTTTTTGCGCATTTGGTTTACGTTGTTTTTATGCAAACTGCCATGTGTGTTTTTATTTTTGCTATTTTTTTTAGTCTGTATTTTTTTTTCATAAGTGCAATTTGTACCCCAAACCCTAGCAAGAAAGTTTATGAAAAAAAACAAGCAGATAAAGCAGCCGGGCAGAAAAAAACATGCAAAACAAACGTTTATAACAGTTTGGTGTAAAGAAATTGGATATAAACAAACTGATTTGAATGAATGTTGTCCGGTATGGACAAATTCAAAATGAAAAGCGGATTTTGAGTCAGGAAGTCAATGACTTAAGACAGCCTGATCTGGTAGTGCCAGTAAGTTCTATTTGACCCATTACACCCTTACAGGTACTACCACTCCGGGCCAGAGTGAACCTGGGAGCAATGACAACTAAAGGGCAATTCCACATTCTCCACAGCTCCCAAGTGGAGGCCTCACCACTGGATGTCTTTTAAGGTCATACCCAGGACCGATATTGAGAGGGCAGACATCCTCTGACTTACTGTGAAACAGCAGACAGAGAATTGGAGGCCATTACTCCCAATATGTTTCTGAGACCCAATAAAAACCCGAGATTGCTATTGCACTTACAAGAAAGGGATCCTTCATCTTCTGTTCCTCCATCGGAGAAGGGTAATAGAGTACATGGAGCAGAACGAGTTCCAGCGTGTTTGGTACAATGAATATCTCCTGAGTTCCATTTACAAACCGACTTATGTGGTTAATGTGAATGAAGATCCCCCTCAAACTAGACCTTTTTGGATATTTGGAAGCATTTGGGAATTTTTTGAGGGGGGTGACGGTGTCATCAGATCAGTCCGCATCAAACAGACGAGTGCACTCACTGAAAGATCTTTATCCATTGGAACTGTCTATCTCCTCTAACATCGAGTGAGATTGAAATTGTTCCTCCCTCTCACTGCCCCTCCTCTCCAGAGATGGGTCTGAAGTTTGGCTCTGTCCAACATGCAACTCTTCCCAGGGAGATGTAAATATGATTGGTTGCGACCTCAAGGTGCCCCCACCCCCCAGAGAGGCAGTACTGTGTACTGAATGCACTCCACAAAAAGGGCGGCGACATGGGTTCAGCTTACTTCCCACATAAATTGCATCTGACAGTGGAGTTTAAACTAGGGGACACAATGAGGATACCTCGAAATACTGTTGCCTCCAGGTGACCTGTGAGAAGGCATAGCACCTGCTTGTCCCCTGCCAGGATTACGGTGATGTCATGGAAAGTGCTGGTGGTCGGAGGAGGGCCAGGTGCCTTTTGGCTTGCTCAAAGTCTAATCCTTTTAACGATCCTGGCTTTAGTTTTATACTTCCTACCGGAACAGAGAGTAAAACCGGGGTATTAAGCACCATGGGGCATTAGGCACCAGCAACTAGGTATGGTTCACAAACCTCTCTATATAGCATTACTATGGCACTTATAGGGAAATAAGCAATAATCTTGTCTGATCGCTAACCAATCACAGGCTCTGTTTCTCAAGAGTAGTATTTAATGAGCCAAGCAAAAGTAGTCTTTTTGTGGCAAGTTCAGAAGCTATTTTGAAACAAAGTTCACAACTACTGCACAAAAAACTTTGTTTATCTGCGAAACCACTGAGCCGGCAAACTGAAGAATTGAAATATATCAGAAGTTAACAAAACATTTTTACACTTGATTTAATTCAGATTTTCATTTTTCAGAGCTGGAAAGTGTGTCATGGTGGTATGCATCCACAGCCTATCAAATTGTTCATAATTTCCACACCCATTTTAAAAACTGCTGCAAATTTAACTTGCCATGTTTTTTGTATGCTTTTAAAAGAAGGGTGTGCTTTTTTTCTGAATGAAATGTAAGTAATAAGAAACATGATTAATCGGCCTGTTTTTATTATTGGGGAAATTTGTCAAGTCAACTTTTTTTTTAATGAAATCGTTCCAATACACAGGTGCCTAATACCCTGTTAATTTTTTTTTTGTTCACAGATGGTTCGCAACTATCGGAAGAAGATTGAGGGTGGAAGGAGGAATCTAAGCCAGTCAGAGGAGATGATTGCTGCATACGAGGCTGTCATGAAAAAGCAGATGTCTGCCAATCAAGCAGCCAAGTATTACAAAGTGAACAAAAAGTCATTGCTCAGGAGAACGTCTGGGAAAATCCCTATCAATGCGCATGTTGGGAGGGAAGCAGTACTGTCTACTGCTCATGAAAATGAGCTTGATGAGTGCATCAAGCCTATGGCAAGATGGGGCTGGGGATTCACTTCTGAGGAGGTCGAAGACACTGTAATGGAGTTTGTTCAAACCCACAGCATAGAGACTCTGTCCAGGGTATGACTGGCTACAAGGGTTTTTACGCCGTCATCCAGACATAGTGCCTCGTAAGACTGAGCACCTCAGCACTGCTCGTGCAAAGGCAGAGGACCCTGAAGTCAGCGCCCACTGGTTTCAGCTTCTTGATAAGGTTCTCATAGAGGCGAGGATAAAAGATTTGCCGGCTCAATTATTCAACACAGATGAAACGGGCTTTGTAACGGACCCCAAAACAGACACTGTTTTAGCAGCAAAGGGATCAAAGAGAGTATTGGGGGTTCTGGAAGGGAGCAGATAACTAGTGGCAAGCTACTTCCACCCTATGTTGTCTACAAAGGGAAAAACCTCTACCAGGCATGGACACGGGGTGGACCTGTAGGTGCTGCCTATACAGTCAGTTCAAAAGGATGGATGGAGGCCCCGCATTTCTTGAACTGGTTTGAAAATATTTTCTTGAACCACACACGTGATGTCAGTGACAAGGTACGACTTCGTTTTTTTGATGGTCATGCATCACATCCCTCTTTGGCCCTTGTGGAAAAGGCAAGAGCAAATAATGTTGTGCTGATGCGACTTCCAGCTCACATGACACACCACCTGCCACCACTTGATCGTGCCATGTTCAGGCCTGTGAAACTGAAGTGGCAGTCACTCCTCCGCAAATTTGCCCGAACACACACAGGGCCAGTGGGAAAGAAGGACTTTCCCATGATGCTTAAGGCACTCATAGATGAATCCTTCAAGCAAAGATCATCAAATCAGGATTCAGTTGCACAGGCATCTGTCCTTTCAATGCCCAAATGGTCACTTTGGAAAGTCAACCTCGTGTCACTGCTCAAACAGAGCCCTCCACATCTTCCTTCACACCAGTGTCTGCACTGCCCCCTACTCCAGGACCCTCATCCTCTGCCCCCACTCCAGGACCCTCATGCTCAAACGTGTCTGTTTCCTCTCCAACTTCATCATCTTCATCCACCTCATTAAAAGACTTTTTCCTCAAACAACTTACTCCCCACTTTCAGTCTGACTCCCCAAGAAGGAGATACAGCGATTCCGATATGGGGAAAGCCTCACAGCAGATGAAAGTGTCATGAGACTCATGGAGACATCTGCTGCTAAGGAGGTTGCTACAGCATCCAGAGCATGTGGCAGAGGGAAAGGCAGGGGTAAAAGAACACCAAGGCAGGCAACACCATCAGGATCAAGAAGTCCACTGTCAACATCAAGGGATTCTGACACTGATGAATGTTGCAAATGTGGTATAGGGGATGGCATTTACTGAGTTCAGTGTGATATGTGTGATTCCTACCAGCATCAAAATTTCATTTGAAGACCTTCAAAATGAGGAATGGCTGTGTGATTTTTGCAAACAGTAGCCCCGGTGCTTAATGCCCCAGGATATGGTGCCTATTGCCCCAGGTAACTGAAATTTGTGAAAAGCAAACTTGAGATTTTAAACGATTCAATTTTCTACTCTGATGAACACGAGTCAACTGGTATTTGTTTAAACAAGGTATCACAAATATATTTTGCCCATGATAGTCCAGAGAAAGTTTGAAAACTAACTTTAATTGAGATGAAACACTGAGTCAGTGAAAAAGGGGGTGCCTATGTGTGGATTATTAGTTACTTAACAGTATTTATCCCTTCTCGGAGGCGGGCACTTGTTTTGAGAGATTGTGTGAACAAGATACTTGATTCCTGACAGAGTAGGGGTTGCGATTTAGTAATATTCGCAACGTTTTACACTCGACCCAACTCTGATCTAAAAATTACTCCTTGGCATCAAAGGAATTTTCAACACTTTGAAAGTTCTTTGTTTTTTTCCAAAACGAACAGTTCTTTTACAATATATAGTAAAAGTTTGTAATAAATTAAAACAGTCATGTTTTTGCAATTTGTTTTTTTTTGGGTAACAAAATTTGTGAAAATGAGCAGTTTCTTTTAAAATCTGATTTTTTTAAACAGTCTTTATCTATTATATATATGTCTGTGTGTGTATTTGTATATCTGCAAAAGGCTCCCGTGAAGTTGACATTTTTCTGAATCTCCCAGCTTTCAAACAATATCAGAAAATTTGGGAAAAAAACATTGATTTCTTCGTGATAATAAACATGTAATGGGGGGGGGGGCTTAAATTTGTTCGTTTCTTGGTAGCCTGTATGCTTTGCGCATGTGCAAAATGCAGTCTAGATTCAAACAGCGTTTAAGTGACCTATTTTGAGTCAGATCTTATATGCTGTCCGTTTGGCGCACCTGGTATCAAGAAAGGACCAAGAATGAGAGGTCGACGGTTTGATCCCCACCGACTCTCAAGAACTTTTTTTTTTATTTTTTGAGGTGAGTGGGACGACCGGGCAAGACAGATTTTGCCTGCAGAGAGAGGGGATCCCCAGGTAACGCTGAATACCTCTGTTAGTCTTCTATTATATAAAGGGCAGTTGTATGTGTGTATGTCTGCGAAAAGGCTCCCAAGATACTCGACAGATTACCATAAAGTTGATATTTTCTGAATCGCCTATCTTTCGGACGAGAAATAGCAAAAAATTGGGAGAAAAAAAAAAAAAAAAAAAAATCAATTTTATCGTTGTCATACTCTCTGCGTTTGCTCTGTTGGGTAGTGACGAAGGGCCAAGACCGAGAGGTTGATGATTCAATCTCTTCACCGACTTTTATGGTGACCTAAATATACATCGAAGGGAGGGGACCGGGATGTGACACTTTTGCCCCGGGCCATGGGGAGAGGGGATTGCGGAGAAAACAGATATTTGCCCCGGGCGATTGGTGGGCGAGAGAGATAGAGGGGGCGGGGATGAAAGGGCGACCGGGGAAGAGACAGCTTTTGCTCTGGGCAAGAGAGAGATTGTTGGGAGAAGAGTCCCGGGCAACACTAGGTACCCCTACTGCTAGTTTATAATATAGTAAAAATTTGTAATAAATTAAAATTATTTAAAACTTTGATTCAGGGTCTGTCGCTGTTCTAAAATGAAAAATAAAATGCAAACCTCATCTTTTACTTAAAATACACTAAGAACCTCCAAAGTTAACCACAGAATTTACCCCCCCCCTATGTAACTAGATTAAGATTATCATCATAACTTTTTTACCATTCAAAAGAGGAAACATAAAATAAACTGCTGATGATTTTTTTACAATTTTTTTCCAGCGTACGAAAATTATGAAAATGTGAAGCTAAAATTATGTTTACTTTATTGACATCTTAAAATAACCTTCTTATGTAGTGGCTGATAGATACATCTAATATATAAAGTAGAGACGATACACTTATTCACTCGAGCGTGTTTTAGTAAATTTGTTATTATTTTTTTCTACCTAACACTAAATATTACATTTGGCCCCACCATCAACGTCTCTCCGAAAAACCAACTCCATATAGGTGGTAGCAAAAACTTTTCTCCTTAACAATTCACTCTACTCATCGACACCGGGAACTAAACAGTTTAATTTTCACAAAACACCGGTTCTTATTTATTATTTGCCTGGTATTAATTTACTACATAATATAAAGCAATACGCAACGACTTAATGACCGCTCCCGTTCACTCCGAATATCAGATTACGTTATTTCTAATACTACCTATGACTTCTACATTTATATCCATTCCGGAATTAAGCGAATGAAATTAACGAACACAGTTCCTGCAACATTTATTCATCCAACATGGCGGCTACAATTTCTTGATCGAATCGATATCCTATTTAATTCAATAAGCACCAAGATACTGGTAGATCCCGATACATTTACATTTTCAAAAAATCATACACCTTTAACACGCATATTATAGAAAACTTGCCCAAATCCAGTCATTTTCATCAACTTCAAATGACCTAAACCGTGTCATAACACACATGCCCATAATCAAGCTTACCTATTTTTCTCACATGTATTTTTAACTCGAAACCGTGGCGTTACTTTCTTAGACATTCTCTTTAACCTAGCCCTAATTACTAAAGCTTGGTGCTCTTGGGTAGCCAAGGAGGCCAGCTTCGTCTTAACTATAATAATTTTAGCACTATCCCCCGCCCGATCTAAACCGTGTCATGACATCTTTAGCTGCTCTAGTAGTTAGATTGAGTCGTCGGCTAAAATCAGCAGTAAAGGACCTAATTACCTTCTTAAAGTGAACCCACTTCCTATTCCCAATTAAGTGTTAAGCTTCCAGTACCCAGCTAATCTAGGCCTATCTAAGTTTACACGAACCCGAACAAGTCTATGATCCGAGTAAACTATATTATGAAAACTTGGACATTCTAATAATTCTACGTCGACTCTTCTCATTCCGGAATTTATCGAGAAAGTCCCGAAATGCCACAGCATCCTGTTTTTGGTTAGTTCCCCTAGTCCGATTACAATCTATCTCAGGATCCAGTCTCCTGCTAAGATGACCGCCCGATTTGTAATCATGAACTGCTCGATCCGTCGAAAGAAAGAGTGAAGCTCAGTATGGATATTGGGCGCATAAACCCCAATGAGTCGAAATGCCTAATCTTTTATGGTAATATCCAAAACGCACAGCCTTCCTCCCAGATCCATGAAACAATGGTCACATGACGCATCTAAAGACTTATTTACTAGCCAAGAAACACCCCTTGAGTGAAAAAATCAAAGTACGCTGAATAGACGTGAAAACTCCTAGCCAGCGCACCCAAATGGTCACCTGGAATTAAATGGGTTTCCTGTATACAACATATATTCACTCCAAGGTGCTGAAGGTCTGTAGCAACTCGAAATTTACATGGACATTTATTTACACTAGCTAGAAAGAGAGCCATTGAGAGTATCTTGGGGTTGGGTTTCAGAAACGAACATCGATGGGGTCAAGATGCCGACGGCTCTCCCAAAAGACTGTTTAGCCATCTGAGTAGTGAGTTGCCCGTCCTGGGAGATGCCGGCCACATCCCCGTTCTGTAAAGGGATGGGTACAAATGAACAGAGACCCTCCCAACACAATCTCTGCTTAAAATTTTCAGCTTGTTATCTTTTAAGATAGCCATAGGCGACGATATTTCGAAACTTTCGTTTGCCTCCTCAATCATTTGCCATAGACCCTTAGCTTCCCCTCGCTTCTTTATCACAGTAAGAATTCTTGTTCACTTTTTTAAAAGCAAGTAGAACTTTTAAATCGCACATCTTGTGGTGTTTAGCTGTGTCTTCTTGCACCGCACTTATTACACACACGTCTTTTTCGGGCAGAAATGCTGTTTTTTTCTTCCTTTCTTTTTCTAAAGACGGGCTTCTTTGCCTATTTTTTAGCTTTGAGATGGCGGGGGAGGTGGATGTGGCATATCTTTTTTCATTGGGGAGTGGGAAGGAGTAGTGTTGCGGTTTTGTAGAAAAGGTGAGGCAGGAGGGAGCTGTTTTACAGGGGATGCAGGGGGAGTACTTTTGGGGGGAGACGAAAGGTGAAGGTTTAGGCTGAATGACTTTTCTTAATGGGGCTTAAGGGGATCAGTTTGTACTCTCTTTCAATGGAGCAGTAATCGGTGGAGGCATTGGTTTTTGGGGTGAACGAGGCTTAGACAGTGTAGCGGTTGTTTTTGCTTTAGGGGAGGGTTGAGGGTTTACATTTAGGGAAGGGGATTTGACGGGTGACTGTGGGTTTTGGCATTGTTTCGGTTTTACTGGTCTTTCCATATCTAATTTATTTTTCAAGTCGCGAACTTCGATATATTTATCCTTTCCGAGCATCTCGTCTTCCCTCATCTGGTCCAGGGTTTGCCGACCGGGCGTTTTTTCCCTGGATCAATACCCATTCGTTTTTCTCTCTTTCGTCAAGTTTAGAAAGATCTGGGAATACAGGGTAGTCTTCTGTTGTTGACTTCGGTGGGGGATTTTAACGGCATCCCCACTGTCAGAGGAACCCCTAAATGTTGGCCCACTTTGGTTTTTATTACTGTTGGTCTTCTTTGGGGGCATTCGATCGTGAGGTGACCAATCTCTTCACATGCCCAACAAACAGGCTTTTTTCTTCCCGCCACAATTATAGGAAGCTTTTCCTCACCTATTCTTAAATGCTGCCTTGTTTAGACAAAATTCCATACACCTGAGTGCTCATCCCAGGTTACTGCTTTTATGTCGCCGTATTTAAGCAGGAATGCACTTAAGTGCTCACCGTCCACGTGAAACGGTACGTTGAATATCGATATAGCTGTGCGTCTTTTCCCCATGTATTCCATCCTGAGAATGAATTCTTGGGTGATTATTTCTTTCTCTGCAAGTTGAATGCAAGTTTCATCATTTGGGAAGAGGGTATTCCAAGTGTTGTACCCCTTACAACGGATGATTCGTTGAGGTCGGTAGCCTGCAGTTGCCAGAAGTTTGAAAATTAATTCCGGTGTCACTCTTATATAACTTATTTAGACTTTCTGTCTACAACAAACATGACAATGCTTTTTTTCCTAATTTCCTCTAATTTGGGAATATCAATCAATAAGCCAGATTCCGTAACAAAATGTAGGCACTTTTTCGCGTTTTCCACAAATTCTACAACATTAATAACAATTTTTGAAGGCTTGCTCCAGTTTGAACTTTCAGGAGTAGCCTCAGCGGTAAAATCCTTGTCGGCAGGCTACAAGTAGCCGTCGCCATAATCAAACTGATAACAGGAAAATAAAAAATTAAAGAAAACGGCGGGGGGGGGGGGGGGGGAATACAACCCCCACGAAAAAGTTCCAATAACAACAACAGCAATAACGGTAACAATCTGGCAACAAGAAATAACAAGGTAACGAAGAAAAATACAAACGCTCTCGAAGAAATTCAGCACAAAGACAACTTTTCGAGAATCTCACTTCCCCTTCTGATTTTCTTCTCTTTTTATTAGATTTTCCTTCAGAAACCAATCAGAAAAAACATAATCCGCTGGCTAACTATTTGTCAAGGCACATATTTGTTACTTCGAGGTTTCGAGTTCAATCCTCACTAGAAAACTAGTAAGTCAAAACTTATTTCCCTTTCCATCCGCAAGCCAGGCAAAGGCGGCCCCTCTTACTGCGGGGATGAAGGTCCGGGCCATCTCCACCGCTCGATTCTGGCTCAAGATCAATTCCACCACACTATTTTACTTTAAAACAACTTCCTATAAGTATAACTTTATTGGAATGTATGAATTTCTTAAAGAACACAAAAACCAGTGACGTCAACGATTCTATGGCTCGGCTTGGGAGGTCCCTGGCTCCATAAGACTTCGTGTTTTGGGTCGCTTGCTCTTCTGATTTGCCATAAATGTTACCAAGATAAGTTACTCTTCTACTTACCTGCGTAAGTTTTTGTGTTTTAAAGTATTTTAATGTGTTTTTTTACTGCATTTTAATAATCCGATATATTTTCAAGATGGTGCCGAGAAGCCTCGATGAGGTATGTTTAACTCAAAAATTAAACAAAAATACAGCTATTAACTGTCACCAATCGGTAAAAAATTTAATGACTAAATTTAGAAATATCTTTTCGTGACGGGGCATCTTTTACGAGACTCAGCAGAGTAAAAACGCTAAAAAAAACAAATATACAACAAATAAAAGTAACTGTAAGCTGTAAAAGTTAGTTTCAAACTTGCATGTGCTATATGTTTGTATATTAAACCCGTTTGAAGTGCTATTTATTAGAAATTTAAGTTCAACACACGGTTTTCGAAGAATTCAAAATGGCCGCTCTACGTAATAATATAGAGGGACTGGCCGGCATTTTCTTTGAGAAACTAGATGTTTTAAAAAACAAGAAAAAAATTTTTAACATCTAATAAAAAGCCATTTATACTACGTAAAAAATACAAACAAATTACATAGGTAAGTAGAAAAATGTCTATTCTAGACATAAGTCAACTTTACTTGTTGCAAATTTATGTTTTTAAACTCTTTCTCGTTCTTTTTTTGGACCCCGTTCGCGCAAGGCGGATTCTAAACTTTTTTTGAAGAGTTGGAATTTTTAGAGTTATCTCCGGTGCTTCTTGCTTAAAAGTCCGAAAAAAAGATTTCTTTCTCTCTTAATGTTTAAGAGGTAAATAAGGGGCAGTAACTCTTATCAACTGTTGTTATTACATGTAACTTAATTGTAATTTTGAGCCAGATTTTATATTTAATTTCTATCAAGCCTGATATTCTCTTAAATTGAAATCATGGATCTGAAATTGTTCCAGTTTGAAGACGTACTCTATTTTACTTCAGAAAAAGCAAAACAGATTGATTTTTTGCAAGCGCATGGACTTATTTCTGGAGAAGAAACCTGCAATTGTGGGCATAACATGCGACTTGTGCCATCACGAGTGAAAACTGATGGCTTCCATTGTACTGTGCAAGTAAAATGTCTATTAGACGTAACAGTATATTTAATAAATTCATTTAGTATAAAACCCAAGTATAAACACAATAAATTCTTAAATTTTCCATTGCTGTATACTTTGTTGTTCATTTATTACTAATTAATTTTCTGTAAATTACGTTACATGTAATAACAACAGTTGATAAGAGTTACTGCCCCTTATTTACCTCTTAAACAGTAAAAGACAAAGAAATCTTTTTTTCGGACTTTTAAGCAAGAAGCACCTTATCTCCTGTAGTTTTCAAACTTGGCGACGAGAGATCGACGCTCGTCTTAAAATTTGATTTTCTTTTGTAAACAAAAAAACTGCTAGATCAATTTACGTGATTTTTTTTTTTTTTTTTTTTTTAAGGCGCTATTCCGAATTCGGCAGATATGGGAAGGACATGGAGGACCGCTGGTTTCCGGTGGAAAAAGGTTGAAGTGTCTACGGATGCCTGAAAGTGATACAACAATTTTTTTTATTCATATTAATTTCATCATAATCTAATAAATTAACATAATACAGACTATTTAATTAATTTGATTATTTTCACAACTTTGAAAAGCAGATAAGCGCACACTAGCGTTTATTTATTTATTTTTCTTCCTGTTTGTTGCTTTGTGTTGACTGTTGGCGTTTGCAACGGTTCAGTTTTTCGTGTCTGTTGTGGGAATTCGAGCCCTAGCCGTTTTAAAGTTCCATCAACAAAAAGGTTTTATTTTTTTCATTTCTTCGTACGTCAGATGACGCGCACAAAGACATAAAAATCTTAGAAGACTGCCGACATTTTTTTCTCAGCCTAGTACTTTTAAGTCATCGAAACTAAAATATATTGTAAATTACATTAAAAGTCACCCCCCACCCCCGCAAAAAAGAAAAATAAGTTTTGAAAAAAGTGCGTAACAAAGCGAGGCTGAGGGGGGGGGGATGGAGATAAATGTTGAATCTACTTAAAAATACAAACAAATGTCATAAGTAAGTCGGAAAATAAGTTTTATGGGCTACGGTCACATTTATTTGTTCTCGTTGTGTCATATATATATGAGAGAGAAGCACACTAGTTGGAAATTTGTATGACATTTTAAGCAAGTTATTAAAATCCACGTGGTTCATAAACAATGTAGAAAACAAAGCAAAAAAGAAAAATAGAAACTCTTACAGAAATGAGAACCCGGAAATCTTCCTGCGTTAAGTACCGGAGCATTGTGGCATTCAACTTCCCCATTTTGTAAATTTCTCAGTTGAAGAAGAAAAAAAGTATTTTATGAAAGAAAGTTAATCGGATAGAGACGTCCCAACTAGTAGTGAACAGCTTTCTGCTTTCTTATGTTCTTTTTCGTTACACCGTGTACCGTTTGTACGGTGTAACAAAAACCTTTTCCCTTGCGAAAATATTATTCAATTAAAAGGGAAAGCACCGTTTCTTATTTTATTTCTTCTTGATTTAATCGAAGTGTAATTTTTTGTTGTCCCACTCCTCACACCCAATGAATTTGTGCATACTAGCAGGGCTACCCGGCGTTGTCAGGGGCCATAAAAAAAAGAAGTTAAATAGCATTTTCCCATCCTTCTCCCCAACCCTCTCTTTATTTATCCCCCACCAAGCCCATTCCTCTCTCCTGTTTGTGTTGAAAAAATATAATAACTGAAAAAAATCAATTAGCAAATGAATGAACTGCATGAAAAATAATTGAATTTGTCATGGTTCTAGGGGGAATCCCGGTTACATGTCACATGCAAGGCAAAATAATAGTTCACAAAGTTTAAATAAAGCGTTTATTAAACTTGTGTAACGACAATGAAACAGACATATACAGTGTATTTGGAATGATGAATGCTGTGTATATATATATGTATTTATGTATGTGTGTAGAGTTGAAATCTATCATGATTGAAACGCACATGGGAAAATATGTTCTATAAAGAAATTGTATACATGAAAATAAAATGTTCTGGAGAAGAATTTGTCCCTGTAGGAATATGAATGCATGTGTGAAGAAAAATCTCTTACCGAGAAAAACGTGTTTATGAATTTTTGATCATGTGTGATTTTGTTGTTGTGCACCAGTTTATATAATCAAGAAGAGCAGATAACTCTGTGGTCGTCTTCCAGCGCCAACTTACAGCGCCTACTGGCAAAACGGTGTAATTATGTTTGAGAGGGGGATATAACTGCTACAAGGTTGAAGATTGAAAAAAAAAAAGGGGTTGTTTTTTTTAATCTGTTTGTATGTTTCTAATAATAGATGTAAGTTTTGAAATTGTGTGGGAATGTTAATTTTCAACCAGATCTTGTCTTTTGTTCTGGTTCACATGGAGTATTCGATTCCTCTGTGGTGTTAGAATCTGTGTATGGGTTGTGTGTCTTTTGACTTGACTTCCCCTAGAGCAGGTTTTAGTCTGTCAATGGAATGCCGTCTTTTGTGATGGTGAAAAAATTTTCTGCCCGTCCAACTACCTTGTGACCTTGGTGTGTGGTGATAAAGGCTTTTTGACGTATTTGTTGTCAAATAGCATCTTGGGTATGTGGACTTGTCTCGATGCTTGTCGTGTAGGGGTGAAATGTGGTTTCGACATCCTTGCCTTTTAAGTCCTGTACAAATGTAGTTGTAGAGTGTACATCATCTTTGTTATGAAAGTACTGTCCAGACAAAGTTAATTAATGTAGTACCAAAAACTATTTCAGCCGGTATGCAACCTAAGTCCTGCTTTACGACGGTTCTAATTGATAATAGGACCAAAGGCAAATTATCAACCCAGTTGGTTGTGTTTGGTCTCATTCTGAGAGATGCTTTCAAGGGCCTGTGGAATTGCTCGACCAGGCCGTTGGAACAGGGATGATATGCAGTCGTCCATATGTGCTTAGTGCCCAAGAGCAGGTTGAATTCGTCGAAAAGCTTCGACTGGAACTGTTTGCCTCTGTCGGTCGTGATGACAGCAGCTATCCACACCTTCAAGATGGTTTTGGCTACTGCGTCTGCTAAGATGTCCTTTAATGGGATCGCAGAGGGCCAACAGGAAAATCGATCAATAATCATTAGCAGTGGTTCTGGCAAAGTGGTAGGGGTCCAATGATGTCTATATGCAGGTGAGAGAACCTGGCATTCAACTTGCTGAATGTCCCAATAGGGGACTTGGACTTTGCAACGCTGGCAGTTTATGCAGTGTCCAGCCCAAAGTCTGACATCTTTGTTCATCTCCGGCCATACAAATCTGTCACTGATCATTTTCAGGGTGGCTCTTTTGGGGTGAATGAAAATTATCAAATATGCATTGTCACAATGAAGGTGGGACGTAAGCCCTGGGTGTGGGTGTTGTTGTGTCGCAATAGCCTTAAGAGCGAGTTTCAAGGAAGTGCTTTGAAAAGTTTGTTGCAAGGTGGTATCTGATGTTTGTTCCTGTGTCAGCAAATCGTGACTAAGAAAGTCCTGGGTGATGGAGTTTGTGTCTGACCGAGAAAGTACATCAGCTACAATGTTCTGGTCACCTTTGATATATTGAATTTCAGTTGAGAACTGTGATATATAGTCCAGGTGACGAGATTCTCTGGGTGAGTATTTGTCCAGATATGTTAATGATTTGTGGTCTGTATAAATGATGAATTGTCTACCTTCGAGCACATGCTTGAAATGTTTAACTGCTAGGAGTTCTCTAGAAAATGCACTGTATCTGCACTGTGTTTGACTGAGCTTGGAGGAGAAGAAAAATATGGGTACCTTGGTGTTATTAATCTCCTGATGTAATAATACCGCGCCTACAGCTGATGTACTTGCATCTGTTATTAGGGTTAATGTAGCCTGAATGTTGTCAGTGAGGTAGGTGAGTTTGGTGCAGTTTGTCAATACGGATTTGGCTGCATGTTTCTGTCTTCTCCCTTTGTTTTGCAAGATATTCATTAGGGGAGACAGTCTGAGATAAACTGACGATAGTGAAGTCCTATGAATCATCGCAACTGATGGAGTGAGGTAGGAGGTTGAAATTGTTAGACAGCGTCTACCTTTTCAGGCAGGGGTGTGATTCCACCTTCATCAATTTGGTGTCCCAAAAACTGAAGTTGCTTGGCCCCGAATATACACTTGTCTACATTGACCATTTTGTGATAGTCTCTCCAGAATTTGGTGTAAATGTTGCTTATGTGTTACTTCATCTGGACGTCATCTATGTACGTGTATACACAGGGTAGTCCTCTTAGGACATTATCAATGAGGCGTTGGAAGGTTTGGGCAGCGTTTCTCAGCCCGAAAGGCATGCGTTTGAACTGGAAGAGTCCAAAAGGTGTGGTCATGGCCGTTTTCAGAATATCCTCTTCTGCTACTGGGATCTGGTAGTCGGAAAAGACTATTGCACCCTGAAGTCCTAACATGAAATCATGTATGTGCGGCACGGGATAACGGTCTGGGACGGTTTGTACATTGAGTCGCCGATAATCGACAATGGGAATTCAGGAATTTAGGAACAAGGTGGAGAGGTGAAGCATATGGGCTTTCAGAGGGTTCAATAATTCCATCCTCGATCATCTGTTGAAATTCCTACTTGGCATATTTATACTTTTCAGGCAACAGACGTCGAATAGATTGAAGGTCCGGTTGTTTTTATGTGGTGTTGTGTGGAGTGCTTAATTTTATCATTGACGTCAAATGGCTAGGTTATGTCGAAGTATTCGTCTAAGATGTTGACATCTTTGATGTGATGGGTTGCTGAGCAAATTCCTGTTGGGACAAACTGTGTTAGCTTAATGTCTGTCATATCGTCCAAGAGTGTTTGGTTGTACATGTGGACAGACAGACCATAGTGCGAAAGGAAATAAGCTCCTACGTTGGCCTGCACAAATTTTCAGACAAAGTTACGATGGAGTCCTAAGTGTAGAGTGAGTCCTAAGTGTAGAGTGAGTGAATTTGTGAGCCGTTTGCTGTTTGCAGTTTAAATGTCAAAGGAGTGTGTTTGTGTCCAGGTTGTGGTGGGATAACACTTATCACCGGTATCTTGCATTCATTCACATAAAACAAGCAACCTTTTCTTTTTCCTCCAGCTGCAGTCGTAGCTATCGCTGGGATTGGCGTTTCCCTGTGGCTTGTAGTTGCAGGGGCTATTGCATTTTCTGGCATTGTTGCCAAATGTGAAGCAAATACAACCCTGGGGTTGGCTGTTAGGGGACCTCTCTCTCTCTCTCTCTCCTATGGTGCCTGCATCGGGACTGAGCGACCTCTTGGCTCCCTGCTTTGAGTTTGGATGGGTTTTATCATTGCCTTGTGTTCACCCATCTCAGCAGATACATTAATCTATTTTCAACAAGCAATATCCAAGCTAAAAAGGACATCACGTGTGTGGTCTGAAGGAAAGTGAGGAGAGTTAGGCAATTCGACTTTTAAGATGCAAGCCCGGCAAACTAATCTTTTCCTTTTTCTGCTAACATATACAGGAAGAATATACAAGATAACTGATGAGGAGTATGAAAAAACGATTTCTGCATTTCAGTGGCATAAAGAAAATAACAGTATGTAGATAATGTTGTCATATACTGGTTTTTGTTGTGAAGTCCGCTTTTATGATAAATATATGATTACTGTTAGACTGTATTACCTTTTACTATTTAACTTTTACTTTCTAAAACTTATTTAAATGTGAATTTTATATAAATTTAGATGAACGGTCCCTCCAACTTCATCTCACATACCCAAACTAGTTGCTTGCCTCAATAGGGTATTTCTGAACCCTCAGAAAAAGACCTAACTTTGAATAGACACTGTGAGTGAACAAAAAAAGTATTATTTACCATTTTTAGTCCAGAGGTACTTCATAGTGTCTAAATGAATGTCAAAAAGAAAAAAACCCGTTACCATATATCATCATTTTTTTGCCCCATATTGGTGCACATGTAAAAAAATTCAAAATTTTATAAAATCTCATAGAAGGCTTCATTTCTGAGCAAAGCTGATGCCATTTTTGGGTTCCTCGGGTTGAAAAACATACCTGTGTGAATTTTCAGCATAACATCATGTTCCAAACTGAAAATATTCAAGAAAATGTAATTATTAATATGTCGCCTGGGCGACATCTTGCGCGATTTATGCGACACGGAAACTGCTCGAAATCGGAAACCGCTTGGTAGGTATTGCATGCTTAAATTTTCAGGATTTCTTAGTATTTTTATGATGTCCATCTGTGGTGCAAGTTACAACAAAATCTGAGGATATGGGTTTCAAAATCCAAAATTTCTGGATGATAATTTTGAAAACATGTCATCACGTGTTCTTTCTGTCTACTAACATCCAAGAAAGCAGGTAAGCTTCAATAAAAAAGTAAAGCTACTTATCAAATTTCTAGTTACATGCATAAAAAGTAAAATTTGCAAAACAAAGAAAAACAACAAAATAAATTAGGCCAAACTGTAAAAAGACCACTTTTTTAAGAACTTACAAAAAGAACTACTAACAAAAATAAAAACCTAAAAAGGACACGATAGATAAATTGCAAACTTATCAAATTTCTAGGCTGAAATAGTTACATACATAAAAAGTAAAATTTGCAAAACATATGATGCCAACCTGTAAAAAGACCATTTTTTAAGAACTTCCAAAAAGAACTACAAACAAAAATAAAAACCTAAAATAGACACGACATTAATCTAGTTTCAACAAGCAGTAGTAACAAGGAAGACCCGGTTAAGTGCTTGATGAAATCGCGCCTTTCTTGGAAATATTTGATTTGTTTTCACTCTCGTCATACATCGTAATTAAGGGCTAGAGTTATCTTCCCTTGTATTTTCTGTTTTATCCGTGAGGTGTTGCTCGGGCCTAAATTGAAAGAACTTTCCTTTTTTTCCTCTCTCTCTATCTTGCCTTCGTTTGACGAGGTTAATAAAAAATCAGTCCCTGATTTTTAAGTAAACACCTGCTTGCTTCAACACCACAAGGTAGGATCGTTTCAATTCCCTGTTTATTATTGATGTCGTATTAATTTCTGCAACAAAGGTTATGGGACCCAGAACATTTTGGAAGGATTGAAAACAGGATACCCACGTGTCTGATGATTGCCAATTTTTTTTTTTTTTGACCGGAGAATCGGTTTTTGTTTATGGTGTTTAAAAAGAACTCAAGATAAAAAACTATGGAAACCAAATCGAATATTGTATCGCTGAAATGAGCAAAATTATGCCACCTGGAAAATACAATGCAAAATGACACTAATTAGGGATAACTTGTGGAACATTGTCAACAAAACTGGGACAGTACCGGACTCTGTTACTGAAAACAATTTGTATCAGAAATATTCGTTGCGGAAGTATCGTGCATTAGCTACGATAGTTTTGTCTATGGATCCATCACTACTATATATGATTGGCGACCCCATTGATCCGACTGTTGTATGGAAAAAAAGCTAGCAGACCAGTTTCAGAAGAAGACTTGGGCTAATAAATTAGCTTTAAGAAGGAGACTTTTTTCTCTCAAATTGCGAGAAGGAAATCCGGTTCAAAATCATAAGACTATGAAATCTTCAAAGAGTTATGTGTAATTGGCGACTCTATCGAAGAGGAAGACTGGGTTATCTATCTTCTAGCTAGCCTACCGGAGTCTTACAACATTTTCGTGACGGCGTTGGAAGCAAATGCAGAAGGTCCCAAGCTGGGATGTAGTAACAGAACGGCTGTTATACGAAGAAAGAAAAAGTAAACAAAGATACATATAGTGCTGAAACGAAGGCAATGATGTCGACACATGTGAACCAAAGAGAGCCGCTGAAGTGTTATCAGTGTTAGGCGTGACTGTCGCGTTTTTGTGGACCGGAGAAAACAAATAATACTTCTTTCAAACAAAGCCACACAAAAAGATACATGTGTAACATGACGAAAGATAATACAGACTCCAGTAGCTCGGAAAATGATGCCATTGATTTAATAGCGCTTAATGCTGTCTTCAATAGTCGTAAAGAAAATAAGTGGATTGTGGATTCAGGTGCAACGTGCCACATGTGCAACGATGCCAAAAAATTTGTTGATTTGGAAAATTTTCAAGTCGCAAAAGACATAATCCTTGGAGATGGATACTCAGTTGAAGCTTTGGGAAAGAGAACACTTGATTGAAGTGTGGATGAATATATCTCACAAAAAATGGCAAAGATGCAATTTATATGAGACTCTGTATGTTCCTAAACTTTCATTTAATTTGCTGAGTGTATCCAGAAGCACAAAATCTGGTAAAAAGTTCGTTTTTTTGGAATCCGGTTGCAAACTGTTTGATGAAAAAGAAAAGATTATTGCTACAGCTACCAAATTTGGAAGTCTCTATTATTTGAACTGTGAGGAAAAACAAGAGTCTGTCCATGCAGCAGCAACATGTTCAAATAATGCTACAAGAAAGGAGATTTGGCATAGAAGATATGGTTATCTCGGAGCAAAAAATTTTCAGAAATTAGCGAAGGAAAAAATTGTGGATGGATTTGATTTTGATGTGAAAAAAGAATTAAATTTCTGTGAATCATGTGCAGATGGAAAACTGTGGTCAATCCGTGAAGACAAATAAAAAGAATTCTGGTGGCAAACCACAGTGATTAATCTCTTTCAACGTCCAATCGGTAAGCAATAGTTCAAGAACAATTCTTTGTACTTCACAGTCTCTTATTTCAGCCTCACTCTGCTCTCCCTACTGCTCTTCAAAAGCTCAATGAAAAGAGTACAGTTTTATACTACTTATTGCCCCACCTATGCAAATTGACTGTCAACCAGAGCCATCTAGCTTTCAAATTCTCCAAACAGCCAATTTGCAAAGGGGGACAACTCAAACCACACTTTGTGGCTGGGGTAACTTTGCTAACCACAAAAACATCATCGTCAGTCATTTCCAAAAACTGCTGGAAGAAGGCTCGAACTCATACACAGGGATGTGTGTGGAAAAATAGAACAAAAATCGCTCAGTGGATGCGAGTACTTTGTCACATTTATTGATGATAAATCAAGATATGTTTGGATTTACATGCTCAAACACAAAGGAGAGGTTTTTGAGAAATTTGTCGAATGGAGAACCATGGTGGAGAAGTCGAGTGGGCACAAAGTCAAAGTGCTAAGAACTGACAATGGTGGTGAATACACTTCCAGAGTTGGCATACGCCATGAATACACAGTTCCTAAGACACCTGAACAAAATGGAGTAGCTGAGAGGATGAATCGAACATTGGTAGAAACAGTTCGAGCAATGTTGTCTGATTCAAAGTTACATAAAAGATTTTGGGCAGAAGTCTTATCAACAGCTACATATGTTCGAAATCGAAGCCCGACAAGTGCAGTGCACAGAATGACACCATATGAAGCATGGACAGGTTATAAACCAAAAGTGAAACATTTGCGAGTGTTCAGATGCAGTGCTTATGCTCATATACCAAAGGACGAAAGACATAAAATGGAGCTAAGAAAAGCATCTTTCTTGGATATGGCACTTGTGTTAAAGGATATAGACTGTACAACACCGAAAAATCGAGAGTCTTTTTCAGTAGAGATGTAATCTTTGATGAATCAAAATCAATAGATGAACAAAAGAATACGGAAGAGAAAGACGGAGACAAAAAACATTCTGTCACTGAAATCGAATGTCAGAATATCAGTGAGAATGAGGATGACGACTCACAAAGGATTACAGTGCTACGAAGATCGACTAGACTGAGGAAACCTCCCGATCTGTATGGTGAATGGGCCACCATCGTTCATGAATTAAATGACCCATCAACAGTGAAAGAAGCTCTTTCCAGTTCTGAGAAAGACAACTGGAAGAAAGCCATGGAAGTAGAAATTGAGTCACTTCGTACAAATGAAGTATGGGACTTTGTTGAGCTGCCTAGTGGAAGAAAAGCTATCGGTTGTAAGTGGGTTTTCAAACGAAAATATGATGTTTGGAAAGACACAAAGCACGACTGATAGCTCAAGGCTTTAATCAAAAATATGGAATTGACTATGACGAGACATTTTGTCCTGTTGTAAGATTTGAGTCCATAAGAACAGTTATTGCATTAGCAGCAAAACATGGCCTGAAGCTACATCAGGCAGACATTACTACTGCATTCCTTAATGGGGAGCTTAAAAGAAAACATCTACATGAAGCAACCCGAGAGTTTTGAAATACAAGGAAAAGAGCACCTTGTCTGTAAACTAAGGCAAAGTTTATATGGTCTTTTAAACAATCGCCAAGATGTTGGAATGAAAAGCTGGACAGTCAACTGAAAAAGATGGGATTCCAGCAATTAAAAAATGATCCGTGCATCTGAACTCTATGTTCAGAAGGAGAGATGTTTATAGTTGCTGTCTATGTTGATGACCTCATTGTGGCAAGCAAATCCCCAACACATGTCAAGGAATTTATGAAGAAATTATCAGAGAAATTCAACATTAAGGACATGGGAAAATTGCACTACTTCGTAGGTGTTTATCCAAAACCAGGAAATATTTGGATTGGTCAACCAACATACACAGCAGAAATACTGAAAAATTTTCAGATGGAGAACTCAAGACCTACAGCAACTCCATGTGATATTGGAACGAAATTGACAGAAGCGGATGATGACAGTGAACTGTTTAATAGAGAGGTTTACCAATCAGCAATTGGAAGCCTACTATATCTGTCAACAAGAACGAGACCAGATATTGCTTATGCTGTCGGCATGATGGCAAGATTTTGCTCTCAGCCTACAAAGAAATATTGGACTGCTGTAAAGCATATTATGCGATATTTGAATGGTACCCGAAATTATGGGCTACTATATACAACAATGACGAAATGCGCAACATCACAGAATATTCAGATGCAGACTAGGCTGGTGATCTGAATGATCGCAAATCTACTTCTGGCTACTTGTTTAAACTGAGTGGAGCTGCCATCAGTTAGAGAAGCAAAAAACAGACCTGTGTAGCATTATCTACAGCTGAGGCTGAATATATGGCACTAGCAAGTGCAGCACAAGAAGCAGTCTGGTTGCAACGTCTTGCTTGTGATCTTAATGAAACCTCGGTTGATCCAATGGTCATCTATGAGGATAACCAATCAACAATTAGCATGGCGTAAAATCCACAGTACCATGGACGTGCTAAACATGTTGATATAAAATTTCATTTTATCAGGGAACAAGTGGAAACCAGGACAATTCAACTGCAATACTGTCCAAGCAAAGATATGATTGCAGATGTGCTGACGAAAGGACTCACCGGCGCACAGTTTGAAAAATTCAGAGAACTTTTGGGTGTCAAAACCTTAATTTAATTGTTTGACAGCGAGTGAGAAGGAGTGTTGATTATTGCACTCTCGTCATAAATTGAAATTAAGGGACTAGAGTTATCTTCCCTTATATTTTCCGTTAGGTGTCGCCTCGGCCCTGACTTGAAGGAACTCTTCATTTTTTCTCTCTCTCTCTCTATCTTGCTTTCGTTTGAAGAGGTCATTTTTAAGTAAACCCCTGAGTTATGACTTGTTCTTAAAAGAAAAGCTGCTTGCTTCAACACCACAAGGTAGGATCGTTTCAATTCCCTTTTTTATTATTGATGTCGTATTAATTTCTGCAACAGTGCTATCATTGAAACTTAACCGAAACCTACAGTCTTTTAATTGAAACAAGGTTACAGACCCACTTCCAGGTAGAGACCCTCCCCCTAAAAAAAGAAGACATACATATATATATATGTGCTGTAAAATTTTAATCTGTTTGAGTCCTTTTAGTTTTATGGCCAAGGATGAGGATATGTGTGTAACATGCATGGAGAGAAATGGAGAGAAATAATACAATAAGGATATGATGGATGTTTAATTTGGTGGCCTCAGAGGAAGGTTATATCTGAACAGATGTGCAGAGCAGGAGACCTTGTTCGCTTGTTCACATTGAAAGAATGGATGACAGTGTTTGGGTTAGTAAATGTAAAAGATGGCATGGGAAAAGAACAAGAAAAATATGGGAGGAAATAATAAGGAAGAATTTGAGAGAAAAGGGGATAAAGACCTGGTCAGAGATATGTAAGTTTGGAAGTCCATTTCATCATGTAAAACACGTTAAAGCGAATATGATGATGACTCTTGTCTTAGTCCTTTTTCTGTTTTTATTGCTACAATATTGGAACAATATTTTTGTTGTAAGAAATTAAATTTTCCCAATTATTAAAGAAATAAATAAAAAATCTATTTTTAATAAGTCCATATTTGCTTGCCTACAGAGTGGTTTTGTTTTCTTCATCAAGACTTAGATGTTGTGGGATGATGGCATAAAATAACATGGTGTTGTCTCCTCGGATGATATCTGTGTGACACATTAGTATCGGTTTGACACATTAGTTTCTGTGCACACATTAGTATTGGTTCGACACATATTGGTTCGACACATTAGTATCTGTGCGACACATTAGTATCTGTGGAACACATTAGTTTTTGTGCAACACATTATCTGTGCAACACACATTATCTGTGCATCTGTGTACACATTAGTATCAGTTCGACACATTAGTATCTGTGCACACATTCTATGCACACATTAGTATCTGTGCGACACATTAGTATCGGTGTGACACATACGACACATTAGTATCAGTTCCACACATTAGTATCTGTGCACACATTCTGTGCGACACATTGTGCGACACATACGACACATTAGTATTGGTGCGACATATTAGTATCAGTGCGACAAGTATCTGTAAGACACATTAACTATCTGTGCAAAAAAAGAAAAACAAAGAAAAAAGTAATGGTGGATTTAAATCATTAAATATCTCCAACTGATGATGTTTCAAAATCTTTTCTCTAGGCAGGCTAGGTCAAGAAATGTTAATGACTAACGCCTCAATAATATTGAGATTGTAGTTCGATCTAGCACTATGTAAAAAAAACACCTATCGGAATTTGTACCATTGTACCGATGGCAGATTCATGTGCTTGAAAGTTCCCGGATGATTTTGAAACCTTGTGTAAACGAATATCACATGGTTTTTACACGGTGCTAGGTCGAACTACCATTTTCGACCTAGCCTGTGGAGAGTGGAGATCTTTAAATGATCGTTGAGAGATTTATGTTTTTTGTTTCTGTTTGTTTTGTTTTTTTCTCTCAATTTTCCCCTCATATCTCATTCGATTTTCTTAGTTTTTAATTTATTATTCTGGCGTTAGATGGTCAGACGATAAAGCCTTAAGGATAATTTTTGCAATTTTCTTTTTTTTCCACCTGCCCCATTGATTAATCCTCTGAAATTTGTCCTACGATTTTGTTGTACGCGAAATCTACGTACACACACACACACACACACACACACACACACACACACACACACACACACATCCATCATCCCAACACTAGCACTAATATATATATATATATATATATATATATATATATATATATATATATATATATATATATATATATATATATATATATATATATATATTAGTGCTAGTGTTGGGATGATTAATCAGAATCGAAAAAATCAGAACTTTTGGGAATATATATCGGAATCGGTATTGGAATCAGAAAAATTTGTCTCTATTTGATAAAACGATAAATATTTATTGATTTTAAAGTACAAGTAAAACTAAAATCTGTAGATAACCCCCCTCCCCTCACAAGTGTATTTTTACGTGGGTTTTTACGGTAATCTGAAAAAAACAAAAAACTATATAGCTAAATATTTAGAGAATCCGAATCGGTAATTGTATCAGAATCGGTAATTTTGAACAGAATCGGTAATTAAAGTGAATAGAAAGTGAACCTTGGGTTTACTTTCGACAGCTTCGTAACTCTCGTTTCTTTTATTTTGTCCTTTAGTCCTCACATTTCATGAGACATGTTTCTGACAAAGGGGGAAGAATTGCGCTTTTTTATATAACACTTATTGTTGGCTGGGTTTTGACTTTGAAGGTGTATATTCTTTTAGCTTTTTTGCATCAAGTTGGTTCTTGTCTGGAGCGATTTCCATAATTTTTTTATCACTAATATATATATATATATATATATATATATATATATATATATATATATATATATATATATATACAGTTGCTATTTCTGTACAGAAGACCATCTTTACTACAAGTTTACAATGCTCGATTTTGCAGTTCTGATTTATTTTACAAGGGTTACTGCGGATATAACACACAAGACCACTGACTTTTGTGCGTATATACCTATGTTCTACTCCTGTTTGACACTTGCGTTGTTTATGGATGCTATGGAATTTCATTTGGTTTCTTAGTACACCCTTTGACAGACAATCTCGGCCACAGGAACCACGCACATGGTCAAGCTGTCTGGGACGTTTGATACAGTTCGCTTCCATAAAGTTCATTTCAAGATGGGTATTTTATTATTCGCTTTGCCTCAAAACTCTAGCAGCCGTCATGCACACACTTTTTTTGTCAAACCGATTGAAAAGCTGAATTTTTTTAGAGGGTTAGTGAAACCGTAAGCCTAAACCCGAGGGTGTTTGCCAATCGGATTAGGGTAAACTTTTTTCATTATTGTTATATCTGAAATACGCGAGCAAATCCCGGCAAAATTGTCGTCTATTTTGAAAAGCACGCTGCACAGTGCGCCCAGCAGTGGAAAAAATAAATTGTTGACTATGCTCAGATGGCCGTGAAAATGTTTTAAAGTGAAACTAGAAAGCAAATGTGAATCAACAAAAAAAAATTAGCTCAAAAGGTCAACTTTTGGACTTTTTACAGCAAATTGAAGTTGGTTGGTTTGCGGGTTGTTCAAAATCATCATTATTTTTTCTGCAAAAAAAGCTCAACAGACAAAAAAGGCATATTTTGGGATGGAATGTCCTTAATATGGTACATTTTACAATCTTAAGTGTGACTTTTTCATAAAACACATACAATAATGTCTTAAATAAGCCACATATATATGTATATAAATGAAATTTAGAATTTCTGATTCACAGTGTGAATTTTGCCTTTTTTTGTGAAAATAAAAAATGTTGATGTCAGAAGTTAAAATACACCATCTTGGCTAACAGATGCGCATAGCCTACTACCTGCCCCAACCTGCCCCAAAAGTTTTATGGACAGATCAAAATTTCCATTATTATGCAAAAATCTTGCAAAATGGGCTAAAATCAGCTGAACTCTAGGAAAACTGTCGATCTGTTGTAAATCTTGTAAATCATACCTTTATGTAATTACCAATGATGTGGAACTAAAAATAAGGCTGAAAATTAATGGAATGATGTTATTTAAAGAAGATCAGTTCAATAAATGGTAATGAATGACCATTATTTGTCAAAATGGCCCACACGATGTGAATTTTGGTTCTTTTTGTAAAGCTCAAAAATTTTGAGGTCAACTTTTTTTGCAAGGAGATGCAGACATGGGGTTTTCAGATGGTAAAAATACACCATTTTGGCAACAGATTCCTGTTGCCGAATACCTGCCTAAACCTGCCTTTCCGAAGGTATGCAACATTCTGGTAAAATGGGCCAACATCAGCAAAACTCGATGAAAATCACCAATCTGCTTATTGCAATTACCAATATGGAACTATAAAATGATGTTGAAAATTGATCGAATAAAGTCATATAAAGTAAATGACTTTGACATTGAAAGAAGTTTTAGGTATTCAACACAGCCACGTCCACATGATCATCACTTACAATATTATAGCATGACTCAATGAAACTTTGTTCAAGGTCCAACACAGAAGCCACATTAATTGGGCATGACTAGACAGTATGTCCATGTTTGTTGCACCGCTTGCATCGGGAGATCTTCCTTTTTGATGTGATGAGTGGGATGGTATTGGACAAGCATTCTTGTGAAGATATCCCTAGTGTTCAGTTTGATAGAGCATTGTCGTGCTCGGGAAGCTGGACCGGACTTGTAGGCCCGGATATGCTTATTCCAGGCCTCTCCGGACTGTTCAGCATACATCGCAATAGGTTTTCCATCATTCGTGGCGAACAACTCCCAGGAATGGCCAGCCATCTGGTGGACACTAGGTGAAATCATTGCCCACGGAAAGGATCGTTTGTAGTGGATCATAAGGTTTTTACCTTCTCGACATCAACAACTTTGGATACATCGCAACTTTGTGTGATACTTAGCATCTTGTTGAACTACGAGAGAAGTTCGCTGTATGCAGATTTGTCTGATGACTTGTTGATCTTCTCACAAATGCTATTCCGATTCTCGGGAGCAAAGAATCGTTTGGCTACTGGACCTGTGTTGGTGTTCCCTCCAATAGGAGTTGGAGAATCGACAAGGATTGCATTCTTTACGGATGTGGTCAATCGTCTCCTTCTTTGCGGCTTTGATGGCATCCATCATATTGGCATTTGACTCAGACCAGGTATGTGTCTGTCCAGAAACCAAATGGTACAACAGTTTCAGACAATTGTCGAGAGAACGAGGTTTCTGGTGCATTATCGCAAAGTAACGAAGCGTCTAGCTATTAAGTGGGCGGTGGCATTGTCCAGATCTCTCTACATCCGAGTAAAGTATATCATCACCCGCTTCGATGGCCTCCCACTTTTGCAACATCTCCTCTGCAGTCTTCTCTATAACAAACCCCTGCATTATGCAGGTTAAGTCATGTGCCTGAATCTTCGTTCCATTACAATAATGGTAAAAACTGCCAGAGTCGCCTTGGATCAGGTCCACCATTTTGCCGTCAACCATAGAGATTTCAGTTCTGGAACAGAGTTTGACTGAGTGTCCATCAAAGTTCTCATCATTAACAGGTGTTTCATACCTTTCAGCTTCATTGATGTATGGTTGGAAGTTGGTTTAAGACACTGTAACGATTCTCTTTCTCGCGCATAAGATACAACGGACGTGACAGCATTGTAGAATTTGGAAGAATATTTGACCATACAACCAAATTGTTCACCTTGATCGTCAATGGACACCAGATAGCTACTCTCTTTCTTCTTCAGTATCCTCTCCCTCTGTTTCTGCCAATTGATGACGAATCTGGTGGCAACCAGAGCCATCAATTCCAAGCTTACCATCAACTTAGATGCAGTCATCATTAAAGATACAAATTCCATTGATATTGAGTAAGGAGACTAACGTGTCTTTCAACAATACGGGGAATTCACAAGAAGTCTTCGTTGATTCGACAATGAATTCACACATCAAGGTTTTCTTGAAATCGTCTATCTCGTTTCGAGTAGGCAATGTGATACCGAACTCTTCCAAGATTGTTTTGACCTTTTGGTACTGTTGTAAAGATAAGTTCACATTGTATATCATTGCACAAGCATCAACAACAGGGACAGACGATTTTGTCTGCTTCTCCTTCATCCACTTTGTTCGAGAACGGTCGACAAGCTTGTTTAGTAGAACTTCTGGATCAGCGTCTTGTTCTGCAGCTAGATCCTCGAGTTGTCGAATGATCGGATCCAAGATTTTGTTTTCCGTCCGTGCTCCAGGGCTATCACTTAACCGCTACCGCCAACGACCCCTTCTTTCGACGAACTCAGTTACAGGCACCTCGAATCTTTCTCCTCTCCAACGCTCCAGTTCTTCTTTAGTTTTCTCTCTACCTGAGTGCCTCATCAGGTCTCTCCGTTTTTCCCAGATGGCTCTGATTCGTCTTGAAATCAGGTAAACGTGCTCAGGTTCTGTTAAATCACTAGCAACCTCTTTGGACTTTTCCTTAACTCAGTGAGCAGTACTCTTCAGCATCTTCACCTGTTCTGCATGCTGAACTGTTGAACCACTGCTGTCTGCAATAAATACTGTAGCTGTTCTGCAATGAAAGAAAAAGCAGGAAACATGTTTACATCTGGGAATGCTGTTAATTATGCAAATAGCACTCAAGTTACTTTGAGCTTTTGAAGATATTTTATCTCATTTGTAAATGCTTTGTATACATTTATCTCAATTGGAAATACACAAATTATATACTTTTATCTCAATTGAAAATGCATGCATACTCTGCCATAATTTTATCATAGTCTGCCATAATTTTAGGTTTTCACCGGAAGCGCCTTGTTAATACGCTTCCAACTGGCTATCAGCCACTTTCTTATTTCGAGTTATGGCGAAGTTATGCTCAAAAAGGGTGTTTATGAGAAAATGCCCAAATATGGTAATTAGGGTCCAGTCCTCCAAATTTCAGTTTTCTAAAAGAAATTGTTATTGCATCTGAAGCGCCTTGTTAATACGCTTCCAACGAGGTATCAACCACTTTCTGATTGTGAATTATGGCAAAGTTATGCCGAAAATTGCCGTTTTTTGAGAAAATGCCCAAATATTGTAATTGGAGCCCAGTCCCCCAAATTTCAGTTTCGTGAGGAAATTGATATTGCATCTTAAGCGCGTTGTTAATACGCTTCCAACGAGGTATCAGCCATTTTCAGCGGTTCGGGTGACAGTTGACGAGACCTCAGGAGTCGAGAGTTAGGTCACACCTGTGCGTCGATCACCTCACAGTTTTCCCGGTGGGAAAACTAAGTTGAGATTAGAGTTCTTGACTGGAAGCCAACGCTTTCTAGGGGATTTCGGATCCCCAAAAATGAGAGCCAGACGAAGTCCCCCCATCTTTACAAGTAGTTAAGTAGTTAGAAAATTAACTAGCGTAAGCTTCTCTCTCTGCTACAACGAACTTGCCCAGTATCGACAAGCTAGATAGTAATACATGGCTCTAAATTAAAAAGGAGAAGCCTTGTTTTATTATGCGTAAAAGGTTTGATTTCAGCATACGATGAAACCGCCGGTATGATGGAAGAAGCGAGTGAGGTTATGACGCTCGGCGAGGCGGCAGACTGATTTCCATACAGCTGGGAAATGCGAATAGAAACGACACATCGATCGTTTCGGGATCAACAGACTAGAGTTCTACGACGCCAGAAATTCCTGACATGAAACGTATTATAAGCCTGCAATTTAACAATAATAATATATATATATCATTTATCAATATCTTTATCCCTTCACTGGCACTGCCGCTTCAGAGTTGAGACGGGAAGTTTCCAGCCGAATAGAGATCATAAAAGGCTATCAGTGATAAACATCATCCCCTTCATGGACGTGAACAAACAGTCAAACGTCTAGAGTCAAGGAGAAGCTTCATCAGCCATGTTGAACCCCTAACAACATCTCAGGAAGAGACCAGACTACAGCTGTGGACCAGACGGCTAGAGAACCCCCCCCCCGTCCATTCCCAGTTCAGAGGCACCCTGGCTCTGAGAACGGGAATGAGGCGATCAAAAGTTGCTATATGCAACACTGCCTTGTCTGCCCTCTACTGCCCAACTGGTGCAGCTTAAAAGATCTTACAGAGTACAACAATAATGCAAAGGACTGCGTAAAAAAGTGAGAAACTATCATATGACCACATGCTGCAAAAAAGAGAAGATTCTTGCCTTTCTTATTTTTCTCATGTACACTTACTTGCGAGAGGGAAACCTATCTTCAACTTTCTGTTCCCTTTTTAGTATACAATGAACTTATTCTATCTACATATGTACATTATATATATATATATATATATATATATATATATATATATATGGAAGTCTTTTTTTAACCTGCGGGGGCTAGGAAATACCCGACTAGTGCGCAGGATATTTTCACCCTTCTCGGACTGTTGGACCCGTAAGACCTTGTAAGACTATCCATCTAAGAGAAGGAAATCTCTGACAAAAAAACCTTGCTACCAGCTACTTACGCCGTGGCAGTAAACCGTTGGGGAGGGAGGCCTCCTTAGTCCTGATCGACAACCTTCCTAGAGTTGGAATCTCGAACAAAATATCCGGTTTGCAAACCTACAATTGCTTAAGGAGTAGATAGGTTCTGCCTATCGCCGGCCCTTGCACTCCTTCCTTGTCAGGCGTAGAAGTAACAGCGCTGGGACGCCTGAAAACACCCAGTGCCTAGCCTTGTTTCCTAACTAGGTCAATGAATGCCATTTTCTTTCTCTCTATTGGGGAAAAAGTTTTCGACACAAAGTCTTACATTGCCAATCTGGGTCTCTCTTGTTCCGACAGGTTGAGGGTACAGGTAAGGAAGCATGTCTGGCTGCTGTTTCCGACTGATAGGAAGGAGCCCAAACTCTTGGGTAGCGCCAAGAACGGCTGCTCCATCATCAGTTGCATAATACCGTGGGTAGTTGTATGTGCCATGTCGCGCATGGAAAGGGACCCTGCAATTATCTCCGGTTGGTTTTCCCGAGGCCACAACCCACATGGACCAGGTCGAGACTAATGGATTGGTTGTGTGAGCTTATTGGCACCAAACAAGTACCCACCTTGGCCAACCCACTCTATAATCAAAACAAACATGTCATTACAAAAAAATAAAAGCAAACCGAAACCACACCCAACAAAAAACACTTTCGCCTCCGCCCTTGAGGCTCGCATTCACAAATATCCGGGGACTTAGAACCAATATCAACGACGTAGAATCCTTTCTCCTGACAAACTCCCCGGATATCCTAGCTCTAAGTCAAACTAACCTCCAATCCTCAATCTCCTCTCACCACTTTGACATGACTGACTACCTCCCACTCATCCGTAAAGACTCTGACAAACATATGCACGGGCTAGGAGTTTATGTTTGGAACACCCTCCCCCTGACTAGAGAACATAGGTTAGAATCAGATGACTACGACTACATGTGCTTTAGATTGACTTTTACATCACAGCGTCAGGTACTTATACCGCTCCCCGGCGATCCAAGACTGTACTCTGCTAAACTCTGTCTCTGTAAGCATAGACAGAGTACTCTTAACTGACTCGAATGCCCAGATACATGTATTTGGGGATTTTAATGCCCACCACCGTGACTGGTTGGGATTCTCCAGCCTTACTGACGCAGCCGGCCACTCTACGTATAATTTCTCCTTAGTTCACTCCCTCTCTCAGATTGTCGATTTTCCCACCCGCACCTCCGATCGAGTAGACCCAACAAGCCTCACTTCTAGACCTTTTCTTGACCTCAATACCCGAGGCTTGTGTGACGGAAGCCCATAGCCCACTCGGGAATGCTGATCATATTGTTCTAATGATACATATTACCTTAAGAAGTCGTCCAAAAGCTGATGAACCGTTCGTTGCTCAAAACAATAAAATACTACGAGCGGGCTGATTTTGAGTCAATCAGAGATTACATCAATGACGCCCCATGGAGGGAAACCTTCTCACTCCCTGCCAACCAGTGTGCAAACGAATTAACTGAATGGGTCAAAGCAGGCATTGAAGCCTATGTCCCCATGCGAAAATTCTTTAATAAGCCTCACTCTCCTCAGGAATTCACCTCGGAATGTGCAGTTGCCATTTCCGAGATGCAACAAGCATTCCGTAAATTCGGCCGCCATAAGCAAGCTACTAATAGAAATAAGTTTATAGAGTCAAGAAATAATTGCAAGGCCGTGATAGTAGAAGCGAAGAGAAAGTATAATGAGTTAACAAAAAACGCATCCAGTCACAGAAATTAGGTACTCGTGATTTCTGGAAAATCTACAATAGTGTAGTGAATAATGGTCAATCAACGATTCCCCCACTATCAAACCACAATGATGTCGCTTGCACGGTCACTGATAAGGCTGAACTACTTGCCCATCGCTTCGCTTCTAACTCTACTTTGGACTCAGATAACCACTCCCTCCCCAATCGAAACCACACTTGATAACCTGGTCATCACCCCATCCCAGGTCAGAGACATCATAAAAAACCTTGACACCTCCAAAGCTTGTGGGCCTGATCTTATACCAGTAATAGTAATAAAGAAATGCTCTGCTGAACTGGCCCCTGTCCTCTCCAAACTCTACAATAAGTGTCTAGCTGAATCTTGCTTCCCCGATAGCTGGAAAATTGCCTCTCTTGTACCAGTCTACAAGAATTCTGGGAATAGAACTGATCCTCAAAACTATCGCCCAATCAGTCTGCTGCCGATCTTTGCTAAAATCTTTGAATCCCTAATCAATCTAGCGATAGTACGGCACTTAGTTAATGCTAAACTTCTTTCCGACCGCCAGTATTGATTTAGACAAGCACGAACTACTGCAGACATCCTAACGGTCATCTCTGAGCGCATGTATCATGCACTCGACGGGGCAGGAGAAGCTAGAGCAGTAGCGCTAGATATACGTATATCCAAGGCCTTTGACGAGGTTTGGCATAAAGGACTTCTCCTGAAAATACGCTCATACGGTATTACTGGGCAATTACTTAATATAATTAGATCCTTCCTAGACAAAAGAAAAATCCAGGTTGTCCTCGATGGCCGCTCATCTATGCAACATGACATAAATGCTGGTGTACCCCAGGGACCCTTGTTGTTCCTGATCTATATAAACGATCTCCCTGGTAGTATAGATTCTGAGATTGGTTTATTTGCTGATGACACCACCTCGCCATGTTGGTAAAACCGACGCAATCATATCCGAGGCAATGGCTGAATCTTTAGAAAATGACCTCCAGGCTGTAATGGATTGGGGCCATAAATGGTTGGTAACTTTTAATGCCGCAAAGACAAAGCTCCTTTCCTTCAATAATTACAAGGAACCTTTGCAACCACCGATTGTCATGGCAAATAACACCCTACCTGAGAGTTCATCATTCAAACTCCTCGGCTTAACCTTCACAGGTAACATGAAAGAAAGGCGTTTAATCAAAGCAGAAATGTGTTTCTTGGAAGAGAAAGTGAAAACAATTTCTTTTTTAATCCGACTTCAGAAAAGAATATTGTCCTGCACTAAAGTTTATGTTAACTGCATACACCACCTCTCTCTACCACACACACACACACACACACACACACACACACACACACACACACACACACACACACACACACACACACACACACACACACTCTCTCTTTATCTCTCTCTTTCTTTCTCTCTCTCTCTCTCTCTCTCCCCCTCTCTCTCTCTCTCTCTCTCTCTTTCTCTTCAAGGACGGAAAAAAAGTTTTACGACCCCGTCGTCTCTTAAAGGAAATCTGTAAATCATTGTAAAGTAGCATGGCTACTCTCAAAAGAAGACATCAGTGTTGTCGAGCGGCCACGTTTCTTGGAAACAACAGTTTGAAACAGATTTTTTTAAATCCGATTTCAGAAAATAATATTTTCACGCACCTAAAGTTAATGTGGCGGCCCTATACCTCTCTCTACCACACACACACACACACACACACACACGCGCGCGCGCACACGCATTCTCTACGACCCCGTCTCTCTCTCGCCCCTTAAAGGAAATATAAAATCTGTTCAAAGAGAATCAGTGTTGCCAACTGAGATTTTCAAAACCCGCTAGATCGAAAACAATAAAATCGCTAAGAAAAAACACTAGATTTTAACTTCGTACCCTATATATATATGGTGTGTGCACAAAAACCCACCGGACAAAAGCCCACCGACCATAAGTCAAACACCAACGTAAAAATAAATTAATTTTTAAAAATTAAAAAAAATATTTTTATATTTAATTTTTTTACAATTATCAATAACTCTTTGTCTGCAATTCTTTTTTCGTGACAATTTTTTCAATTTCATATATTTCCGGTGTTGTATATATACTGCATTTTTTTTACAGATTATAAAAGCACGTACCCTTTTTACTACTAACCCTAAGTCCGGTGGTAAAACGAAAAATACATTTAAAAATTATTATATATTACTCATCTTTTGGGGAAAGAAAAAAACAATTATTTTAGATTGAAAATGGGGGGATCAGTTTTGCATATAATTTTAACATAAAATGATCCCCCATTTCCGGGACATTCAAACTTTTTAGGTAATTAACCATTCTGTGCATTGTTCTTCACCTAATTTAGTTAAAATGGCACCGGTAAAAATGGCACAAGTTAATAAATAGGAAAAGATGGTACAAGAGAAAAAAATATATAGATGAAAATCTCACAATGAGTTTAGCAAAATCTTGAGAACAATATGTAAAAGGAAAAAAATTAAAGGACCCCCCCCCCCAAAAAAAAATAATTGTGATTCTAACTTTTTTATGCGATGACGTGTGAACACTGAAAAAAAGAATCCAATTATTCTTTAAATTTAGAAAAATGATTCCCCTTTCCGGGCCATTCTAACTCTTTTTACCACTAACACTAAGAATTTATATCCCATTGCAAAAGAAAAATAATTAACTGACCTAATGGTCTAGAAATGGTGGAACATTTTATGTTAAAATTATATACAAAACTGCTCCCCCAATTTCAATCTTACATAATTGTTGTTTTTCTTCCCACGAAAGATGGGTAATGCTATAATTTCTTTAAAAATGTATTTTTCGTTTTACCACACAGACTTGGGGTTAGTAGTAAAAAGGGTGCGTCATTTTTTATGATGCATCTTTAATAGAATGCAGTATTTTACAAAGTACCGGAAAAATGTTAAAAAATGAAATGTAAAAAATTTTGTCAAGAAAAAAAAGACTTATTTATAATTGTAAAAATAATGAATATTAAAATATTTTTAAATATTTTTTAATAATTAATTTATTTTTACGTTGGTGGGCTTTTGTCCGGTGGGCTTATGTCCGGTGGGCTTATGTCCGGTGGGCTTTTTTTCTGGTGGGCAAAAGCCCTACCACCTAATTTTTACCGTTAAAGATTCAAGTATTCTGAGAAGTCGTGAGGATCGTTTTCAGTCTCAAACCAACCTTCTTATGTTTCGGATGTGCTACTTCGATATTCCATACTTACCTCATTTTCTAATTTCCCTACCTTGCCAAAATTACATAATTTTCCGCCCCCTCAAAAAAACACACACCCTTCCTACTACTAACCCTAAGTTCGGGTGGTAATACGAAAAATAAATAAAGTCGAAAAAGTGCGTGCGACGTGGCTGTTTATAGTCAATTTATTGAATATTAAAGTTAGTTTTTTTGTGGCGTTATTTATTTATATTAAATAAACCGTTGTATTGTATAACTTATCTTTCGCGGAAAGAAAACAACAACAATTATTTCAGAATGCATCAGTTTTGCATATACTTGTAACATAAAATGATCCCCCATTTCCGGGCGATTCTAACTTAGTATGTAAAAGAATTTTAGTTAACATTGGTTCTCAGAGTGTAAGTCGAATATTTTTATTAGTAAATTTTTCGGAAATTATTTTAGGCATGAAAGGGTGGGGAGCTCGACATATTGCCACTGTGCGAATGTATGTCAAGGTTGTTTGTCTGGATGGCGTGATGTTACGCGCCTTTTCCATCTTTACAGTAGCAGCAGCATCATCATCGTTTACAGTGGCGGCCTGCCTTGTTTGGGGTGAATCATGTTAAAATTTTTTTTTTTTTAAATGAAGTCTAGAGGTGACGTCATACCGGTGTCTCTCCGGTGACTGGCGGGGTTTTTATTGGTTCCAGCTTGAAAGCCCGACAGAGTGGTTCTGTCTTCAGCTGTCTCCGTCTATTTTTGAGAATGGACGTAAAATGTTTGGATGATTTCTTCTCGTTCTTGGAGCAAGAACGATTTATTATGAAATTCAGGGTATCAGAGCGATCCTGATTTTAAGGAATATAATTTCAAGACTTGGAGCCCCTTGGAAGAAACATCTTATGACGAAGAGGTGTTTGATATTTTTGGAGAATTTCATTTATAAAGTAATTTCGAGGACTGAGCCCCTTTGGAATGAAAATGTGAAAGATTGACGAAGAACATTTTTGGAGAATTTCATTTATGAAATAATTTTGAGGATTGAGCCCCTTGTAATGAAAAATGTTGAAAAAAGGACAATAGAATAACCTTACTTTTATTTAAAACCTCTATCTTTCTCTAGACTCCCATTTCTCGTCTTGTGTAGTTTCTGACTTTTAGCTGGACACACACACACACAGAGGGACAAATGAAATTTATATCATAGATTATTATTATATTTATTTTTTGGAATTATTTTTTGCTAATTTGGATGGTTCGAATGTGCGACAGCCTCAAAAACACCTCGTAGGCCGGAGATCGATCCAGGCTGACCTGACTCAAGACTTCCAAATCTTCTCCCTCCTTTATGCAACCTTCACACCTAGCCGCTTCAGTCGCATCAAGCCGAGAAAAGTCAGCTAAATAGGGGTCGAAATGCGCTAATGACAGACCGGGCTCCCTGGTGAAAAGGTCTTGAAAATGAGACCGAAACGCCTCCAAAATACCTTCGTTTGTGGTCACGGTTCGTCCATCTGGCAATGTGACACGTGCGATATGTCGGTCCGTAGCACGTCGCCGCTCCTCTGCACGCAATTCAGCGGCCATATTTGTTGCTTTCTGGGAGTTTCGTTTTAACCTAGCCCTAACTACTGAAGCCTGGTTCTCCATGTTAGCGAGTCGGGAGAAAAGGACCAAATTACTTTCTTAAGTTTCACCCACCGCTTATTCCCAATTATAGCACCCGTCGTTTCCCGCAGTATTGTTAGTATTAGCTGTTCCCGGTAACCCTTCAAAGACGTGTTGAGTTACCAGTAACCAGCCATTCTCGCTTTGCTCCCCACTATTCTCTCCCTAGCTCTAACATTCTTTCCATACTCGCTCCCCTCCACGCGTTCTCCTAGCCTTATGCTATCTCTTTGCCAACTCCTGGGCTCTCAGTAAAGTTCACCTCGTAGGACCTTTCTCCGGGTCTCCTTGTCATTTAACCCGCTCATGAAAGGCATCCACCAGGATGGCCTGGTTGGGACCCGTATTTTGGATCGCCCCATTCGGGAAGGCCAGAGCTGCTAGCCCCTGGATATGCTCGCCCAACTCTCGTCGAGTCCCTCTCCTTCGGTTAGCTTCAGCCGGGTTAGCTTGCGTACAACTTCAAACCAAGCTATATCCGAGTTCTTCTTATAAATCTCACTAATGAACTTTTAGACTCGACCTGCCACTCCATCAGGGGCCAGCAGTACCATCTCATGATCTGCCAAACCATAAACCACCCTCTTCTTTTGGATTACTGCCAGCCAATCTCGTGGTCCGGCAGCATCTCCCTTATACGGGGATATCTGTATAGGCCTTTCCATTTTCCTTGCTACCTCAAGGGTTCTATTTTCTGCCCCCTCCTCGGCCAAACTCCCAACAATATCGGATCTGATTCTTCTGATTATCTATCACACTCTTAACAAAACTTCGTGCAAAGTCAACTTCGTGCAAAGTTGAAACGATACTTTGACTGCCGGCCTTCGTAGGCCCGCTCCCAATTCATGTATCTCCATCTTCCATTAGGCTGCTCAACATTGTCACAACAGCAATACTGTGGCAGATCGATGAGACGAACGGGCATTGAGGAAAAGTGCTAGCCTGTTTAGCTACGCCTTTTCTTTCTGGGTTCGTTCGGCTTACTCTCTCCTCTTCTCCTTCTTCTTTCTTTCTTTCTTTGTCCCTTCTTCGCCTCTGAATGGAGAAACTCGTGAAATCTCGCAGAATCACGTTGGCCGAAGGATTTCGGCCAGCTTGACCACGCGAGATTTGAAGTCGATAAAAGAACACGTTTTCCTTTCCTCTTCCTCTTTTCCCCTCAGCGTTTTGGGAAGAACGCACCAAGAACTCTCGGCGATTCCCCCCCCCCCCACCAGCTCGAACGAGCTGTGGAGGGTGGGGGAGAAAAAGGTAATCTTATTCACATCTTTCAATTCGATGAACATTTCTTCAATCTTTCAATTTGACGAACATTTCTTCACACATGATCAATTACAAATTAGCCACACAAAAGACATTCACATGCTCGCATATATATACACTTACAAGTACGAATCTAAGAACTCTTTAAAATGTTTCAAATATTAAATAAATTGTTTTGTTGATAAAAATGTTATTCCTTTCTTTTTTATTAACCATTATAAAAGGCCTATTCGTATATGTGTATAGCTTCCTAATTCCTTCGCTTTCTTTAAGGTAAGTTTAAATAATGTTTTCTTCCTTCATCTTGGTTGTCTTAAACTGTTTTATTTAATCCCCACGTGGTCCGATGGTGGAAGCCTAATGGTGTGATAACATGCAGTTATAAAGGCATCTATCACACTACCTATGGTTGGGGGATTCATTATCGCAAAACCATTTGTCCGAAATCCTTCGCGACTGTGGTTAAAATCCAAAAACCCTTTGTTCTCCTTTTGAATCTCCCGCCATAAACACACTTCCACCCCGGCCATAATACAATGTCTGTTACGCTGAAGTATAAAAAAATAAGTTTTAGATATAATTTCGTCGGTCTGTCATGCCTAAATATCATGTCTTAAGTATTAAATAGCATTTTCATCTGTCTGTCACGCTTAAGTATTAGATGGTCGATCTGTTACGTTTTAAGTATTATTACGTATTACGTATTAAGCATTTCGTTTATCTGTCACGCTTAATTGTGAAATAGCATTTTCATCTGTCTGTCACACTTTATAGTATTAAATAGCATTTCGTCTGTCTGTATGAAATAGCATAACAAATAACCTTCCACAAACTTTGTTCATTCCATTAATTATTTATTCAACTGGTGATCCATTCAATCCTCGAGTGTCTTTTGCTGACTCCTTAGTGAAAAATAAAACTCCAGTCATGGGTAAAATTGGGATTTCAATACTTACGGAGTTAGTCCCGAGTATTGACGGAGAATTTTCTTTTGTTTTTTTATTCTTTTTTTTTTTTTTGCTTTCGAGTTTTTCAAATTTGTTAACCCCAACCCTAACCTATTCCTTCGCAAGCTTAGTGTCTGAATGAGTGTATCTTCGCCATTGATCTCGCCGACCAGCGGAAATGTCCCCTTACTCCCATAAAAATGTCTAAGTGTGTGGATGTGTGCGCAGGGGGAATTTCTGCTGAATGACACGCTTCAAAAGCTCCCCCTCATAAGTGGAACGACGGTTGTTTTCTGTTTTATTCTTTTTGATTTATTTGAGGATAATTTAATATTAAGTTGATGGTTACAGCCACGTACAGATGTATTAAAATCGAAATGCGGGCGACGTTGCCCGGGGCCATAAAGAAAAAATAAAATACTGACTCTTTTTCTTATAACGGATCAGTGAAAATCGTTTTTTTTTTCACTTCGGCGATTTACTTACTTGTTGCATCGTATTTGTTCACGAAAAAAGGTCGAGTATTAAATAAGCATTTCGTCAGTCTGTCACGCTTAAGTATTAAAAAGCATTTTCTTTCATCTGTCTCACACTTAAGTATTTCGTCGATCTGTGTGTCTTCCCTCATCAGATGGTCAGCACTCTCCAGCTCTTTCGGGTTTTTTTACATTGTTTTTAGGGTTAGGGTGAAAACCCCCAGTTTTTAACCTTTTTTTTTGTTTTTCAGAAGACTGAATCGGCTGTCCTAAAACGCTGGAATTCGTTATCGCTTTAATCAATTGTCTAAACTTAATGAATTTAACGATTTACTCAATTCGCAAAGGCAAATTGTCTTCTGCTGCAATCTGATTGGCTAAGCGCGTCGATACTCGGGACTAACTTCGTAAGTATTCCAATCCTCACGTACCAAAAAATTGAACATACTGCTGGTTGTCCAGGACATGTTACCGACTTCCTAAACCTATTAATTCATATTTTGTTTTATAAGCTTATCTTATTTAATACGCTAATCTTATTTAACCCTAAGCCTAACGACGGGGTTATCGCGCACACTCGCGTGCGCGCACGCACACACACACACACACACACACACACACACACACACACACACACGAGCCAAGCCCACTTATTACACTTCTTAGTTTCTTCTTTGACTCATAAGATACCTTTTTCTCTCTCTCACTCTCTCTACTACTCTCCTTTTTTATTCATGCTGGCATGTCGATGTTATCGATCAACAACAGCTATTATAAACTGAGTTAGATAGAATCCGATCTTAACCTTAGAGACTGAAAGAAAATCAGTTAGCCAAAAAAAGGTAGAAGAATTGCCTATGAAGTTACGGTTGAGGGGAGCAAAACACCCCACCACAGAATAGTAGGAAAGCCAGGGATTTGGGGGAGAAGGCGAGAGTGGGCTGTGTCGCATCTGTTGACTCCACTGTGTGCAGGGAGGGCCCAATGCATGTGCGGTGCTGATGGTTGTGGCACGGACCGTTATCTTGGATGTCACCCCGGAGATAAGGATAGAGAGATGCCCAACTGGGACCGATGTGGGTGGTCGTGGTTAGATCCAAATGGTTGATCCCGTTAGTAATAGACCTTCAGCTGGATGGGCTGCTGTCGAAACGACCAGGCAGGTATGTAGTTAGTTTTAAAAGGGGTCGAGATAATTGACATTGATATTCGAACAACCAGGTGCGCCTTACGAAAAGGCACAGAAGTAGTGATAAACGAAGGGAAGGATATGAGATCCTATCTAAGAAACATAGTGTTGATACAGACGAGGCAGAAGAAATCAGTGCCACCGATGGTGGGAGAGGCACTCGGTGTGTCGTTAGGGACAGTGTCGGGAAGCGATGAGAGAATAATCACGAAGAAATTGTAAGTGATAGGGAAAAACCAAAAGGGTTACGGTCGTATGCAACCAGGGAAGACACAGCGATATCAAACGTCACCGGGCTGGACTGAGCCGAGAAGTGACGAGAATGTAAAGAAGACGTGGCCGGTGTGGCCGACGCAATGGCAGTGAAGATACGTGAACCGAATGGGTTTGTACCGAGATATTTCAGTTGTTAACATTGACGAGTGGGTGCACCAGACATGGCAGCCGTTGATGAGGCTGTTGGAGCATGTGCACAGTTGGATACGCTATCGCTGAGACACTTGTCGCCGAGTAGATTAAGGGAGGCGCTGTTGCAGATACAGGTCGAATTATATACCCCATCATTTGAGATTACCGGTCGATCCCACTGAACAGTTATGGAAGCATTATAATGTGTTAGGATATGTTGCGTAATCGGAAGGTCGACTTAGCCTTGCAGGAAAGGAAAATTCACGTTAGAAGGTGGACACGGATACGATAGTGGCTTGGCCGATACTAAAAATAATTTAAAACATAAATGATAGGGTTAGCTTTTGCAGTACGTAGGGAGAAATTGGACGGCGCGAATACACTGACAACCGAGTGCTTGAGCGAAGAAGTGTTACCCTTGAGTACACTGCACCCAGATCACGAGTGGGTGCAGGAATCGCTGCCATTGTTGTTAGAAATCCAGGTGGATGACCCACAATAAGTGGAAGAAGCAAGCATCATACGAAAACCTAACCTTAAGGTATGAACAGTGAATAAGTAGAGATCGATTTCGATGAGAAGAGGATACTGCAGTAATTGTAAGGGGCGTTGAGAGCCCTAATTTCCTAGTAACAAACTCTTCATTGCATGCGTAGATCATTAATTTTGTCATTATCCTCTTCCAACACAAGAAGCACAAAATGCACACACACACACCCATACATATGTAGCCCTGATGTTTTAATAGACTGGAAAGAGAAAAAGAAGAAGAAGAAAAACGGACAAAAGACTTTTGGTTCCATTTTCTAGTTGCAGTTTGTTTTTGTTGTTTGATTGCGTTATCCTTGTTCTCTCTATGTGTGCAGGGAAGGGTGACGGTCTGGAATATGTCAATACGAGTAAATGACACAGAAAAAGGAAGGGGCGGATGTGACAAAGTATCCGGGCCCCATGGGGATCGGGTACCCTGGTGACGCGCTAGTATGCATCTTGGTGGTGATGATATGCCCTGCGTCGAGACGAAGTGGAAATATAAATATATATTTGACGTAGAACCGACTTATTCAAACAACAGGAACGAGGTGTCAGTCAGTCTTGTGAAGTCGTGTTCGGTAGTCAAAATCCGTTGCCTCCCAAGGCAAGGAGACAGTTGTCAGATGGGAAGTTAGAGATTATGAAATTCCATAATCTTAAATTTGATTCCGAAATGTCAATAAAACGATGTTGTTCTGGGACAGCTGTTTTAACTTGGCAAATATTTATTTGGACCTGTCATCGTTAATTACGGCAGAGCGCCTTCGGCTGTGTGACAAAATGAGAAAGCGTTTGTTTGGGAAGGGGGGTGAGGCGCCTGTCCACACCCTCCTTGAAAGAGGAAGACACGCAGGAAGAAGGAGAAGGGCATGTACGATGATAGACATACGGCGAGAGAGCCAGTTAGTGTTAGATTGTCGGCAGACGGAGTCGGACGGACTCCGGCGCGCGCCAAGATGGCGTGCGTCGACGAAAAGAAAACCGGACGAAATCCCCACTATCGTCTTCGCCCACTGATTGCTGACTTAAACAACAACTTGTGAAACGAATTCACACACAGAGAGAACCAACGAAATAACTTAGAGACAACACAACCTTTTGCTAAGGGCATTTACGAATACGGTAGACTTTAATCCAATGTAAAATCAATTCTTTTATTTTATTAATAATTACTCTTCTATACAAAAAAACCTGACATTGTTCTTTTCCTTTTATTCTTCTTTGAATGATCTTTCGCCCTCACAGAGCCAATCGGTTGCTGTTCGCCCAGTGATCGCTTGCTGATACAAACAGTTTAAACGTGGGACTTGGACGAGACGACGAGATCGGCGACGTCATATATTTTTTTTTATTTCCACTACGACGATCGGCACGAGTGGGAGTCACAATCTGGCACCGCGACGAGGGTGTCACACCTGTGCGGTTGATGACGAGACCATCGTGTGTGCACGAGAGGGGTTCATAGTCTGGCATAAAGCGCTTCTTCTAAAAATCCATTAATATGGTATTACTGGACGAATATTTAATATAATTAGATCCTTCCTAACCTCCAGGTTGTTCTCGATAGCCGTTTATGTTGTCTATCTGTAAGAGAAAGTTTATATATAAAAAAGTATTACTGGCAATCCAATGTTCAAGCGACTTCCAACTCCACCTCTTTCTCTTTGCACTTCACTCGGCTGTCTGAAGAACTCAACTCTTCAATCCAATACAGTTTAGGAGAGATAACTCAATTGACAACTAAACCACACGTCCCCTTGATCTTCAAGATCAATAATAGGTTTCATAATCCGCCATTGACGCCGGCCGTCTTCGTTCGTGTTGCAACCTTCATACATGTTCTTCTTGAGGAATTTCAACAAGCTCTTCTCTTATGGTAAGGAAACTCTCCATATATCTAATATGTGAAGAGGCACTCCGTTAACTGACACGTTGTTTTTAGATAGTAGTACACAAATCAGTTACTGTTCCTCTTCCCCAGCTGGTTTTACATCTGACATTGGACTGGTTCACCCACACCTTTACACCCACCGTGATTTTCGCTTGCCCTTGTTCCATTCTCTCCGTTATTGTCAGTGGATGTCGCCATTCATACGTGAAAACAGATCGATGTGGCACTGACATTTATTCTTGGCGCAATTTGGTTTCTTGGTGCCATAGCTTTTATAGTTCGATGGTGTCTCTCTTTGATTCCATTGCCTCTTGGGCGGTACACTGATCTAAAATATTGCCTCACATCCATCAATCTCCACTGTTCACTGTCTGTTGCAGATTGACTCCAAACAGCCAATCTGCAAAGAGGAGATAACTCAATTAACAAATATTGTCACCAGGGCAAATATTACAGTATCTTAAATCACACACCGCCATTATCATCAAAAATCATTTCACATTTTATAATCCCGTGCCCAAATCGGTAGATTATGTTCTCTTCGCCGTCTTTGCATTGCACCCGCCTTACTTTCATTGCCCTCGTGTTCGGCACTTACATCTCCATTGTTTACATGGACCACGCGCCTTACATATATAAAATATGCCGCGACATCCCATCGACGATCAAGTTGTCAGGGGATTGCAATTGTAATTACTCCTCTTTCCCATTGTGTCGTACTTCTCTGTTCGACGTTGGATGCCATGTTATACCAGTATGTTGCCTTTTCAGGCGATATCCCTTATCTCGCAACTATTGCTTTTTTACTGTCCGATGATGCCGCTCAATTTTCACATGGCCTATTAGCTGCCCTGTAATAACTTTATTCTTGTATAAAGAAGTTCTGAGCGAAAAACGGTGCCATTGTCACCACATGTACTCCCTCCACATTGCTAAGCTCCCAGGTCCACAGTCAATCATTGACAAGTATGCGCCCCACGATTGTCCCATTGTTTGCAGTCTCAATTTCACCAGGATCGTGTATATTCGGGGTAGGGATCGATTTATTGACATCGAACGCAGTTCCTGACCACCTTCTGAACTTCCTCCCGTTTTATAAATAAAATGTTCTATCTACTCATATGTGGTGTATTCCATGCAACTATTCTAGTTCTCCGGTTCCTCGACAACATACATGGACCTTCTCAACTAACCACCGTTTGTTTATTCCGAAGGCACAAACGCTGCCTTTATTCGCAGTCCAAATTCGGATATGTCAATCTTCGCTTCACAATCATTTATCCCGCACACTTGGTTCGTATTCTTCCACTCTTTTCAACTGTAGAGTTCACCCAACTTAGTACCGTTGCTTAATCAGTCCTCATCTCGGTGTCTCTATGCTTTTCAGAACAGCATCTAATTAATTGGGCCACGTTAATTTTACTAAAATCATCCTTTTTTCTCAGCCATGCTGCATCTTCCGCCACCAAACCACTAATCACCACAACCACGCCTGTTGCAATACTGCTTGCATCGCATCTCGCACCATTCCTATTTTTGTTTCAGATATGCGCCAAGCTCCACTAACAGGGTCAGCTAGAATCTCCTGCATTACTTTGACAGTTTTGCAATAAACTTTGTCCTCCCAGTCTACTCCACTTGCTCTTTTTTTTACATAACTTGCACACCAGTCGCAACCAAGCAGCAACTGGATAGTGCCCCAACAATTTACCGCAGCTGACGTCTATTCATTGTTTCTTGTGAACGCTCACCAATCTTTCCTTTTAAGACTCAGTGCCACATAAAAATTAGTACCGTCGGTTTCAAGCTCAGAAGGACTTAACCCTCCGGCTTCAACTGTTTAAAAATATCACTCTCGTTTGGATACGTTGTTTGCTTTTATAGTGTCATGTTGTCATGTTTAAAATATGTGTTACGAGGGTGAGGCTATAAAGTTTAATAAAGTTCGAAAAAAGTTAACAGTTAAGATTTAAAATAGGAAAATATGTTTTTAAATCTCAAAACAAGCCCCGCGATTTAATGTTTATTGGGAGCGTATATTTGTGGCACAATGCGTGATTTTTTGGGGACCTAAGTGCTCCCTGTTATATTCGTAACCCTTGCGTTGTTGCAAATAAAATAAATTCACTGCATTAAAAATGTCAGATCACTGATCGTGGTATTCGGTGTCAGCTAAAATATCAACAATGTTGGAGACACCAACCAACCAATCGAGATTTGTTGAAACACCGACGGCGTCTGTGTTTCCCTTCCTTTTCGGTCTCTCTTTCCTCCGTCTTTTCTTTACGACAAGCGAAACAGACTGGCTTCTGAACGAGGAAGAAGCGTTTGTCGCGCTCTGACATCTTCGAGTTTTAAATATGTTCTCCGGCAAAAATAAATTATATTTTATCATAAAAAGTAAAATATTGTGTTCCATTATTACATAATGTTTGATTTTCAGCACCGACTAAACAATCAGCAAGCCAGTAAGTCCCAGAAACAGACAACAGTGACTATCGTCAAACGATGATTGCTCACTGGCGATAACAAGACGAGACATTGCACATACATGCACATGTTGTCACACATTGTCCCGTCGTCACATGTATTCCCTAGATCCCCATCCTGCCAAACAGTCGGACCACATTGCTTGGATCACATTGGTTCCGAGTCACGCAGAATACAACACCCTGGGCCACGATCGGATCACATTGGTTCTGCGACGAAGATATATCCCTTCGGCCAAAGTAAGCTATTGATGCAGCGTGACCTAGGATAACGACCCAAGGTTAACACGAACACAATCAAAAAATACCACGGCACAACAAATAAATCGACGATCAAAACGACATTTGAAAACAAACCCACGGACACAATCCAAAAACCAGCCAATTCTAACCGGAACGATCAGCACAGCATCAAAAGAATAAAAAAGATAACACACCGTAAAACCCCACAAGCTAAGGTAGATGACAATTCGTCTCGTACGTTCAAGCAAATCGTATTTGGGTCGATAATGACCCCTTTAATATATGCATCACACATAAAACATCTATTTTTGGCTGGAGAAAAAAGATGATCTCTCTATATAATTTTCCATTTGATGGTAAAGTGTGTATTTTCATCTTTAACTTGTCATATCCGGTTCGTAGGTGCCGTGTGCGTACAATCTTTGCTTGACACTTCCCTGTGTCATTCCTATATATTTTTCAGCTCTGTCGCTAGTCTGGTTCGTGACAATGGCTTCATATACGAGGGAATCGATTTTTTGTCCTGGCATGAGCAGCCTGTGCTTTGGCTCTGCAGATATGATTTTTCTTATGGAAGGGGTGGTGGAGTAGCTAACTTTATAATTGTATTTCTGTGAAAGCGTTTGTGCATGTTGTGTGTAAGGGTGGAAGTGCTTGTCGAGTAAGTTGAGGAAAAGGTAGCCTACCCTTGTCTTGGAGAAGGGCGTTGAAAATCAGATCACCAACCTCCTTCTATTACGGGTCCCCTGTGACTCGTCACGGTGGGGATGTATGCGATCTTCTCTCTGAACCCGCTGTAATGCTCCCAGTGCGAAAATTTCTGGATTGGGTGAGAGGTTTGATATTATTTGGCTAATATTATTGACTAAATTTTTAAAGACAGTGGGAGGGCCAGAATCCTTTGTGTATGTATTAGAGTGTCTCATTAGGTTTGTGTGTAAGGTTCAGTGTGGTGTCTGGAAAATTCTACTTTTGAATCCGAAAAGTATTTGTTAAGTCTTTCTTTCTAAATCTATTTAGTGTGTTTCCTATTGTGGTTGCGTGACAGGCAAAGTCTATGATCCCTGTAAAGACCAATGCGATGGCCTGGGAATTTATTTTGGAGCGTATACGACTAAGTCGCAGATGTCTGCACTGTCATAGTCCCCATTGTTACATCAAATGGGTCTTTTGGATTCGATTTTTTAACTAAGAAAAGTAGGGTTTGTCTTGCTTGTAATATTTTATCCCTTTCTAGTTCGCTGATGTCTGTGTGTAAAGGTAATTGAGCACTCTGCTGGGATTTTTCCCCACTATATTACGTAATAAGTATATATATATATATATATATATATATATATATATATATATAAAATCTAAATATTTATATTAAATGCCTGCCAAAAAGCAGAATGTATCAATTTATCTTTGCATTCACCCTGCTCATTTGAATCCAATATTACTTGTATATATATATATATATATATATATATATATATATATATATGTAGATATTTATATATATGTGTGTATATATATATATATATATATATATATATATATATATATATATATATATATGAGAAAGGAAGGATGTATGTATATATATATATATATATATATATATATATATATATATATATATATATATATATATATATCACTCGATTACAATGGTAAATTACTGTATATTATTACTGTGTATGTGTTAAACTTATTCAATATTGTCCATTGACTGTTGTCTCGCAACAAGATTTCATTTAAAAAAACTTCTTTCACACACTATGCACAATTCTTCAAGCAAACTACAACATCCTTCTACACTGAAATTTTCTTTCTTTAAAGCCCGCCATAGTGAACCGTATTTATGAACCTTTCGGATGGCATAATGAATGAATAGTTTTATGATATATGTTCAAACTACTCAATGGTAAAAAAATAAAGATTGAATCAAAATTATAACCAAAACACATTAGTTCATTTTTAAAACAAACAAAACAGTTTTTTTCCATCTGTAGTAATATGGGTTGGTCGTTCATTTAAAGCATTGCTGGATTTGTCAATAAAATTGAAATTATAAGCCATTAACAATGCAAGATTAATTTTTTTTTTTTACATTAATCTTATTAATTTCGGAATAAAATTTCATCATCAGAGGTGACCAGTATTGAGTAATTTTTTTCATCAAAAAACAAGAATAACCAAACTTATTTCTTTGTTACTTGATAAACGTCTCTCCGCGCTGATGGTGTTAGCGGTTATGATTCAAATTCCGGTGTCGAAATAAAAAAAAATAATAATAATAATAATCTTGCATTGTTAATAGCTTATTCTTGAATGATTTGTATTCGGAATTTAACATATTAACTAAAGTATAGTGAAGGCTTATGGGAGTAATAATATTGGTAGACTGGTTTAGAAATAAGAGTAAGGATTGTGTCGGCAAGATTGAATCTGTTTGGGAGATATGGGAGGTTAGCATTTTAACTAACTAGTGGGGAGTTATAGCAGTAACAATAATGTAAAATGCTACCAAATAACTGGAAGAATTATTATTGTTATTATTTCATATTTACGTGGTGTAAAAATTATTGGTCTTGAGTAGTTGTGTGGATTTGGGGTGATTAAGGTAGAGGGTGATAGTTAGGATGGTTTTCCGGAGTGCAAGTCGGTATTTAGTGAGGCAATTATAAGGCAGAGGGAGACTAGGCCTGTATATGTATCAGTAACCTCCCTTACACTAAATTTAAACAAATATACATAACAATCTAAGCAAGTAACGCGTCCAAACGAGAGTGACACGTGACTTCACATTTCCGGAACAGATGACAACATAAGCTGAAGAGAGCCGGATGGCTAAGTCCGTCTGAGCTTGATAACAACGGTACGAATGTACTAATTTTTCTGTACCAAACAGTAGTATGCTAAATTCCAGAGACCAAGTTTTTGTTCTTATTTTTTTCATTTTTGTCTAAACCCAAAAAAACCTTTATGCATTTTGACGGACTATTTCTCCTCAGATAGAAGAACACCAAAAAATGTATATGTCAATTCATGGTCTTTCACCCATGTTGCTCTTGAGAAATCAAATTCGAATCTCGACAAAGATTTTCAGGCAGCAAACAGAAAATTTCACAAACCAAAAAGTTCCCACGAAAAAAACATGGATATCTAAAAGTTATCTTGTTCCTAACCTATACATTACTTTGTATATGCTTTAGATTAAATTAGATTTGGCTCCAATTCATGAGTAGCATACAAAAATTCGAGAGGTCGTTGCTTTTGATGTAAGCGTGACACACAAAATACCACACACGCTATTGTATTAATATGCGCCTTCCTGGTCGCCCCTCCCTACCTCCCTACCCTCTTCGATGTAGAAAAAAGATCTTAGAGGTTGGTTGGGATCGAACTATAAACCAGTCGGGTCGACGTCAAAAACCGACGTAAAAATCCTACGTTGCTTACCGTTGCGCCAAAGGTAAATATTTGAAAATATTACGAAAATCAGGTTACTTGAATGCTTTTCCAAATCTAGGTGCCACACTGACCCTAACTCTAACGACGGGATCAAAGTTAGCGCGGGTTCTAATGTACTTTTTAAGCAGTTAACGCAATTAAATAGACAATGCCCTTAACAACGCCAAAATAAAAAACAAAAAATAGTTTTAAGCAACACAAAAAAGTACTTTTTAACCAGGTGATAAAAAATGTATTATTTTTTCCCCTTCCCCTCGAAATGTAGAAAAAACATCTTAGAGGTTGGTTGGGAAACCAGTCGGGCCGAAGTAAAAAATACTACGTTGCTAACCGTTGCGCCAAAGGGAAAACCCTAACCCTAACACACGCTATCGTATTAATATATATAGATGATGATGATGATGATGATGATGATGATGATGATGATGATGATGATGATGATGATGATGAAAAAAACCTGGATGGGAAATCAGACTGGAAACCCAGATCACCAAACTTCGGAAAGAAGCTAAAACCGTGAACAGAAGAAAGGAGGGCATGAAACGATTAAGAAGCAACAATCAGAACCGCAAGGAAAAACTAAATGAGAAACATGAAGAAATAAAACAAAAGATAGCAGCAATAGAATGAAGACTGAGACGATACAGGTACAAATCAGAACAGAGCAAACAGAACAGGACCTTTGAAAACAATGAGAGCCAGTTTTACAAAAACGTAAATGGAGAAAAAACAACAGAGCAACCGAGCCCAACAGAAAACAATTCTGGAGCAAGATATGGGAAGAACCAAAAAAGCACAACAAGAATGCCCAATGGTTGAAAAACATGAAAGATGAACTACAGGAGACCGAACAAGGAACCGAAACAGAAATTAACAAAGAAACGATCAAGAAAACCCTAAGAAAAATGGCAAACTGGAGAGCACCAGGCCACGATGGAATACATGCATACTGGTTTAAAAAATTCACGACCCTGTATGAAAAGACTAGCGCAGAAACTGAGCGGTTGTATCCGCAAAACAGACGTACCAGAATGGATGACGGAAGGAAGAACAACATTAATACAAAAAGACCCCAAAAAGGGAACGACCCCCAGCAACTACAAACCGATAGCATGTCTACCAATAATGTGGAAAATTCTCACAGCACAACTGAGAGAACAAATCTACCAATCCCTGGACAAACGTGGACTGCTCCCCGAGGAAAGGATTGATCAAAAGACCCTGAAGGAGGTGAAGAGCAGACAAAAGAACATAACCATGGCATGGATTAACTACAAGAAAGCCTACGACAGAATCCCCCAAACATGGATAATGCTTAAAAATATACAAGATACCAGACACGATTATTAATCTCATCCAGAAAGCAATGGAAACATGGAGACTAAAACTGACAGCCGGAGGACAACACCTGTCTGAGATAAAATACAGAGAGGCATTTTTCAAGGAGACTCTCTATCACCACTATTGTTTATAATAGCCATGATGCCACTCAACTACATACTCAGAAAGTGTGATGCCGGATACAGGTTTACGGATACAGAACAAAGAATAAACCACCTGATGTACATGGATGACCTTAAACTGTTTGCAAAAAAAAAAAAGAACTGGAAATACAACCAGGATATTCAGCCAGGATATCCAAATAGAGTTTGGAATAGAAAAATGTGGACTGCTAGAGATTAAAAGAGGAAAACTGGAGACGACAGAAGGTATAGAACTCCCCAACCAAGAGGAGATGAAGGCGCTAGGAGGACAAGATAGTTATAAATACCTGGGAGTTCTGGAAGCAAACACAATCAAATATACAGAAATGAAAGAGAAGATTGGAAAAGAATATCTACGAAGAACAAGGAAACTTTTAGAAACTAAACTATATAGCAGAAACCTAGTAAAAGGAATAAACACATGGGCTGTATCACTAATAAGATACTCTGGACCATTCATAGGCTGGACCAAAGAAGAACTCAGGCACCTTGACCAGAAGACTAGAAAACCATGCACAATGCATTGCACCCATAAGACGATACGGACAGACTCTACATGAAAAGAAATGAAGGAGGTAGAAGACTGGTAAGTATAGAAGACTGTGTGGAAGACACCAAAAAAAGAGCTGGAGAAATATGTAACCACAGCAAGAGACACCAGTCCAACAAACAACTCCAGAAGCACTGAACCCAGAAACAAAAAGACAAGAAAGGAAAAGTGAGAAGAAAAACAACTACATGGACGCTTTATAAGACTCACAAGCGATGAAGTGAATGAAAACAGCTGGACATGGCTAAGAAAAGGACACTTGAACAGAGAAACGGAATCTCTGCTGACGGCCGCACAGAACAATGCGATTAGGACAAACTTAAAGCAAAGATAGATAAAACCAAGGAAAACAGCAAATGCCGATTGTGTGGACGAAACGATAAATCATATAATAAGTGAATGCAGCAAGCTAGCCCAAAAGGAATACAAGAAAAGACATGACAGCGTGGGGAAAGAAGTACACCGGGAAATGTGCAAACAACTGAATTTCGAATATGCAAAAAAACGGTACAAACACAAAGCAGAAACTGTACTAGAAAACGAAAAACACAAAATCATATGGCATATGAATGTACAGACAACCCCATAACAGCAAAGAGACCGGATATGATAATAATCAACAAGAAAGAAAAATCCTGCAAAATCGTAGACTTTGCCGTTCCAGCGGACCACAGAGTGAAGATCAAAGAGACGGAAAAAAGAAGCAAATATACTGAACTTTCCAGAGAATTGAAAGGAATATGGAACATGAAGAAAGTCAGTATAACACCAATAATCATAGGAGCACTAGGAACAGTCCCCAAAAACATGGAGAAAAGACTAGGAGAAATAGGAATCAAAGGACGGTAATGATCAAAATAGCTACAATCCTGAGAAATGTCCTCGAATGCGGAAACCAACCCACATAAGCAACGAATGGAGAACAAACACATGGAAGCACAAGACAACAGAACCGGGGAAAATACAACCGCACGAGAGAGGCGCAAGCATAGGCTGACACCACGAAAATTATGGACAGAGGGGTCGAGGAGGGAAAGCGCAAACCAGACCTCCACTGGAAGAGCGCGGACAGCTCTGGGACCTTGGGGAGGCTTGTTGCCACTCAGGCCCCAGAGGGGACAATGGCCCTTATCAGCGGGAAATCGGTGGTAGGTGGCTGTTGCGATACCGCAAGGTCATCAGCGGTGATAAACGAAAAGAAGTGGAGCATACTGGAAGTATGAGGAGACTTGTTGTCACTCAGACTCCAGGGAATACCACAGGTTGTTGGCAGTGGGCGATCACTGACGATGACCAGTGTGATAACTCCTAGTGAGTAAATAATAATAATAATAATAATAATAATAATAATAATAATAATAATAATAATAATAATAATAATAATAATAATAATAAACACAGGATGAAAGATAATAGGAAAGGATGGAAGAGCAGATATCCGGTTCACAAGGAAAGACTGAATAAGAAACATGAAGATAGAGGGAAGACTGAGACGATGTAGATAAAAATCTGAACAGCAAACGCAGAACAGGACATGTGAAAAAACAATGAAAGCGAGTTTTACAAAAACGTAAACGGAGAACAAAAACAACACAACAACCGGACCCAACAGAGACAAAACACTTCTGAAGCAAGATATGGGAAAAGCCTACAACACACAACAAAAATGCCAAGTGGTTAAAAACATTAAAAATGAACTACAGGAAATAGAAGAAGGAACAGAAACGGAAAGTACCAAAGAAACCATTACGGAAAGTGGCAAACTGGAAAGCCCAAGAAAAAAATTCACGACCCTACATGAAAGACTAGCGCAGAAACTGAGAAGATGTATCCACAAAACAGACATACCAGAGACCAAAGGAAAGACAACGCTTATACAATGCCAAAAATGGAACAACCCCCAAGCAACTACAGACCAATAACATGTTTACCAACAATGTGGAAAATCCTGACGGCACAACTGAGAGAACAATCCCTAAATAAACGTGGACTACTACCCGAAGAACAAAAAAAGGACGCCGTAAAGGGAAAAGGGGTACGCATGACCTGCTATACATCGATCGAAAGATCATAAAGAAGGTAATAAAACAGAAAAAAGAACATATCCATGTCATGGATTGACTATGAAAAAGCTTACGACAGAATCCCTCAAGCATGGATGTTTGAAAATATACATAATACCCGAAAGGATTATCAATCTTATTAAGAAAGCAATGGAAACATGGAAACTGGAACTGACAGCGGGAGGACAACATCTGACTAAGATAAAGATACAGAGAGGCATCTTCCAAGGAGACTCTCAATAACCACTACTGTTTATAATAAATATGATGCCACTCAACTACATACTCAGAAAATCTGATGCCGGATACAAGTTTACAACAGACAGAACTGAGAGTAAACCACCTGATGTACATACATTGACGACCTGAACTATTTTAAAAAAGCAAAAAAAGGAACTGGAAAAGCTAGTAAATACGACCAGAATCTTCAGGACGTCCAAATGGAATTCAAAATGGAAAAGTGTGCACTACTATAAATAAAAAGAGGAAAAACTGGAGACAACAGAGGGCATGGAACTCACCAAGCACGAGGAAATGAGGGCGCTAGTCGAACAGGATAGCTACAAATATCTGGGAGTTCTGGAAGCAGACACCATCAAATCTACAGATAAAACCGAAGAAAACAGTAAATGCAGACTGTCTGGGCAGCGACAAAACAGTAAATCATATAATAAGTGAATGTAGCAAACTAGCCGAAAAAGAATACAAGAACAGACATGACTGTGTGGTGAAAGCAGTACACCGGGAAATGTGCAAACAATTGAATTTCGAATAGAAACAGTACTGGAAAACGAAAAACACAAAATTATATGGGATATGGATATACAAACAGAATCAACAAGAAGGACAAATCTTGCCAAAACGTAGACTTCGCCGTTCACGCAGACCACAGAGTGAAGATCAAAGAAACGGAAAAATAGTCAGGGGACTGAAAGTAATGTGGAGCATGAAGAAAGTCAGTATAATAACAATAATCGTAGGAAAAACGACTGGGAGAAATTGGAATTAAAGGGATCATTGAAACTATAGAAAGGACGGCAATGATCAAAACAGCTGCAATCTTAAGAAAAATCATCGAATGTGGAAATCAACCCGTATAAGCTTAAATGTAATTTGTTCTCTCTCTCTATATATACTGTTTTTATTTTCCTTTTTCAATGCATCGTATATTTAGTTCCTAAATAGTTGGTCGTTAGTTCATTTGTATACTAGCTGGTCGACAAACATACGTAACATGTTTTATTTGATTTAAAAAATTCAATTTGATATTTCTTACAGAAAAAGTTATTGGATGGTAGCTTTATGGAATTCACCTTTCAACAGCAGTCGACAGGCGTTTTTCAACACCCCGCAGAAAACGCCAAAATAGGGATCATATGTTTCCGGTCACTGCCCCTGCTGATTAGGACATATATAAACGTCGTTTGCGACGGTCCGGTCTCTTTGCTCCAGAATTTCTTCAGACACAACAGGGAGAATTGTTTCGCTCCATCGGCCACTCGCAAGAGATGCGACGACTACCTGTCGCGTCAAATCATTCCTTCTCCCCTTTTCTGACTGCTGGACACTCATAGTAAGCTTGGCATTTTCTTTCTCTCTTTTCAATTACACGCGCACACACGCACACACACACACACACACACACACACACACACACAGTGCGTTTTTCTCCATACAAAACTTATTTAAAGAGACATTGCTTTAAATAACAAAAAGACACTTATTTCTTTCAAGCCGTCAAAGAGACATTTATCCAAAAGACGCTAAAAGACTTTCGTCAAATATGGAACATAATTTTTATGTGTAAAAATGCAAAATAAATTGTTGTTGTTCTTATAAATGTTTGAATATTGGATATTTTATTTGCCCTTCATTTGTGTTGAATGTTGACGTTTTCTTGCTCGTTTTTCTTCAATATTTAAGAGGAATAGAATGCGTTAGCATCCCCCACAATTTGGTGACCCCGTTGAACATTTATTTAATAAGATTCCAGTATTCAAACAGCAATGGCTTTTAGCGACCCTACAGAATGTACACTGACTGTGAATTTGCCAACATACAACCCTACAAACGTACAAACGTGGTTTTCTCAGCTGAATGCAATTTTTACGGCGAAAAAGATTACTTCGCAAAATTCAAAATACGTGTACGTGGTAGAAAAACTACCAGCAGACGTAGCTACAGAAGTTGTAGACCTTTTAGACCACATGCCGCTGGAAAAACCATACGACATTTTGAAGGAAGCCATAATAAGACGAACAGGCAAATCGAACGAAAGGCGACTCCATGACCTTTTCAACAACCTGAATTTAGGAGACATGAAACCATCTCAACTTTTAAGAAAAATGGGCACATTGTTGGGATCAAATACAATGTCCGACACGGTTCTAAAAAAGTTATGGACAGACAAGCTCCAGGCCCACACTACACAAATTTTGGCATCACTACCGGACGACTTGAATTTGGAGAAACTTGCAGAAGTAGCTGACAAAATACACGAAAGTAACAACCCAGAAAAGAACGTGTATGCGTCTTCAGTGCCGACACTAAAAACAGACACACCTGACATTGTAGCCAGGCTTGAAAAAAACATGTCAGAATTAACACTCAAGGTCCAGAGTCTCCTTAACAACCAAGAACAATTTTACCGACCTCGGAGACGTTTCAGAGACAATTCCTATTCTCCACATAGGAATCGCCGGAGCCGGTCAAATTCCTCCTCCAGATGGGGACAAACGCACGATACCTGCTGGTATCATCTCAATTTTGGAAAAAAGGCGAGGAAATGCATAAAACCATGCAATTTCAATGTTGACCAGACTCAGGCGGGAAACGGACGCTCCAGCAGCGATTAAAGACGACATTAACTGCTGGAATCAAACAAATTAGTCGTCTATTTTACATCCGGGATAGAAATACCGGATATCATTTTTTAGTCGACACAGGTGCACAAATAAGTGTAATACCACCAGAACCCAACAGCAAGTCTACACCATCAGAATACACGTTGCAAGCAGCAAACGGATCAAAAATCCAAACCTTCGGTGAGACATCACTAACATTAAATTTGGGACTGAGCCCAAGTTTAAAAACACCCATTCTCGGGGCAGACTTTTTATCTCATTTTCGTCTATCGGTAAATATGTATACACACTGTCTCATCGACAATGAAACACAGTTGTCGATGAAAGGAATAACATCAGTGTATAAATCGACAGGAATCAGCTGTACTTTACCAACTAACAGTGATTTACAGGAACTGTTTCCATCCATAATGACTCCTTTGAAGCACACGGATGAAATTCGCCATTCTGCTAAACACAACATTAAGACTACCGGACCACCAACTCATGCATCTCCACGCAGACTACGCCTGGATAAGTGCAAAATAGCAAAAGACGAATTTCAACACATGCTAAAGTTAGGAATCATCCGCCCATCAAGTAGCCCATACTCTTCGCCACTACACATGGTACCAAAACCAGATTCAGGGGCTTGGCGGCCTTGTGGAGATTTTCGACACCTCAATGCTAAAACAGTTCCTGACAGATATCCTATTCCACACATCCACGATTTTGCCATAGGTCTGCAAGGAACTAAACTTTTTACCAAACTTGATTTGGTCAAAGCATACTATCAGATTCCAGTGGCGGAAGATGACATAGAAAAAACAGCAATCACTACTCCTTTCGGCCTATACGAATTCACAAGAATGCCTTTTGGATTACGTAACGCAGCTCAAAGTTTCCAGAGACTAATAGACGAAGTTTTGAGAGGATTACCATTTGCCTTTGCATACATCGATGATGTTCTCATCGGTAGTCGAAGTATGCAGGAACATCATGAACACCTAGAACAGGTTTTTGAGAGACTGGCACATTTTGGTTTAAAAATCAACGTGAACAAATGTGTTTTTACAGTTCCTCAACTGACATTCTTGGGTCATGTAGTCGATGAGCAAGGTATTGCGCCCATACCAGAAAAAGTGGGAGTGATACAGCAGTTTCCACAACCAACAACATTACGACAACTGAGAAGATACCTCGGTCTTATCAATTATTACCGCAGATTTATTCCAGGTTGCGCAAAGATATTAACCCCACTCACAAATTTACTGCGCAAACAAAAAAAGAAAAATGCAACAATTGCAGTAGAAGGGGAAGCATTGAGCGCATTTAAAAACTCGAAGAAAGCACTAGCAGATTTCACAAAGCTTTCCTACATCCGTGATGAGGATAATTCACTACTCACACTGACTACGGACGCTTCTTCAGATTCGATTGGATCAGTTCTACACCAGTTTCAAAACGGTACAGAAAGACCAATTTCTTTCTTTTCTGTGAAATTGAATAACGCACAGCAAAAATACAGCGCTTTCTCCAGGGAATTACTTGCGATCTATCTCTCGATCAAACATTTTCGGCATCTTCTCGAGGGTCGAGACTTTACAGTTTTCACAGATCACAAACCCCTCACAACCTTACACACAAGCATGGAAAGATATACACCACGAGATACCCGACAACTGGACTATATAGCCCAATTTACATCGGATATCCAATACATCAACATTGTAGCAGATACTTTGTCACGTTCCACTATTCATGCCATAAATTCGGAAACACTCAACTTCGATCTAATCGCAGTAGAACAGCGAAATGATGTGACATTAGACGAAGTAAAAAAGAACACTTCCTTAAAATTAAAGGCACAACCAGTCCCTTTCGGATCAGAAACATTTCTATGCGACACGAGCACAGGCTATTCCAGACCATACATACCACCTTCACTAAGACAAAAAGTTTTCCAACATTTTCACAACTTGTCACACCCAGGCAAACGAGCTACAAAAAAATTAATTAGTGATCGTTTTGTATGGCCTAAAATGCATAGATACATAACTGACTGGACTAAAGTATGTTTAAAATGCCAAACTAGCAACGTAGGCAGACATACAAAATCTCCTCCTGGACAATTTATTCACCCAGATGGTAGATTCACCAACTTACACATCGACATAGTTGGACCACTACCAGAAGCAAAGGGCCACCAATATCTACTGACAATAATCGACAGATTTACCAGATGGCCTGTCGTAACTCCTTTGCGTGATACATCCGCACATTCCGTCGCGAAAGCAATATTGCAGGATTGGATAGCTAATTTTGGTTGTCCATCCGTAATAACAACAGATCGCGGCGCACAATTTCAATCAACACTTTTCGAAGAGTTCACAAAACTTTTGGGAGTGAAACACATAACCACTACGGCTTATCATCCTTGTGCGAACGGAATGGTCGAGCGTTTCCATAGACAACTGAAAGCAGCTCTGACAGCAAATAACGATTCTGGAACATGGTTAGAAAACATCCCTTTGGTTTTGTTGTCCATCAGAAATGTGTTGAAACAAGATTTAGGGTGCACATCATCCGAAATGGCTTTTGGGACCACACTGACATTGCCTGGTCAATTTTGTGAGAAAACAAATCATTTTGAACCAACTACAAACTTTGTTCAAAATTTTAAGCAAAGGATGAATGATTTTGTTTTTACACCTACAAGGACCCAGACAAAAGAAATTTACATCCCAAAAGACATCAACAACTGCGAATATGTTTTTGTACGCATAGATGCAGTAAAAAAACCTCTTTGTGCTACATATTCAGGACCTTTCAAAGTAGTCGAGAGGAAATCAAAGTATTTCACTATTATGAAAAATGGAAAACAAGATACGGTTGCCATAGACAGGTTAAAACCGGCATATTTGGACCTATCGAAGAATAGCGTGTCGGAACACCTCACACCTTCACAAGACACTGACGTGTGCGAACAAGATACTACAATAAGCAGCACACCACCTACACCGAAGCTAAGGACAAAATCCGGCAGGAGAGTAAATTGGCCTGCCAACTTGAAACAATATGTTACATATTGAAAATATTTTTTTTTCTTTCAATATTTTTCAATCTGAGGGGGGTTTTATGGAATTCACCTTTCAACAGCAGTCGACAGGCGTTTTTCAACACCCCGCAGAAAACGCCAAAATAGGGATCATATGTTTCCGGTCACTGCCCCTGCTGATTAGGACATATATAAACGTCGTTTGCGACGGTCCGGTCTCTTTGCTCCAGAATTTCTTCAGACACAACAGGGAGAATTGTTTCGCTCCATCGGCCACTCGCAAGAGATGCGACGACTACCTGTCGCGTCAAATCATTCCTTCTCCCCTTTTCTGACTGCTGGACACTCATAGTAAGCTTGGCATTTTCTTTCTCTCTTTTCAATTACACGCGCACACACGCACACACACACACACACACACACACGTGCGTTTTTCTCCATACAAAACTTATTTAAAGAGACATTGCTTTAAATAACAAAAAGACACTTATTTCTTTCAAGCCGTCAAAGAGACATTTATCCAAAAGACGCTAAAAGACTTTCGTCAAATATGGAACATAATTTTTATGTGTAAAAATGCAAAATAAATTGTTGTTGTTCTTATAAATGTTTGAATATTGGATATTTTATTTGCCCTTCATTTGTGTTGAATGTTGACGTTTTCTTGCTCGTTTTTCTTCAATATTTAAGAGGAATAGAATGCGTTAGCATCCCCCACAGCTTCGTACTAATCGGGTTAATTAAAGTGTCCGACTTTTAAATAACGCTGTTAACATGTGGCGAAATCGAGTAGAATCACCTACGTTCAGCTAAGATTTTCTTTGCATGCTTTAAATATTACAAATAGTATTAATTAAGAGCGTAAATCGTCTTCTCTCATTTACTATTTGCGGAAGCAAGTCATCTCGGGTGTGAATTATTTTTTTAAATTAAAAAAAAAAATTTTTTTTTACTTTAAACTCAATCTGTTTAAATGTACTTTTTCTGTTTTCTGAATTGATTTATAATAAAGAAATGTCTAAATGTTCACCGTCATGTAGCTTAAATGAAACAAATATTGTATATTTCATTATCAAAATAAGAGTTTATTCGTAGGCGGACGACATTTTTTTTTTCCGGATAAATAACTTGATAAGTAACATGTTTCTTATTTGATATTGTTTTAGAAGTTCCATCTGTTATTATTTAAATGTAATTATTTATTACAGAAAGCTTCTATCACCCTCAATCTTACCATTAGATATATGGTAGGTTCGTATTGACCGGGTCATTTTATAAGTGGCCGGCTTTCAAATAACGTTGAAAATATGGCGCTAAAAATCGAATAGATTCATCGACGTTCAGCTAAGATTTTATTTGTATGCTTCAAATATGACTGGTAGCATTATTAATTTATGAGATCTAGTAAGTGAATAATTTACGGTCATTTACTATTTGCGGAAGCAGGTCATCTGTGGTTTTTTTTCAAAACAAGGGTACTTTAAGGAATAGGTATGGAAGAAAATATTATTTGTCCAATTTTCAGTTTACTCACAGAATGGACCACATGAAGGTTTAAAAAATTATTTAAGTTCGCATCGGTAACTTGTGTATCATCATCACTTTCAAACAAGGTTTGTTGTCTACAAATGACAATATGTCATTTTCGATATAAAACTAATTATACCAAAATAAGGAAATTCGATTTTATTTTCCCTACTGATGGCCCCGTGAGAATGGATTTCAACATTTTCTCGGATAAAAAAAAAGAAATGGATGAGAAAATTCAACGATCCCTATAGTACAAGTGACTCAATCGTCACATAATTCTTTTAAAAATACCTTTCTCCCGAAAAGCCTGTAAACTGAATAACATTCATAAATACGTAGTTTTTTTTCTAGTGAACCACCCCTTATCAAGGCTAACGGCCACTCGCGGATAAGGGCTAATAAAATAGTTGAATGATGATAAATATTAATGAGAGGATATTAGATTTGAAGATTATCATGTTGTAGCCCTCAGGGAATCTTGTGGCAACGTGCTCACAGATGGGACTGTCTTCTTGGAAAGAAACTCTGTTCATGCAAATTCCGTTTAATGCGGAAGAAAAGAAAGTTCTTTGCAATGGTGGTAGGAAGATGAGTTCTTGCTGTGAAGCTGAGTTACTTTGTATGAAATAATGATGGAGTAGAGAAAGACTAACAACGTCTCTTCCGTGAGAAACGGCTGTAGAAAGGGTGTTTTGAGTTGCACATCCCTAGATTTTATGGAAATCGCTCCAGACAAGGCTCCACTTGATGTAAGGATTACAAAAACATTGAAAAGATCAAGATTATATAGGACGAGGAAAAAACAGTCAGCAAGAACAACAACAGCGAATTGATGGAGACTACTAGACCAACGAGACAAACAAGCTGGAACAAAAGAAGTGGGTTTGTTTGTTAGTGTTTAACGACCTTTCAACTGTTATAAGGTCATCCCAGGTCAAAGTTTTTTTTTTTCACCCAAATCAGACAGCTTTTACAATGTTTCTTCTCTGAAGTTGTTTTCAGAGTGTGGAATTTGACTATTCATAATGTCCGGCTTGCCCCCCCCCCAAAAAAAAATATAGTGCTGGTGCAGGAGCTCAGGATGCAGGAGTGCTGGCGCAGGAACTCGGGATGCAGGAGCAGGTGCAGGAGCTGGAGAGTGTTGGCGCAGGAACTCGGGATTGCAGGGTGCTGGAGCAGTTGGAGTAGGAGAGTGCTGGTGCGCAGGAAGCTCAGGATGCAGGAGCAGGTGCAGGAGAGAGCTGGAGCAGGAACTGGAGATGCAGACAGCAAAGAGAGTAAATCGCATTCAGTAGCCCTGAAAAGGGCTGTTTGTATCTTTGCTGCTGCTGCTGGGTTCGCGTCTCTGGCTGGGCACGCGTCTTCTGGGAGGTCTGGTTGAATTGATATATTTATCTACCTGTCACAAGGCAAGATGTGACACAAGGTCGGGAAAGTGGGATTAGATAAGCCAGGGCTCGAGGTGAGTATTCTGGCCATTTAAAAATTGCCTGTGCAGCCCCGTCGGCATTCCCGGTAGGGCGCCTCAGACAGTAAGCAATAAACTTACTCCTCCCCAAAGAGGGGAGGCGAAGCCTGGGAGGGTGCACCTCCTAGAACTGCACAGGACCAACAACCCCTAATAGACCGGCGTAAATCCAGACCCAAAGGCCCGGGCAATACCGGTTTATTAGGCGGGGTAAAAACTTTTCTTGGAAAGGAAATTTGTGCGATTCAAAATAAACATGAAATGACGTAGTTTCAACAAAGAAAGAAAGGAAGGGAAAGATAGAGAGAGAGAAAGAGAGAGAGTGTGTGTGTGTGGGGGGGGGTAGTGAGGGGACGGGAAGTTGCGCTTAGATCAAAGCGGAAATGTGACTGTAATAAAAATTTAACGACGCCGGCTGTCTTTCCAAGGCGAGAGGCCGTGATGAATGAATAAATAAATAAATAATTTTTTTTTTAGTATCAAAGTTGATAGAGAGCGAAACAGACAGAGAGAGAATAGGGGATTGAAATATAAACTTTTTAGAAACTTTTTGTTATTGTTATATTTGTGTTTGTTTTCCACCCTCTCCGCCGTCGCCACATCCTCGAGTGAAGAGCAAATATCTCGGCGTCAAAGGGTTGTCGCCGCCGCTGCGAACTAGCCGAATCTGAATGAACGTTGATCTGAACAGTTTAAAGCGGATTTGCGTTTTCATAACGGAAATGAGGACGACGCACGAATTTAAAACGAACAGCAAAGGGCCGAGAGAGAATTAATTCAAAATGGTGACAACACAGGGCTGCTTTCTTATTGTATTAGTTTCTGTAGATTGAAACTCAAGTGTTTATAAATAGTGCTCAATAATAACAAGTAGAGCTGTTTTCATTTATACAAACATTATTGGTTACATAGGTGCATACATGTTTCGGTTGCACTCTTCGCAGAAAGTCAACCTCATCAGACCAAGGATTCAGAGAATTCTCTGAATCCTTGGTCTGAGGAGGTTTTTAAAATTTTGTTGCGTTAAATCCAATTACGTTAAATGAAGAGTTCGAGGAACCCTAACCCGACATTAAACCTATCTCTGGCCAGGGCTTTATTTATTTATTCCCCCAAAGGGTGAAAAACAAATAATTATTACCAAACGCAAAAAAAATAAATTTCTATCGACTTGCACAGTTTTCAGTTCTGGAACATTTTGTAATTTTTTTATTTAGTTTATTTCAGAATTTGTTTTGTAGCCTCAAAGGCTTATAAACAATGGATTTAAGATGGGCGCCGTCATTTTCTTCATTTTTAGCTTCTATGCCGTATATTACAACTGAAAAATTGAGAAAAAAACACATTAAAAATCGATCTGTATATTGTTAACTTACTGAAACTGTTTTAAAGTGTTTCATTTCCTTGACCTGTGCTAGCTCAACTGTTCTACACTGAATCACTTTCATCCATTCTATCATCATCATATTCGGTTTAACGCCCATCTTACATGCTGGCATGTATTGGGCGGCTTTTAGAAATTGACTTTAAAACTTCCCTATGTCTTTATTTGGTGCTCGGAAAACTCGCCACAGGAAAATTCGTCAGCGGAAAATTCGTGAACGGAAAATTCGTCAATTATCGAATAAATATCGATTGAAAATAGATTTTAGAACCGTTTTTACAGGAGATATACTTGTAAATACGGGGCTAAAAAGCTGGAAAAAGGAGAGAATTTTAAAAAGACAGCGGAGAAACGCGCAGAGAACGTTTTTCGTATTGTTCCAGGAAATCGTTGGCTTGATGGGCATCACAGAACAAAATCGCATTACGTTAAATATTTTTAAAATGTTACCACTGGTTTCATATGTTAGGTTGTTGTGTTTTTATGTAGATAGCTTCGAGTATTTGTTTTAAATTGATCTCGGAATGTATATAATTTTAGTGTTATTAACTAGAATTTGTCTTAAATCGGAGGGAAGGCAGTTATGTTTTTATTGAGCTAGAGTTTACATTATTTACTATAAGAAATTTAAAACCCAAAATCTTGTAGTAAAAAACAGGGAATCTTTTACAATGATCAGCAGAGTCGCGAACGGGGCCCAAAGAAAGAACGAGAAAGGGTTTAAAAACATAAATTTGCAACAAGTAAAGTTGACCTACGTCGAGAATAGATATTTTTCTACTTACCTATGTAATTTGTTTGTATTTTTACGTAGTAAAATGGGTATTAGATGTAAAAAAAAAATTCTTGTTTTTTGTGCGTACAATTTGGCAAAAAAAAAAATGGCCGGCCTTCCTATTTGTCATTACATCCCACCACCCACAGCGGCCATCTTGTTTTGTGCGATGTTCGTGTGCCGAATACTTAAATTTCAAATAAATAGCAATTGAAACGGGTTAAAAATCTTTTTAATGGTTGGAAAAGACACAGGTGAGTTTGAAAATAACTTTTATCGCCTACAGTTACTTTTATTTGTTGAATTTTGTTTTTGAGCGTTTTTACTCTGCTGATCATTGTAAAAGATTCCCAAAAAACAATTTCCTCCCCAACTCAAAAAACTACTAGAAAGAACCAATGTTATTTATAAGTTTAAATGCCCTTTGGGAGAATGTAACTCCCATAATGATAATAAAGCTAATACCTACATTGGTTTTACAAACACTACCCTCACCATGCATCTTGTTAACTGCATGCTACCATACGTCTCTTGTGTTTGATTTGACCTAATGTCTAACCCTCTTTTTATAATCGCTGTTGATCGTCTCATCAGTAAGAGGTGTGATCCTGAATGCGATTCACATTCATCGGACCTTAGCCCGCCCCCGATATTTATCTGTGGGCTGAGCTTATCTCAAAGATAATGTCAGTGGAGGTCTGGATGGTGCTCTCCGGCATTTGTGAAAATGGAAGAGAAATTCTTTAATCAATGCTTGTTTCTTTGACTCATATCTCTTAGTCTGGTTTCCTAAGTGATAGAAATCCTTGAATAAGAATTAGAGTTACCGTGTCTTGTCTCGTAAACAAAGTGGGAAGATAACTCTCATTCAGGATGTTTTCTTTATTACCTCTCTTGCCTATTCTGATCTAATGACTTTCTCTTATAACTTAGAAAACGGTTCAACGCAAATTGTCTTTCAATTGTGCGGAAGACAGTTTGTCAATTGTTGCATCTATTTGTTCACTAAAAAGGGTGAAAATAACACGAGAATACAACTTAAGAAAATCTGAGTGTTTTTTTTTTCATTTTCTGTTTATTTCACGAACCCGGGTTCAATTTTGTGGAGTCGCATTTATCAGACTATCGACTAAATTGGCTGCTTGTTCGATCCTTGTGTGCTGATCTAGCCACACTGAATAGCTGTGATACAGCGAAACAGTCCGTTCTCGGGTGGAGTACTGTCGTAAATGATATCGCCTGCTACTAGCACTGTAAAGTGTCCGTCGATAGATATTTGTATTCAAGTTCTTAATCTGAATTTAGGAAAACTCGTCACAGGAAAATTCGTAAACGGAAAATTCGTAAACAGAAAAATCGTCACTTTTGGCTAAGTAGGAAAATTCGGCAATTATCGAATAAATATCGATTGAAAATAGATTTTAGAACCGTTTTTACAGGAGATATACTTGTAAATACGAGGCTACCAACCTCCCCAGTGGAGAACATTTTTTCATATTATTTTTTTGGTACTTGTGCAGTTTACAAACCGGGCTATTTTTTAGATGAGATTTTCAAGTTAAATTAAATTTTTACTTCAAAATCACTGTGAGAAAAAGTGGTTAATCCATCGTTTCAAAACTAAAATGGCAGACAATGAATTGGCTGTATTTTTCTGATTTTTTTGTTCCGACCATACAACAGTTTATTCGAAAGAAGAATTTCTTTTTTTAAGTATTAAATAAAGTTGTTAGTTAAAACAAGTTTTAGGCAAGATGAAATAAAAACACTGAATTAGTTAGAAAACAAATTTGCTTTTTTAAATACATGGAAATTTTCTAAGAATTTAAAGCCAGTTACTCGATAGTTTATAAATTCCTTTCAAGTTTTGCAAACACATGAAGTAATTGATGTTTTGTCAATTAAAATGGCTGACTTGTTTACGAATAAATCTAAATGAATTATGATGGATTTCATCTCGTAACTTAATTACGAACCAGGCTTGAAATAATAACATTATTTAGACAACGATTTTTTACATGAGGAGAATGGGGGGGGGGGGTTGCTTTGTTAACTATTCTGTACTTTCACGTAACGATTTAATAAACGGAAGATATCGTAAAAATTGAATTTAACTTGAAAATTTTATGTAAAAAATAACCCGATCCAAACCTTTAATTTCGTAACGTAATTACGAACTGGGTTGAAATAACATTATTTAGAAAGCCATTCTTAACATAGAGTGAGTGGGGGGGGGGGGTTAACTATTCTGTACTTTTACCTAACAATTTAATAAACAAAAGATATCGTAAAAATTTAATTTAACTTGAAAATCTTATCTAAAAAATAGCCCGGTTCGTAAACTGCACAAGTACCAAAAAAATAATATGAAAAAAATGTTCTCCACTGGGGAGGTGGGTAGCCTCGTAGTTACAAGTATATCTCCTGTAAAAACGGTTCTATATATATATATATATATATATATATATATATATATATATATATATATATATATATATATATATATACCAAACAATAACATTTAATTTTCTACCGACCTGTACACATTTGACGTACGGAAACTGCTTTAAAGTTTTTATTTCAAAATAAGTTTGCGTCAATAGCTCTCTTTCAAACACAGTAACACAAATTAAACATGGCTGTCTAGGTTAATTGTTAGATATCGAAGGTGAACGAAAAATCTAGGTAGCCATGTTTAAATTTTTACTGGGTCTGAAATAGAGTATTGAACGAAAGTTTCAAAACTTAAAAGTATACAGGTCGGTAGAAAATAAAATTTTAATGCGTTTGGTGACAGTTATTAGTTGTATTTTTTAATCGATTTCTCGGATGCTGATTAATGCAAGACTACCGCTAATTTAAAAGTTTTTCATATTATATTTTATATATGTAATCGCCTAAAAAATAGAATCTCATTTTTATTTTTTAGTGAATTACTGAACAGATATTACACTTTGATATTTTTAAATAGGATATTTTTTAAATCATCTATTTACAGAGGCTGTTTTGTTGGTTTTTTTTTCAGAAAGAAGCTCAATACTAATTTTATTAGCTTGGAAGTTTTCTTTCGCCCGTCGATAAACTCGATAAACGCAGGTGGCCAGACAGTATGGCGACATGTTAATGTGGGCATCAAAGAGTTGTAGCGTTGCTCTTTGAATTAACACTTTCGCGCCAGCTTAAAAACTAACTTTCAAATATAGACGAGACGTGTTACCCGGCGTTGGTCGTGTCGAGACATACTACCGATTTGAACCGATTCGTTTTGATTTTGTTTGTTGATAGGAATTTTTTAAAAATGTCCTTAAAATTGTGCGATTAACGCAAGACAATTGACATTTCTACTTTCAGAATTTAAAGATACTTGTAGGGGAAAGTGGTGTGCGGACAAAAGCCAACCGGACAAAGCCCACCGGACATAACCCCACCGGGCAAAAAATAATTCAAACACGGACAAAAAAGCCCACCAACGTAAAAATAAATAATTTTTTTTAAATTAAAAAAAATCTTTTTATATTTCATTTTTACAATTAGCAATAACTCTTTGTCTGTAATTTATTTTTCTTGATAATTTTTTTTATTTATTTCATTTTGAAACATTTTTCCGGTACTTTGTGAATACTGTATTCTTTTAAAGATTTGCATTAACGAATTTTCTTTTGCGACAGAAGATAAATTTAGTGAATTGTTTTTCGGGCGGGGTGGGTTGTTTTTTTACGTGTGGTTTTACGACCCCCTACTCTAAATTAAAAGAATAATTGTTTTTTTGTTTTTTTTTCAATGTGTTCACACGTAAATCGTCTAAAAAATGTAGAATCTCATTTTTTTTTTTGGGGGGGGGGGGTTCCTTTTTTTATATTTTTCTAAGATTTTGATAAACTCCTTGAGATTTTCATCTATATTTTTCTCTTGTACCATTCTTTTCCTATTTACCAACTTGTGCATTTTTACAGGTGCCATTTTAACTAAATTGAGAAAATAGCGATTTGAGAGATAGTTTAGCAGTTATGAGTTTTCGAATTCTCCATTGATTTAATTAATTTCAAGGGGAAATAAAACAAATTTCTGCAAGAAAAATAATTGTAAAAAATAAAAATAAAAAGATTTTTTGTTAATTTTTAAAAATTAACGTTGGTGGGCTTTTTTGTGTTTGTCCGTGTTTGGTGGGCTTTTGTCCGGTGGGATTTTTTGTCCTACCACCGGACAACACAATATTGTTAAAAAGGTGTGTGCAACACAGAATTTTAACCGAACTGCTTTTTTAGGTGTAGTTCAGCAAAAGTCGATTTGGTTCGGTTCAAATTCTGTAGAATAACACATTATACTTTTAAAACCTCTATCTTTCTCTACACTCCCATTTCTCGTCTTGTGTAGTTTCTGACTTTTAGCTGGGTACACACACACACTCAGGGACAAATGACATTTATGTAATAGTATTTTTGGGAATTATTTTTTGCTAATTTCGTAGGGCAAACCATCAATCACCGGAGATCAATCCAGGCTGACCTGACTCAAGACTTCCAAAACTTCTCCTTCCTTTCAGTCGCATCAAGCCGAGAAAAGTACGCTAAATAGGGGTTCCCTGGTGAAAAGATCTTGAAAGATCTTTTCACCAGGGAACCCGATCTGTAATGAGACCGAAACGCCTCGAAAATACCTTCGTTTGTGGTCACGGTTCGTCCATCCGGCAATGTGACACGTGCGATATGTCGGTCCGCACGTGCGGCCATATTTGTTGCTTTCTGAGAGGTTCGTTTTAATCTAGCCCTAACTACTGAAGCCTGATTCTCCGTGCTAGCCAAGGAGGCCAGCTTCGCCTTAAGTATTTATGTTAGTGCTATATCCCCTACCTCAACCGCCCGATCTAATCTAGTTTCTAGTGTCGCTTTTTTCTGCCCTAGTTGAGTCGGGAGAAGTTTCCCAAAAAGCTGTTCCCGGTAACCCTTCACATCTAACAACGACGTGTTGAGTTTCCAGTAACCAGCCATTCTAGGTTTAGGTGTAGTCAAGTTTACACGAACCCGAATAAGTCGGTGATCCGAGAAAACTATATTATGGAACTATGTCGACTCGCCTAAAGAAAAGGACTTGGAGCCTCGATGGCTAGCTATCGACAAGATCAAACTTATCGAGAAACTCACGAAATCCCTTAGAACGAATCGGGATCCAGGACCGCGTTCCAGTCTGCCGCTAAGATATTCGCCGAAAAAAAGGAGCAAGCTCAATGTGGCTATTGGGCGCATAAACCCCAATTAATCGAAATTCCTTATCGTTTATGGTAACGCCTTCTTTCCGAATCTATGAAACAAGGGGCACACGACGCATCTAAGGTTCACTTCTATCCAGGAAACTCCCACTACCTAGATTGAGTGACATTGTGGTACTTTAAGGGTTGGGTTCCAGAAACGAACATTGACGGTGTCAAGATGCCGACAGCCTTTCTCCTATCTCAGTGGTGATGACGCCATCCTGAAACAAGCCGCCGACATCTAGAGGGAAGATTAATTTCGGTATATGTCGTATGTGATGTTTGCC